>CM034151.1:11450758-11891705 GCA_019776745.2 Taxus chinensis | reverse complement strand
GGACACATAGAGAAAAAGGATAAATTGAGGCATCTAACAACTGGATTTACCTTTGTTCTGTGAATTCCAATTTGGATTTGTTGTTTGATTTCCTTCATTTCTATAATTTATCATTGTTACATCATATCAAATAGAGTAGAAATCAGTTTCCTTCCATTCACAAGTAATTAGTTAATTTCCAAGAGGGTTTGAATCGTTCATAGCAACCCTCGGTGACGGATCCTCTTCTCCCCATCCATGTGGATTTGAAGGAAAGGTATATTTGTAGGAGGATGTCTACATATCATAGATCATTTGGAAAAGTTATTTTTTTAAGTTAGTTTAGTTTAATACACTTAGCAGAAGTGAAATAAGCACAACATGTTTATATCGTTTTGTTTAGGTTTTAGTGAGAAATATTTTTAATTATTTAGAATAAAAAGAAAATTGTTAGTTATTATTTTTAATCTTTTAAGTTTGTGAATTTTTTTAGATTATTTTCCCTTACCAACGGTAGCATAGATTGTTAGTTTCAGCGTATTAATTTGGACACTTAAAAACTACTTCAACATGAGATTCAATTAGGGCACAAACCATAGGGAATTTACATACCAAGTCATAGCCTCTGAGTCTCCCCTTTTCGAACTCACCTACCAAAAGATCACACTACCATATCTTAGTCACTGGTCCTCTTATAGTTAGCCACACACATTCAACATCCGTTGCTCTAGCATGATCTCAGGGGGTCGAGTGCAGCTGAAGGTTACATGTCAATTTTCATCTGTACAATGTAACCTGACATGAAGTTTAATTCCTTCATTGTTTCACTATTCTTTCGTTACAAGTACCCTCACCTCTCCATTTCTTCCCCTATTTTGGTTGTAGTTTTATCGTTCCTAAAATATGTCTAGAAGAGATTTTGGTGGGCCGATTTGATTTGATAGATATTACACCAATGTTCAACCACAACAGTCCCCTTCTCATTCAATATGGGGTGATAATTACACAAGTAATGTCAAAACCTTCCCTATTAACACTTCAAACCCCATCAGCTATGTAAGGATGGAGGAGTTTGATCAACCATTAAACATGCAATACGGTCAACCCAATGCAACCAAGTTGTCATCACAAATGGAACAGGTTCTTACCATAGATTCTTGTCAAGAACTCACCTTATTATACAATCAAAAAAATATGATACATTCACACAAATATAAATTCCTCTTCATCAGATAGATGAGTCTTTAGATATAATGAAGGCTAGAGCCTCTGATATTTCGAATGCCTATCCTAATATTCTTACTTCTTAGGAAGATAAGAATTATAACACTGAGAAATTTATGACAAGGTATCATGAGCCTGCTCAATCAAACCCTACGCCACAAGCCACCCCAACAAGGTATCAAAGCCTCTCCCAATAAATCTCATTCTATGTTAATTAGGGAGGATTAGAGAACTGGAAAGTGCCAACTTCACACCTACACACATGCAGTAGGGGAAAACATGAGGTTCTAGTTTACCACAAAGGTACCTCCCTTCCATGAGAAACTAACACAATATCATTTACAATAAGGTGTATCGAGTTCATTCAAATCTAGGTGATCTTCTCACAGGGGTTAGACACACTATGGGATGGGGTCCTTATCGCTTCTATCTTGTCCTACTGCAAGTGCTAGCTTGAAGTAAACATTATCAAAATGCCGCACCACAACAGTAAATGTGACGTTCGCCTAGTTTTATGTCTTCTAGTCCATATCTGGTACTATCCCACCTTACAGAACTGTATTCACAAATTCCCCAATGGACCCATATACCAGTCCTACTCTCCCTACATGCCAAATCAAGGATCCCATATGTTCTCTCAATGGTTATAATGCGGTTTCACTCCCTCCTCCTCTACCTCCTCACTAAGGATATTCAATGGTGGAATCTTACGCACTAAGTACATATGCTAAGTATTTAAAGGATCCTCTTGACTTCACCATACGTGGTGTCATGCTTCCATGCCCATTTCTATATATTCTAAAATTTAAGAGAAGGAACCCAAACACTCATATCAAGGCCTACACTACTGCTATCAGGGAATTTCTTCCTTTGGATGTTGTAATGGCTTAGATCTTTCCAAATAATCTCTATGGAATCGCATTGGATTGGTATTATTGTATTCCAAAAGCTTCTATACGTTCCTTTAAACAGTTTGTTTCCAAGTTCATCAAAGCATTTGACATGAACAAGTTGTTATCGTACAGGGATTAAGGGAGTTTTTCCTTAATTCTTAGACGGAGAAAAATGAATATGCACACCCATTTCCGTCAGAGATGACACCAAGTTCTCTATTCCTCTATAAGTTCACCCCATGGCACAAAGGAACTTTGTGATTTTCCTTCATCACTCATCAAGAGACTAGGGAGGAATTTTCTTAATTTTCCTTTCTTAGTTATGGGAAGTATGGAAATGTGCACTTCAAATTGACGACGCCGCTATAGATTTTGGCATAAGATCTTAGGTCACAATGGGAAATTGTATCCGTTAATCAAAGCATGTAATTATCAAAACATTGTGCCCGAAACCAAGACCCTAGGGTTTGAATATAATTACGTGCTACCCACAAATAATCTTATTGATCAAGTCAAGAACATTGGTTTTTTTCCCCCGAACAAAGTACACCACCAAACACAACATAACACAAAACATTGAAAATTCAAAGAGCCCCTTCACAATTTCTCATTCGTCAAAAAATTTTGAAGATGTGAAACCATTCCTCCTCAAAATTAAATTGAATGAACCAAGCCCAACCAGTATCAAAACTTTGGCTCAAGGGTCACTGAATCATGTATAACCAATTCAGTTTCACATGTTCAAAATTTATCACCGAGGTTATAATCAACAATACAAGATAGCTTTTCAAGGCCAAGAGATTACAACCCTAACCTATATTATGGTTTCTAATAAGATTCTAGGGCAGAATTGATATGAATTTTCTGTGATTGCATAGTTTCCTGTAATACCTTTCCCAAAAACCCAAGGGCATCTTTTTGTAGACATGTTTCCTAGCAAATCTTGAAACAACCCACAACCTAGTTCATACCAACCCTGTCACAATCCCCCCTCACAATGTAAACCCTAAATGTCCCTGAGGATTCCCAAGTAAATCCTTAACATATAACAAGGGTAAATTTCCTATATCAAACAATGACCATGAACCTCGACTCTGACAACTCTTGGGTTTTGTCCTAACCCTTTGGTTCACATGATAAATACAAAAATCTTGGGGTTAGTTCAAGCTAGGGTCGACCATAAATTAATGAAAAACCTCAGACAAAGGAATACGGTTTCACAACCCTACCCCTGCACTTCCTTCCCACAGTGATGTTTCATAAAATATTAAAAACCATAGAATTCCCTATAATTTTTATATTACTTTTTGACAAGACATTTTCTCCCTCACATTGTGTTTCTTCTCGAATTGATGAAGAATTCACCTACGCTCTTTTTTCCTATTTGCTCATTTACTAGGTCTTTGGTCATATCCAATCCATGTTACATTTCCTCCTAGGTCTGGGCTTCATTAAATCATATTTAATTTAACAATACATCCGCCCTAGACAGGATGATATGGATACTGGGGTTTGTTTTTTATATAGACAAATGCCATCTAACGCTGAAATTTGCTAAAGAGGATATTTCCTTATTTTTAACATATTAAGACTCCAAACCTGATCAACCAACAGTCTACCCACCTAAACTCCCTTACACAGAATTCGTAATCAGATACATATTAAGACTCCAATTTGTGGTCAAAACCAACCATAGTCCAACTAAGCAACACTATTTCACACTGAGCAACAATATTCACAACTAAGCAATGTATTCACAACTGAGCAACAATATTCATAACTAATCAAACATATCATAACTAAAGCTTACACAGAAGTTGAAAAATTACAGATTCATTCAAGACTCCACTAAGTCGATACCATCAGTATTCTCACTAACCACAACCTTGAAAACTAAGCTAAGCAGAAGCCTAAAACATAACAAACGATTAAAATGACTCTCCACTGATTCCATTTTCGTCTAGTAATCCCTAAAACTTTCAAACGGAGACTAAACCCACAATTTCTAACACCGTAAGGAATTTCTACCATGTCCCCCTTCAATAGTATAATCTCAGCAAGCATTCCCACCAGAACTGGAACTTAAAAGTATTCCTTAAAGATTCAACAGGGTTTTTCAACATCAACAATAAAGCAACAGCCGGTCTGTAATCGGAAATGAAACCAAAAGGAAAATAAATATAGTAACCATTCTAACAGGGTTCCTTTCTAAAACCCCGAGATTCCTCAATCCACCGGAGAAGAGAACCAAATTAATTGCTTCAAACCACTGAACTGAAATCAAAAATCACCTAAACAAGTTGTTTTTAATGAAAGCTTGGATTAAGCAAGAATTTTTTAAAGTCAAGGGCCTATCATATCATTGCCGTTAATGTGGTCATTTTTTTAAAAATATGAAAAGAATACCTCTGAAATGAGCTCAAGCCTTCTCCTCTTCTTCACGATAGATTCAAGTAACCTAATTTGTTTACATTCATGCCTTATAACTTTTCCTCGATAGAGAAAAGAGCTGTTATTCTCATACGTTTTTCCGGTTTTTGCCATGAACACCAAGTAACTGGTTTCGAGAACCAGTGATCAAACAAAAATATAAAAATTGAAGGCCGAATAGAAAAACCAAAATACCAACCAATTTTCCATTTCTGCCTTTCCCAAGCGATCTCCGCAACTCGGGAATAGAAGTTTTCATCAATGCCATTAACTCCAGATTTCCCACCCAACTGTCCATTTGCCACCGACCACCATAGTTGGTGATTGACAAATGCCAAAACCAAACGACCATTCCCCAGAGTTTGTGACACCACCACGTCCAGTTCCTTTACTAATATTTACAACCTTCTGCCCAAATCCCCATCCTTCATCCTTTATCCACCTATCCCACCGTCATAAATTCCATATAAACTACCCGCCCATGGCTCGCACCCCTTCATAGGTCCTCCTTCATACCATGAATCAGTAGTTAGGTTAGAAACATAGGTGTAGATCAAAGGTAATACCTTTAGTCTTACGTCCATAGTGCTAGGTGGCGAACCTTAAGGAACATTTAGTTGTAGTTTTAGGGCTAGGTTAGGTTGATTTTTACTAATAATTTTAACCCAATAGGTTAATCGTTTAGGGTTAGGTTATTAACCTTAATAAATCCCAGTCTAGTCCGACAAAGTTGGTTTGATCATCATTAGAACCAACATTTTATACATTCTTGAAATGAGTCTTATCGCATTTGATAATAAGCTTGCAGTATACACCAGAATTTAATTACCTGGCTTAAGGTCTAGGCCTTCCTGTATTACGATATTGGTAAACACACATTCACACAAATATTAAACAACTATTAGCCTGAGAGAAAAAACTCTGGAATTGTTATTCCCACATTCAGACCTTGCAACCTTCGTAAGGTCTAAGAATTTTTTGATCATCCAGAATACAATTAAAACAATCTCCTTGGCCAATGTTACCTGATCCAGGATATCCTAAAGATTGGGTAAAAATCCACATTCTCCCAAAATCAGATTGAACTCAGGTGCTAAAAATGAAAGACTAAAAGAGTCCCAAGCATAATCCCTGACTCAGTCAAGTCTTCCAGAGCAAAGAAATACAATCCATATCAGCATACTTCACAATAAGAACACCTCCTTATACAGAGAATCATATATCAAACACTTGAAATGCTCAGGAGGAAGTTAACATAGTCACAGGGTGTTACTCTTCCCGCCTAAAAGATTTCATCGTCTCGATGATCAATTTGATTTACCTTCAGTCACCAATTTAATTAGTTCACAATACAAATGGTGACTATTTTCCAACTTGAATTAGGTCTGAAATCAATGTCAATGATTGATACATTTTTATTCAGACCGAATAAATTGTTTGCGCTCATCTGGCTTTCATATATACCTGAAAAAGAATACGTTCATAAAAAAAATTGTTTTTTCAAAACATATTTCATTCTGTTTGAAAAAGAAAAAAGGAAAAGCAATTTTTCGGTTCTGCTTCCAGATTTTCCCAAGTTGCACTTTCTTCATTAACTGTCCCACTGGACCTTACATTGTGTATTCCATCACGATTTCTCAAATTGCAATTGGCGATTGTCTTCTTTCTAGCACTCATTGGGTGAACCAACCACGATTCTTCCGGGTTCCTTTTGGACCCCTCAAGTATTCCAATTTAGACATGTGACAATATGAAACGTCTTTTTCTTAAGAAAAGAAATATGAAAACATCATGCCTGTGGAGACAAAGCAGGTGGTAACTGCCTATCGATAACTACAAGATTGATTTATTTCGACAATTTCGAAAGGGCCCCACCCCCGTAACGAGTGACCACTTGCACCTTACCAAAATTTTAGAACCTTTCCTGGTTTAACAATGAAGAAACCTTCTCACCAAGCTCAAACTTCGATCAAACCCACTTAAGGTTAACATAGCTCTTCTATAGCTTTCTCTCCTATCTGGCTACTTTCCCTTAATCATTCACGATCAACTTTCTTGCTTTGTTTATGCCATTTTATTTTATTATTTATCCTTGTCCACTATTAGCCAACTGCGTAGAAGGAATTCGGGAGGGAGCAAGTGGCACACTAACCCTACTAACAGGGGTTCCTTTCTGACTTCCTTCCATAAAGGCTTTAAAGGTGCCATTTTAAGAGATGAAATTGATAAGTGTTTGTTGTACTGCGAATTCACCTAGTGGAAGATTACACTCTTCCATTTATACTGTTGCATCCATGTAATACATTCGCACAAAACATAACTCTTCCCACACTTGAGTTATCTCTCTTTGTCCATCCCGTTTTCCGGATGATCTGCAAAACTAAAAGTTAGTTTCATTCCAAGAGCTTTAAAGCGTCTGCTGCCAAAACTTTGACGTCATTCTCAGATCCCTGTCGATATAAGCAATTCCGGTTACACCAATGTAACCTGAATTTTCGTGCAAACGAATCGTTTGGCCAACACTGGTGAATCATACCTTTTAGATTTCCATTGATGGAATGAGCTACCGTTATTAGTTTTATCTACACTACCAGGAACATCCCATGTTTAATTCCCTGGACATAGTAACCCCTGTACAAAGTCCTGCTTATTACTTGCCATTTTGTTACTACGGTATGCTTGGGGATATAATAGTCCATCATGGTGCATGTTGTTTTTCTTTTCTCCGTAACCCGCCTGACATCCCAGACATTGAGTCAACCAAGAATACATTTTTTCATACCTTTTTCCAAAGTATTGTTGTTTTAGATATAAGCATTTTTGTTGATACACGGGTGTCCGAGAAGGGTGGAATTAAGGAAAATTCACTAACAACTTGCCTTCTCAAATCGTTCCATCATAGGTACGTATACCCTATTTTCATAACGTGAAGATCCTTCATTATCACAATGAAAACCCTTATACCTTTCAATCATTAGGTTCTCAGCAGCCGCTGCTTTTACTTCTTTGAAAGTAATATATCAGATTCTGAGTAGCGGCTTTTTTTACCTCATCTTAACCTGCGTTCTTTTTAATGTTTTAAAGCAAAATTGTGCTTCCTAGCGACTTAGAAGCAACGCTACCCTTTCCTCTTTCTTTCCCTTGATGTAGCTAATATCAAAATCATATTGAGATAAAAATTTCTAACCACCTTCTCTTCTGGCATTTTTTAGATTAGGTGATTGGGGGGTGGGGTGGGGGGGAAAATAGATTTCGTTCATAGTGATCAGTTTTTTTCAACTCAAAAGGTTTCACCCAAGTAACTAGTGGTCTCAGACTTGAAAGCGCATAACCTGGCAGGGCACCAAGCAAGCTTCCAAATCATGAGAGCATAATTCAGCTCATGTCCTTAAGTTTTTCTAACTTTTCATATGCTATGCACTTATCATTTTGTAACAAACACCTCCAAGGCCTTCCCAAAATCTTCGTTACAACAATAAAGCTCCCATTAGGGGCTGGTACACTAAAAAGAGTGCGGATTTGTCAACTGACTTTTTTCAACTTTTGAAAGCAAGTTTTCACACTTATCATTCCAATTAAATTTCATTTTCGTATCCTTCTTCTCATTATTTATCGTGTAGTAAGCCACTTTAAGAAAAATCTTAACAATTTCTATACTAACCCAGTCAAAACCCATGAGCTTCTTACTTTTTTTCGTCACATTTCTTTTGTGCAGACCACTTTTATTGCACGCACTATTTTGAAGATCTACCAACAATTCCTTCTTTTTACTATGACATACCCAAATAAGTGGAATTCTGAATCAAAAAGAACCAGTTTGGATTACTTACCATACACTTTCTTTTTCCTCCCTTTTCTCAAAATTCCCAAAACTATCTTCAAAGCCCATGTGCTTCTTCAACACTTGTTTAAATAAATGAGAATAAGCATCCAAGAATACAAAGTCCAACCTTTGTCCCAAATATTCTTGAAAGACTATTATTCATTAAGTTTCAATACAAGCTGCGGGTGCATTTTAGTTAATCCAAAAGGGTAGAACCGGGGAATTTCATAATTCTGTACCTTGTTTGTAAAAGTTGTTTTTAGAATATCCCTTCCTCTCTAATCTTAACTGAAGACCGAACCAGATTGAAGATATATCTTATGAATAACCCGGCTGCCCCACGTCATCTGATCAAATCATCTTGATCCTTGGAAGTGGGTTATATGTTCTTGATTTTGTTGCTTTTGTTCGACCTCCCATTAATCCAATACACCAGCCTAAGTGTTTCCTTCCTTCTTTTTCAAATATTACTGGCGCTACCCAAGGTGAAACACTTTTGGTCTAAAATCAACCTTTAGACAAACTTTTCTTGTCAATTGACCTTAAGCTCGACTAACTTTTGTCATACATCTGATAAGGTCTTTGGAAATAGGTTTCCGTTCCTGGGTTTTGATTTTGAAATGTGAGTTCAAAATTCCCCCTCTTGGGTGGTAACCTGGTAATTCCTCCTCCAGAAAAATATCTTTGGAAACTTTGCAATAGAGGAAACGTTTTTTCAAGAATCACCATCTTCTTTTCTGAAAATTTAGATCTCTTTCCTCATAAGGGTACCTCCTTTGTTTTTACCTTTTTTAAAGAAAGCTGCATAGCTAACAGTTTTCTAACTGAAATTTTCCCGTTTTCACACTTGATCTCTACTGCCTTTAAAACCGATCATCTAACAATTTTATATTCTTTTCAATAGCAGTCCTACTTTTGCTTTATGTCAGCTAACCATTGCAATCTGAAACCGACTGACAATTCTACGATCCCCAAAGGTGTAACATAGAGGTCACCTTCTTGAAAGTTTATGTAATGCAAGGAAGGACTGCCCCAAATCCACATACTCACGTAGAACATGATTATTACCATACTGTACAATCCAGATTTATCCATTTTTCTAGCCTTTTCTTTTAATTTTAGAAGCCCGTTTATAGAAATAACACATTCATTAGCTCCTGTATCAAAAATAAATAGTGACAGGTATCCAAAGAACTTAACCGAACTTTTAATAGGTGGGTCACTTACTTTCAACTTGCTTGTTCCTGCTACTGCAGCAATGTAATCTTGCTGCCTATATTACGATCAATATCCTTCTTCAAAGGGCACATTTGGCGTAGTGGTCTTTGCCACAAATGTAGCACCTCCGACAGGTCCCATTTTTAGGCTCAAAAGACCCCGCCTTGTTAATTAATCACGTTGTCCTCCTAGCTTTCTGCCTATTGTTTATACTTTTTGGCAAAATTATCCCTTACATTTCCCACCAGCAGACTTATTTTCTTTGCTTTGCTCTGTTCTTCTTCTATTATCGCCCTGAAACTTACTTCTGATTTTCCAAAACTTTTTTCCATGGTCACCTTTTTTTGGGGTGCCAAGTGAAGTTTTGAAGAACGGTTTGCAATCTTTTCTTTCCGCATTCCGCTTTATTAGCAGAAATAGCCTTTAATTTTTATGTTCCTGTCTTATGCGCCTTTTCACCAACTCCTTCCTATTGGTTGACTGTGAACATCAAACCCTCCCCTATCACTGATGTTATCCCCATGATATTTTTTCGTATTCTGAACTTTTCGTCATTTTGATACTGGCCAGTACTACTTTGAGGAGTTTTTTTGAAAACCGCTCCCCAATATTTCAGTTACCGTTTAGCTTCCCCTTGAGCTAAGTTTTCTTAAAATTTCTTCATTTTTGAGCATCGAAAAGTTATGCAGCCAACCGTTACCTAAAATCGCCCCTTAAATTGCTCCCAAATAATATTGGTCTCATCAATATTTAGCTCAGCTTTTCCGCCATCCCACCACGCAGATGCTGCCATGGGAAAGCTGATAGGTTCCCCAATGCTTTGGTTTTCCTGTAGAAGTTTTTCTATTGCAAAGTAATTCTCCCTTTCGCTGAGCTAGTGTCTCAACTATCCTATTCTATGTGGTTCCATCATCTTTAGGTTGGGCTTATCCTTTTTATATCATTAGTGGAGTTCTATGCCAATCGGCCTTTTTGTTTTCTAATTTGGACAGGTGGCATTTCCAGCATTTATCAACACCCATATTGGCTTTGTCCTCAGGAGGTTGTTTGATTGTTGTTACCAGCTTTCATCTTTCCTCCCCTCATTTCCCATTACTTTGTTGTTCAAGTACAGCCCAAAACAACAGCCAAACGATCTCTTGTGTCCAATAGGGTAAGCAAGGATCCTCATCAGCTTTTGGGTTTTGTTGCCACCCCCTCCTTCCCCTGGTGGAGCATTATTCACAAACTTTCCCCTTGTTCTAAAACCATTTTCTTTACAGAAATTCAGGTTTTTGTATCAATTTGGCAACAATAGTCCCAAGACTGCACCCTTCAGCTCTGATACCAAGATGGACCATCCCCAATTTAAAGTACAATTAGAACAAGTCTTTTTTTATTTTTTTTTGATAAATGCTTCCTAGTTCTAATACATAATTTATAACTCACAAATCAAAACACCCTTTTCTTTATAAAATAACCATAGCAGTTGTAATGACTCGTAGTACCTCCGATCTATTCATTCCATGACTTGGTCATCTACTAACCGATCTATTCATAGTATCAAGAGTTGGCCGTTTTTATGTTAAAACAACATCACTCTTGCGGTTCTCTTCCCCAGCTAGGATTAGAATGCTCTGTCCAAGGAACTAATCTGAATAATTGTTATCCCATTTATTCATCGGCATCTCCATCCCTTTAGACTAGGTGACATAGGACAAACGTAAAATCACAGCTTGGATACTTTGGCCAAATATTGAAACATAACTCTTATGTCCCCTCGTAATTCCTGACGCATCCGCATCAACTGGAATACGCCTTCACCCTTCACCCCATTCCTTATGTTATGTAAATGGTCTTACACCTGACTTTTTGTCAGCCTCCCCTGCCCTAAGTTTATTCACTTCAGGGAATGGAATAAGAATATGAACAATGATATAAGGATTGCTCTCTTGAAGGGGATACGCTCATATTGAGCAACCCTGTTTTAACCCTGTTGTGTCAAGGTACCCCCGAGTTCCTCCAGGGTAAATCCTCCATATCAGATCCAATTCCTAACCAGTTCCAGAGTAAAAAACTGTTGTTTCAATGTTTTTAAGGTGTACAGTCTAAACGATTATGGCAAAGGGTGACATCATAGTCCACATGCATTGTTTAATCTTCGAGAAGATCCCTAATCTTCTCGAAGGTACAACCTACATTTGACTTGTGCCATCAACCTTCAAATCCACCTCGAAAAGATCTACTTGACTTTAATTTTGTTACTTACTTGAGTTTTAAATTATACTTTAAGACGCCTCCCTTTTTTAGGAATCCTTTTCCCACCCCCTGGGTTTCCTCAACCTTAGAAGTGCCTTTTTCTTTATTAAAACCATTTCACAAAGGAGAAGTTATTAAGATTTTAGTCTCATCAAGATTTTCTTTGTTACCCATGATCTAAATCAACGAAATTGGGCATACCTAAATCTTCACGTAGTTGCTAACATACCCCTTTGGAGGTATTATATCATTTCTCATAGGGAGGAGGCTGTAATGGAGTATCTTTACTAATTAGTATTAAGATATAGTGATTTTAAAATTAATTAAACTTGTCTTAACTTGACAAGACTAGGAAAGTAATAAGTTTATTCGAATCGTTTAGCTTCCTGTTGAGGTTTTATTTTACCCTTACTTCTCGAAAGACAGTGATCTAAATTTTCCAATTTTAGCTTTAGATTAGAACATAACCAGAACTACTAACATTCACAAGTCCCAGTCCACTAATCTTTGCAAAGCTTACATCGTAACCCAATGTCTCCCAGGTTATACAATAATAACATGCCCTTAAAATCAAGTTGAACTCGGAGTTCATCCCTCAGATATGATGTAAACCACATAAGTAACAAATAACCTCATTTCATTCATTACTACCCTAATCAATACATGTCTGCATTCGCATTATTTGATACAATCTCAACAGCAAAAAGAACATCTTTTTCTTTCAAGTAGTACAATTTAGAGAATCATTTGAATTCATCAATAGAAACCAAATTAACCAATCTGAACCATCACTACATCAGATCTACGTGGCCTTTACCACTTACACACAACCATCTGTAAAAATTGTCAACATGGGTCAGTTCGGTGAACTCAGCCATGATAAGCCCACTAATTTCTTTAAAACAATTTCAATCCACCAATTGGTCCTCATTAACAAACCCTCTTTAATTGAACCCTTTTCTTCACATTCCCAACTTAATCGGATAATCCATCCTATATGTTAGAGACTACGAACATAATGAATACAAACCATTCTAAAAGACCAAACAAAACTCCTACAAAATTGTTTTTCCTAAAACAATTTCTCAAAGGTATTTAAACTTCAACACCTCACTGTTTAATTCTTTAATATCATTACACATTTTCAATGGTAGTGTCAAGTAACCTATTTAACAATCAACACACCATTTTTATACCAGTTTCTCCATTCAATACGAATTTTATTCTGGTTAATGCCCTTAAAACCGGAACTCCGCAAAGGATGCAAGAAGAAGGCACACAAGGTCATTAACCTTTCCCTGACTAGGAGAGAGAGATTTTCCTATCACTTATTAACACAACATAGATAAATTTTACAAATCTTAAAAGAAAAACATAGTCCATCATATCCTAAATCATAACATTCTGGACTACCAACTCCTTTATAATATGCAAAATAATTTATGCATGCGACTACATACGTCAAATTACAAGAAGACCTACAGTTCTATCTTCTAAATCCAATTATAAAATCCCTGAGCTTATTAAGCATACAGAGCTCTCGCGACCACGCATAGTAATAATCCAAAATCCAGACCATAACATACTCAACAATTTTCTTTTTCCTATCATTTCATCAACATGAATTTGTCCCCATCACAGTGTGTAACAGAGCACAGCTTAAGGAGCTTTTATTCACAGGTCAGCCACAGACGAGAATTAACACTTTAAAACACTGATTGTTCCTAGGCAATACACATATTCCACCCTAGTCTAAACACAAATATTCAAAACAGCTTTCAATTCAACTGAAATCTAATCGCTAATGAAGGGATAGCAGACGTTTACATAAGTCCGCATCCCTTACATAGCTCATCAAGTTTTAACCTAAGTAAGCCATCCCGCAAACCACAGGGCTTCAACAGGAGTCCGAGTTCACATGGTAAAATACTGCAACGGGCCTCCAACGGAGTCATATCCACAATACTCACATCCCGGGGTTAAGATAAGTCAAATTCACTACGAAAACATTTCAAGGACCCACTGAATCAACCAATATCTAACACAAACTAAAAATTCTCAGAAGTTGTAATTCCAAGATTCCATATTAAGACCCAACTGAATCAAACCACCCAGTCTTACACACTAAAAACTTCTACAGAGTTTGTAATACAAGCTACATATTAATGGCCCTCCAACTGAATCAACCAACAGTTCTACCACAACTAAACTTCTACAGAAGTCGTAATACAAGCATACAACTAAGGACTCCCAACTAAAATCATTATCATTAAGTATTCACAACTACCTTATACATTAGTCGAAACACTAGTACCTTACAAGCTTCCAACTGAGTCAAAACAAACAACCGTAGCAACACTAAGCAACAGTTTCCCACAACTGAGCACAATCTTCGGCACTAAGCCAATATTCCCAACTAAGCAACAATATGCATAACTAAGACAGTAATTCCATAACTAAGCGTAGATAGAAGTTGAAATCAAGATACATTTTCAAGATCCACTGAAGTCGATACCATCAGTAAACGTCCGATCAACTAACAACATCAATTCGGAACTAAGCTTACGCAGAAAGACAAAACATAATGAACTTAAAAGGACGTCTCACTGAGTCATTTTCGTATAATAATCCCTGAAAACTTTCAACGAGACTAAACCCACAATTGCTAACATAGTAAGGATTCTACAATAGTAAAATTCAAGGTAGTATAATCCAGCAAGCAATCCCCAACCAAAGGAACTTTAAAGAAGTATTTCCTAGCAAGTTTCAACAGGGGTTCAACATCAACAATAACAAACGATCCGCCAGCCTGTCTTGTAATCCGAAATTGAACCAACAAGGAAGAATCAATATAGTACCATTCCAACAAGGTTTATTCTAAAACCCCGAGATTCCTACTTCCACAGAAAAAAGAACCAATACCGTGCTTCAAACCCTGGCTGAAATCACCAATCATCACCTAACAAGAGTTTGTTTTTAAATGAAAAGCATTTGGAGTAAAGCAGAATTTTTAAACATTTTGGGCCCCTATCTGCTGGTAATGTTTCACTTTTAAAAACAGTTTTCACACTTATCATCGCTCACTTAATTCTTATCCTTTCTTCTGCCAATAAGTTATCGTTGAGCCTACTTTAGAAAATCCTTATCAAATTTTCTATAATAACCAGCAAAACCCATGAAGCTTCTTACTTCGTGCACATTCTTTGGTGCAGACCACTTAGTTATTGCCACTATTTTTGAAGGATCTACAACAATTCCTTCTTTACTAATGACATGACCCAAATAGTGAATTCTGAATCAAAGAAAGAACATTTGGATAACTTACCATACAACTTTCTTTTTCTCAAAATTCCCAAAACTATCTTCAAATGCTCATTGTGCTCTTCAACACTTTTAGAATAAATGAGAATATCATCCAAGAATACAAGTACAAACTTGTCCAAATATTCTTGAAAGATATTATTCATTAAGTTCATAAAAGCTGCGGGTGCATTAGTTAATCCAAAGGGTAGAACCGTGAATTCATAATGTCTGTACCTTGTTTGGAAAGTTGTTTTAGGAATATCTTCCTCTCTAATCCTTAACTGATGATAACCAGATTGAAGATATATCTTATAATAAACCGCTGCCCCACGCATCTGATCAAATAGATCGTTGATCCTTGGAAGTGGGTATCTGTTCTTGATTGTTGCTTTGTTCAACATCCCATAATCAATACACAGCCTAAGTGTTCCATCCTTCTTTTTCACAAATATTACTGGCGCTCCCCAAGGTGAAACACTTGGTCTAATCAAACCTTTAGACAAAATTTCTTGCAATTGAGCCTTAAGCTCGACTAACTTTGTAGTAGTCATCTGATAAGGTGCTTTGGAAATAGGTTCCGTTCCTGGTTTGATTTTGATGGTGAAGTCAAATTCCCTCTTGGGTGGTAAACCTGGTAATTCCTCCAGAAAAATATCTTTGAAACTTTGCAATAGAGGAAATCGTTTCAAGGAATCACCATCTTCTTCTGAAAATTTAGATATCTTTACTGCATAAAGGGTACATCCTTTGTTTTTAGCCTTTTTAAGCTGCATAGCTAACAGTTTTCTAACTGAAATTTCCCGTTTCACACCTTGAATCTCTACTGCCTTTAACCGATCATCTAAACATTTTATATTCTTTTCATAGCAGTCTACTTTTGCTTTATGGTCAGCTAACCAATTGACACCGATGACAATGTCATACGATCCCAAAGGTGTAACATAGAGGTCAACTTCAGTGGAAAAGTTAGGTAAGTGAAGGACTGCCCCAAAAAGACACATACTCACTGTATGAACATAATTATTACCATACTGTACAATCCAAGATTTATCCATTTTTCTAGCCTTTCTTTTAAGTTTAGAAGCAAGTTTACTAGAAATAAAACATTCAGTAGCTCCTGTATCAAAAATAATAGTGACAGGTATGCCAAATAACTTACCCGGAACTTTAATAGGTGTCACTTACTTTTCAACTTGCTTGTCTGCTACTGCAGCATGTATCTTATGCTGCTGATTACGATCATCCTTCTTCAAAGGGCACTATTTGCGTAGTGGTCTTTGCCACAATTGTAGCAGCCTCCTACAGGTCCATTTTTAGGCTCAAAATTACCTCCAGCCTTGTAATTATCACGTTGTCCTCCATAGGGCTTCTGCCTATTGTTATAATTTTTGGCAAAATTATCCCTTACATTTCCAGCAGACTTATTTGCTACTGTTTTCTTACTATTATCCCCTGGAAACTTACTTCTGTTTCCAAACTTTTTCCATGGTCCCTTTTTGGGTGCAAGTGAAGTTGAAGAAGGGTTTGCAATCTTCTTCCGCACTTCCTCTTTATGAGCAGAAATAGCCTTTAATTTATGTTCCTGTCTTATGGCCTTTTCAACAACTCCTTCCATAGTGGTTGGACTGTGAACATCAACCTCTCCCCTATCACGGGATTTAGTCCCATGATAAATTTTCGTATTCTGAACTTTTCGTCAGTTTGATACTGCAGTACATACTTGAGGAGTTTTGTAAACCGCTCCCAATATTCAGTTACCGTTAGCTTCCCTTGAGCTAAGTTCTAGAATTCTGTCATTTTATGATCATAGAAAAGTTATGGCAGCCAACGTTACCTAAAATAGCCCTTAAATTGATCCCAAATAATATTGGTCTCATCAATATTTAGCTCAGCTTTACGGCCATCCCACCACGAAGATGCTTCATGGGAAAGCTGATAGGTTCCCCAAATAGCTTTGGTTTCCTGTGAGAAGTTTCTTATTGCAAAGTACTTCTCCATTTCGCTGAGCTAGTTCTCAACTCCATCTCCTAATGTGGTGCCATCATATTTAGGTGGGCTTATCCTTTTTATATCATTAGTGAGTTCTATTGCCAATCTGGCCTTTTTGTTTTCTAGTTGGACAGGTGCATTTCCAGCATTATTATCAACACCCATATTGGGCTTGTCCTCAGGAGGTTGTTGATTGTTGTTACCAGCTTCATCTTCCTCCTCATTTCCCATTACTTGTTGTTCAAGTACAGCCAAACGATCTCTTGTGTCCAATAGGGTAGCAAGGATCTCATCAAGCTTTTGGGTTGTTGCCACCCCTCCTTCTGGTGGAGCATTATTCACAACGTTCCCCCTTGTTCTAACCATTTTCTGTTACAAGAAAATTCAGGTTTTTATCAGATTATGGACACAATAGGTCCAAGAGCTGCAACCTTCAGCTCTGATACCAAGATGTAACATCCCCATTTTAGTACATTAGAACAAGTAATTTTTATTTTTTTTTGATAAATGCTTCCTAGTTCTAAATACATAATTTAGAACTCACAAATCAAAACAACCATTCTTATAACAGATAACCATATGCAGTTGTAATGACTCGGAGTACCTCCGATCTATTCATTCCATGACTTGGTAATCTACCGATCTATTCATGAGTATCAAGAGTTGGCGTTTTTATTTTAACACATCACTCTTGCGGTTCTCTTCCCTAATCTAGGATTTAGAATGCTCTGTCCAAGGAACCTATCTGAATAATTGTTACCATTATTCATCGGCATCTCATCCCTTAGACTAGGTGACATAGGACAACGTAATCAGCAGCTTGCGATACTTTGGCCAAATATTTGAAACATACTGCTTATGTCTCGTATTCCTTGACGGCATACTCATCAATCTGGAATACGTCCTTCACCCCATTCCTATGTTATGTAGAATGTCTTACACTGACTTTTGTCAGCCTCCCCTGCCCTAAGTTATTCACTCAGGAATGGATTAATAATATGACAATGATATAAGGATGCTCTCTTGAACTAGGGATACGCTGACATATTGAGTCAACCCTAGTTAACCCTGTGTGTCAAGGTACCCCGAGTCTCCAGGGTAGCCTCATATCATGATCACATTCCTAACCAGTCCCAGAGTAAAAACTTGTTCATGTTTAAGGTGTAAATCTTAACGATTAATGCAAAGGGTGACATCATAAGTCACATGCATTGTTGTATCTTCGAGAAGATCCTAATCTTCTCGAAGGTACAACCCTACAGTTGACTTGTGCCATCAACCTTCAAATCCACCTCGAAAAGATCTACTTGACTTTAAGGTGTTACTTACGTTGAGTTAAAGTTATACTTTAAGACGCTCCTTTTAGGGTAGTCTTTTCCCAACCCCTGGGTTCCTCACCTTAGAATTGCCTTTCTTATTAAAACCCATTTCACAAAGAGAAGTTATTAAGATTTGAGGTCTCATCAAGGATTTCTTTGTTACACAATGATCTAAATCAACGAAATTGGGCAATAGCCTTAAATCTTCACGTAAGGTTGCTAACCATACCCTTTTAGGTTTATATCAGTTCTCATAACTGTAATATATCTTACTTATTAGTATTAAGATATAGTGATTTAAAATTAAATTAAACGTTGTCTTAACTTAGATCAAGACTAGGAAGTAATAATTTATTCGAATCGTTTAGCTTCCTGTTGAGGTTTATTTTAACCTTAGCTTCTCGAAAGACAGTGATCTAAATTCCAATTTAGCTTTAGATAGAACATAACAGAACTACTAAACATTCACAAGTACTCAGTCACATAATCTTTGCAAAGCTTACATAGAGAATCCCAAATGTCTCCAAGGTATACAATAATAACAATGCTCTTAAAATCATTTGAACTGAGGAAGTTCAATCCATCAAGATATGAATGTAAACACATAAGTAACAAATACCTCATTTCATTCATTACTAAGCTAATCAAATACATTTTATGCATTCAGCATATTTGATACAATACTCAACAGCAAAAGAACATCTTTCTTCAAGTAGTACATTTAGAGAATCAAGTTGGAATTCATCATAAAACCAAATTAAACAATCTGAACATCATATCAGATCTACGTGCCTTTACCACTTACAGCAACCATCTGTAAAAATTGTCAACATGGGTCAGTTCGGTGAACTAAGCATGATAAGCACTAATTCTTAAAACAATTGCAATCCACCAATTGTTCTCATTAAACAACCTATTTATATGAAATCATTTCTTCACATTCCAAACTTAAATCAGGATAATCATCCTATATGTTAGAGACTAAGAACATATGAATACAACCATTCTAAAGACAACAAAACTCCTACAAGATTGTTTCTAACAATTTCTCAAAGGTAGTTAAAACATTCAACAAGCTCACTGTCTTAATTCTTTTATCATCATAACACATTTCAATGGTATTGTCAAGTATACCTATTTATACATCAACACACATTTTATACCAGTTTCTCCATTCAATACGAAATTTTATTCTTGTTATGCCCTTACCGTAGAGATCGCAAAAGGATGCAAGAAGAAGGCACACAAGGTTTCCTGACTAGGAGAGAGAGAGAATTTTCCTATTCAACTTATTATACATCAACATATAAATTACAGTCTAAAAGAAAGAAACATAGTCCATCAGAATCCTAAATCAATAACATTCTGGACTGTACCAACTCCTTTAGAATAATGCAAATACATTTATGCATGCGACTAAATAGTCAAGATTACAAGAAGAACTACAGTTCTATCTAAATCCAATTATAAAAATCACCTGTAGCTATTAAGCAATACAAGAGCTCTCGCGACAAGCAATAGTAAGTAATCCAACCATAACAGACTCAACAATTCTTTTTCATATCATTCATCAACATGAATATACCCATCACCATTGTTTAACAGAGCACAGCTAGGAGCTTTTTATCACAGTCAGCCACGAGACTAGATAACACTTAAAACAAATGATGTTCCATATGCAAATACAACAATATTCACACTAAGTCTAAACACAAATATTCACAGCTTCATTCAACTGAATCTAATCTCTATGAATGTATAGCAAGGACTTTACAGAAGTCGCATCCATTACATAAGCTCATCCAAGTTTTAACCTAAGTAGAGCCATCCCGCAAACACATCAGGGCTTCAACAGGAGTCGAGTTCACATGGAAATACTGCAAGGGCTCCAACGGAGTCATATCCCACAAGAACTCACAGCCCGGGTTAAGATTAAAGTCAAATTCATACGAAAACATTCAAGGACTCCAACTGAATCAAACCAATAGTCTACACAACTAAAATTCTACAGAAGTTGTAATTCAAGATTCATATTAAGGACTCCAACTGAATCAAACCAACAGTCTACACAACTAAACTTCTACAGAAGTTGTAATACAAGATACATATTAAGGACTCCAACTGAATCAAACCAACAGTCTACACAACTAAACTTCTACAGAAGTCGTAATACAAGATACATATTAAGGACTCCAACTAAATCATTATCATTAAGTATTCACAACTAAGCTTATACATGAGTCGAAACACTAGTTACATTACAAGGACTCCAACTGAGTCAAAACCAACCGTATTCACAACTAAGCAACAGTATTCACAACTGAGCAACAATATTCGCAACTAAGCAGCAATATTCACAACTAAGCAACAATATTCATAACTAAGCAACAGTATTCATAACTAAGCTTAGATAGAAGTTGAAATACAAGATACATTTCAAAGAATCTCACTGAGTCGATACCATCAGTATTCTCAACTAAACAACATCATTCGAACTAAGCTTAAGCAGAAGACAAAAACATATGAAACATTAAAAGGACTCTCACTGAGTCATTTTCGTATATAATCCCTGAAAACTTTCAACAGAGACTAAACCCAAAATTGCTAACATAGTAAGGATTTCTACAATAGTAACATTCAAGTAGTATAATCTCAGCAAGCATTCCAACCAGAAGGAACTTAAAGTATTCTAGCAAGATTCAACAGGGTTCAACATCAACAATAAAAGCACAGCCGGTCTGTAATCGAAATGAAACCAAAAGGAAGAATAAATATAGTAACCATTCCAACAAGGTATTCTAAAACCCCGAGATTCCTAATTCCACAGGAAAAGAAGAACCAATACATTGCTTCAAACCAACTGAACTGAAATCACCTGAACAGAGTTGTTTTAATGAAAGCATTTGGAGTAAAGCAAGATTTTTAAAATTTTGGGCCTATCATGCCTGGTAATGTCACTTTAAAAATCCAAAGAAGACCTCTGAATGAGCTCAAGCCTTCTCCTCTTCTTCCATGATAGATTTAGCAACAATAATTTGTTACCCTCATGCCTTATAAACTTTCCTCGACAGAGAAAGAGCTAGTTATTCTCATAGTTGCCATGCAACACCAAGCAGACTGGTTCAAAGAACTAGTGATCAAACAGAGAGAAAAACAGAGTGAATGGAAAACCAAAATACCAACCAATTTTCCATTTGCATGCCTTCCCAAGTGATCCGTGCTTGGGAACCGAAGTTCATCAATGACATTAACTCCAAGATTCCCACCCAATCTCCATTGCCACTGACCGCCATAGTTGGTGATTGACAAATGCAAACAAAAGACCATTCCCAGATTTGGCAATACCGCCATGTCAGGTCTCACTAGATATTTACAACCTCCACCAAATCCCAAGTCCTTCATCCTTATCCACCTCATAAATGCCATAGAAACTACCGCCCATGGCTCGCACCCCTTCATAGGTCCTCCTTCATCCATGATCATTAGTTAGGTTAGAAACATAGGTTAGATCATAAGGTAATACTTTAGTCTTACTTCCATAGTGTTAGGTGGCTAACCTTAGGAACATTTAGCTTGTAGTTTAGGGCTAGGTTAGATTACTAATAATTTAACCAATAGGTTATAGTTTAGGTTTAGGTTATTAACCTTAATAAATCCAGTCTAGGTCCCACAAGTAGGTTCGATCAGTATTAGAACCAAGAGTTATAACATTCCTGAAATGGATTCTATCCGGCATTGATAATAAGCTTGCAGTATACACTAGAATTTATTACCTGGCTGAAGGTCTAGGCCTTCCTGATATTACGATATCGGGAAATAATTCATTTAACACGATCAACCTGAGTTAGACTCCGGAATTGCTTATTCAACACATTCAGACCTTGCAACCTTCGTAAGGTCTATAATTTTTGTTCATCCAGAATAAACTTAAAACATCTTTTGGATCAATGTCACTGATCCAAGGCCGAGTCCTAAAGATGGGTAAATCCACAATTCATCCCAAAATCAGATTGAACTCAGGTGCTAAAAATGAAAGAAATAAAAGAGTCCAAGCATATCCTGACTCATTCAAAGATCTTCAAGAGCAAAGAAGATATAATCCATATCAAGCATGACTTCACAATTAAAGGAACACATCCTTATACAGAAGAAATCATATATCAACACTTGAATGCTCAGGAGGAAGTAACAATAGTTCAGGGTGTTACATACGTTACGGGGGTATGGCAGCCTTAAAGTGAACTCGATTGGAACCATAGTTCTTCCAGTCAAGCTTGGTCCAAAAACCATTTTTACGGAGTTTTACAATATCGATAGGGAAACAAGTTATAACATGATCCTTGGGAGACCCTAGATTCATCGAATGAAGGCTATCCCCTCTATCCTGTTTTAGGAGATTAGATTCCTCCATTTGGGGAAGTTCTTCATCACTCAAGGGGATCCTAAGCCCTTCAATATACACTTAGAAAACCTTAGGAAGAAGAAAGGATTCCATACAAAGTATGAAATTCTTGCAAATAAATTGGAAAAACCACCTGCATCAAAAGAGTTAGTCTTGATCACCCCAAGCATTCCAAAGGCTGAAGTCACTGACCCAAAAACATTTGAGGTAGAAAAAATAGATAAGGGTAAATCAATATATGTGGAAACAATGTCCACTAAAACCATAGCGGAAATTATGAAACTCTTAAAGAATGACGATCCAATTTTCCTCCCATTTGAACCACAGGGGATGGGTAGTCTTCTCGTTTTAGCATCTCTTCCCTCTGATAACCTAGTTCTAGTTGTAAACATGATAGAATTAACAAACGAAGAAGGGAAATTTTATATTGAAATATTGCCCATCAAAACCATCTCTAAGGGTTTTTCTATTGTAAACCCCAGTTTCAACACATGTGCATCTAAAACTAAGTTTTCTATATCCATGGGATAAAGTCTCATCATTCAGCAAGGGTCATAAGTAAACACAACACTCTACATAGGAAACAAGGCTAAGCATCATAGTCATGCTCACCCCCACACCATGTCTCAAGAATGTAACAAAGAGGTTCATGAACACCTTTTTTCAGAAAAATTATTTTAATTATTGGACATATACACTTTTAGGCAAGGGTTGTAAGTTTAAACCCAAAATGGTAGGCCCTTGTCAAGAGAAGAATTTTTTTGAGGATCATGGTTCTCTGTTATGTACTTTTAGGGGTGAATAATTCGATATTCATCAACTTTATTCACGTTATCCATCATGACATGTAGTTCCACCTACATTTTCATATGTATATTAATGTATCTGCTTTGCATTTTCATCTGCCAGTTCATTTCGTAAAATTTGTGATCAAGGGACTTATTCTTATAGAAATTCCTAAAAACTTCTAAAAACATTGGAAAACAATTCAAATTATGTCTCTTCAAATCTTCATGGTATCATCAATTGTTTCTGAATTATTTCATAAATCCAAGCAAGATAAGACAAAGCTTTAACAATAACCATACCAATGCTTGCATACTTGGTTCTACTTATAGTTTCTTCTAGATTAGGTGTCTTTGCCTATAGTATGTTCTAGAAGCTTCATGGTTTTGCATCTATCCCATATACATCTCTTTGGAAATAATAAAATTCTAAACATTTTGCCTAGATAAATAAGTCAAATGCAAATCCACAAAAAAAATTATTTTACACATTTCTTTTCCCTACCAACCTTCAATGTTGAGCATGTGGCTCTTACTAGTTATGTAGGGTTTGGAAATGAGAGAATTGCCCTTACTTAATTATGCCTTGTCCATGGTGATGAGCCCATAATTCCTATAGGTAGTATGGGGCAAGGTGTAGGGGGTCTCTTTGACAAATTTGAAAGTTATAAATAGTTCATTCAAATGCTATGAAATCATAAATCAGAACAAAGTGAGTTAGATATTCAAATTACAAAAAGATTTTAAAACCTCAAAAATAGATTTTTTCAACCAAGTGTCCATCTACGGATCTAATTCTAGATAAACTAGAAAGCAATTCACATTTTAAACTATGAATCAAACTTGAATAGAATGAGGTTGTAGGGTCTCAATTTGGTTTTTGTCAAATCCTTGTCTTTCTCTCATCATTACCATTCAACAAATTTCTATAACTTGTGCCCCTTCTGGCTCTTGGTGGTGAGCCCTTTCGTCTTACTCGTTGTGTGGAGTTAGGAGTGGGGTAAGTTCATTCAATTGTCATATCACTCTTTCCTCATGTTTTGTCAAAATAATACAAAGTACCAAAATTTGCTTGGAGAAAATAAAGTTCAACATTACAATGTGATTACATTATCATATATTAGCATTACAAAACAAAAAAAAGAGATCATTTTGTTAGCATTCATATCCACTGGATACATTTTGAAAAGCATATAAAAATGAAAGTTTTAAATAGTTAGAGTACACATGTGAAGTGGGCAAAGAGGAAGTCAACTTAGATACAATGAATTACTAAGCCAAAAAGAGATATCTATACATATCATGGTGTGTCATAGTTTTGTACAATGTCATCGCACACTAGGTACGGTCAAAACATTTGTAAAGAGCATGAAATATGAAAAACATCATATATGCCTCAAAAATGGAGATTGAGCAATAAAGGGACTTTGCCTTTCTGCCTCTTTGAGGCTCCTTATGACCACTCTAGTTGTGAATTTCTTAGGAGTTATTCTCAAAAGCATTCAAAGAGTAAAGGGCCAAGCCTAACACAAAATACCATTCCTAAATCCATTCCAATTCAACCATACTCACAAACGAAATGGTCACTGTGGACCTAAAGTTTGAAATTTTTTTACCAAATTGAACGAGTACAAATGAATTGGAAAATTAGTTTCTTGGTATATATATGTTGTTATAACTTCATTTTGAGTGCATATTTTCATAGGGTTAAAACGTTGGCGTAGGAATATTTCTATATCCCCGCATAAATCATAAGTCCTCTTATTGTTTTAATTTAGTATTTACTTTTAGATATTTCATCTATCTGTACTTGAGTCTTCTTTTTCATTTTACAGGTAGTGGGAGTTTGGACGGTGACATTCCAACACACGGTCATGTCAAATATAGCTACTAACTCCTTATTTCGGGAACGTCATACTCAAACTCTACATTTTATGCTTTTTCATGTCTAAGATGCTTCTCCTAGGGGGCAATATGTACACACCCAAAATTACATGTGCTACATTGTCAAAAAAATGGTTACAAAAGTCCCCAATGATGATTCATGTCTTTTCACAAGGTGTTTGAGTTCCTAAACACATTCACAGTGCATATTTGTAGCCTAGACATCCTTAACTTTTCCATGCATTCTTCAAGCTTCGCATTCATTTATGTGCATGTTTTGGCCTTTAGTGTTAGGACCACCACCTTGCCTGGGAGGTGGTTTTGAAACCGTTACCTAGGTAGGATTATGATCTTGCGCGCTTTTTCCAGAACTCTTCATGCATGGTTTTAACACATGTGATATCTCTTTACTTGACTTCCAAGGTGCGTTTGTGAACCAAATTACCTAAAAATAGTCTTGATTGCATGTTATTACTTCCCTAATCTATTTTTAAATACATTTAATTAGTTTAAACTGCATCTTCACCCAATGATTTGGCACTCCAAGGTTTCCTTGTGCATGAAGGAACAACCCAGCCAATTCCTATATATTCAATGCTTGTATTCAAGAAAATGGCCTGAGAATTTGTATATCTTGCAGTATTGCTGCCACAATCTTGTTGGAAATTACATAACTAATATCTGTTCACTTATGATATCTCTCTTCCACCTGCATTGCAACCAAACTGCCTTCAAGTTGCCATTGCTCAAGCACTTTCTCCTACTACTTCCTTTTCATTCCAAATTCCTTGGACTCATATGGACACACAGAGAAAGAAAGGATAAATTTAGGTGAAAATTCATCACACAACTAGATTTACCTCTATTATGTGAATTCCAGGTTGGATTTATTGTTTGATTTCCTTCATTTCTACAATTTATCATTGTTACATCATATCAAATAGAGTAGAAATGAATTTCCTTCCATTTGCAAGTAATTAGTTAATTTCCAAGAGGGTTTGAATCTTTCATAGCAACCCTCGGTGATGGATCCTCTTCTTCCCATCCCTATGGATCTAAAGGAAAGGGATATCTATAGGATTTTTTCTACATATCATAGATCATTTGGAAAAGTTATTTTTTTAAGTTAGTTTAGTTTCAATACACTCAACACAGGTGAATAACCACAACGGATTATCTCTCTTGTTTAGTTTTAGTGTAGATATATTTTAAGTATTTAGAATAGAAGAAAATTTTTCTTTATGATTATAATATTTCAATTTTTTGATTTGTTTATATTATTTTCCCTTACCATTCCTAGCATCAGAGTTGTTAGTTTCAACCTTTTAGGTAATTTGAGTACATTTTCAAACTATTTCAACTAGATGAGATTTAATTGGATCATAATCAAATCATAGGGAATTTACTACTATGGATTCATAGACAACACTACCTTTACCCTTGTTCATGGGGTACTCTTTGCCTACTATGGTATTGTCATTCTGACTATGTAATTCTCTAGTCACTGATCCTTCCAATAGGGTTAGCCATGAGCACATTTTTGCAACATCAGCTGCTCTAGCATGACCTTATGTGGAGGTATCACAGTGGATGATTTTATTTTGCATGGAGAAATGTCATCTGATGATAAGGACCATATGAAAAATTTGGATAGAATATTAACAAGATGTGAGAAACACCATTTGTCTACTTAGTCATGAGAATTTTTTGATGATGGTTGATGAAATTAATTGGTACTAGGACACCCCATTTTAAATGAGAGAAATTCAAGCTTTGCACTGAGATTTAAATTAGGATTATTTCAAACTTGACATGTTCCTCAATACCACCATGGACGATCAATTCAATCTTAGGAAAAGGTTGTGATATTATAGGTGTTTTATCAAATGGTTGATTATGTAAAAAAAATTCCCCCATGTTGTAGGTGGTCTCTTACCAAGGATTGTGAATCTTCATTGGGACCGAAGAAGTGTCAACATGTTTTTAAAGAGATTAAAGAAAAAGTAATCATTAGCCCCAATATTAAGAGGACCTAATTGGTGTAGAAACCTTTTCACATCCCAAATGGGATATGCCTTGAATAACTCAATGTGGTGTAGTGAATGGGACAAAAATATGAAGCTCAAGAGGAAAATGTATGCTATTTACTACCTTAGTAAAAATCTTACTCCCACTGAAAAATAATTATCATTACTGTGCATTTATGTATATTAATAAGTTCAGACATTATATTACAGGGTGACAATGATACTTTGTTAGCCGATACATATGGACTCAGCAATTGAGATAGGCTTAAGAGTGAACAAACTAGTGGTTAGAGGTAGTATAATTAGAATGGTTATGTACTGTTTACAAGAATTATGATATTACCATTGTGGATAATCACAGGAAAATGCTAATGACTGGTAGGTTGATTTCTATGACATTTATTAGACCACTATATTGAAGGTGAGAAAGATCCAGTTAGAGAGAACAAATTTGAGCCTGAGATGAATCCCCAATTATGTTGCTATTTTAGATGATGACACCATGTGTTTTTTGATTCCATATCCGTGAATTTATATTGCAATAGGGAATTTTCCTCCTTCTTTTACTGAAGAAAATCAAATGAAAAGTTGATTAGATGGAGAATCACTATGCACAATTTAATTGGTTAAATGAGAATAGGACTTATTTAAATGTGGCAGCTTGATTTGGTTTTCGACATAAGTGGTGTCTAGAGAAGATGAGATCTTTGACATAATTAGGGCATGTCATAATGAACCAATTGAAGGTATCACTTAAGTAGATGAGACAAAGAGACTTGACCCACGATAGAGATAAAATGAGCATCATAAGCATGATTAGGTGTCAGGCTCATCAAAATTATGTAACTAAAGATGTGAAGATAAGGGGGTAGTTAATCTAATTTAGTGTGATCCATGTTAAAGGCAATGGGACAACCATACTAGTCACTGTGTAACACCCTGAACAGTTGTTACTTTCTCCTGAGCATTCAAGTGTTGATATATGATTTCTCCAGTATTAGGACATGTTCCTTTGGTTTAGGGAAGTCATGCTTGATATGGATTATATCCTTTCTGCTCTTAAGATCTTGACTGAACTAGAATGTGCTTGGACTCTTTTGTTCTTTCATTCTTGCACTTGAGTTCAATCTGATTTCTGGATGAGTTGTGGATTTATCCACCTTTATGACTCAGCCTTGGATCAGTTGCATTGATCCAAGGAATGTTTTAAGTTTATTCAGGATGAACAAATTCTATTGACTTTTTGATAGTTACAAAGTCTGGCTGAGCTTTGAATGATCAATTCCGGAGGTTAACTCAAGTTGATCATGGTAAATAGAATTTGGTTCCAGATATCGCAACATCAGGAAAGACCTGGACCGTAAGCCAGGTAAGATGTATATGTTTTATATCTAAAGCTTAAATTATTGATGCCAAACGGAATTGGATATAGGAATGTTTTATCCTGTTTGAACTCTAACACTGATTAGTCCTATTTAGGGGACCTAAACTAGAATCAGTAAGGTTAATAGTTTTAACCTAAAACTATAACCTAATGTTACTAGATTTGTTAATCTAACCTAGTCCTAAACTATGAGCTTAATACACCTAAGGGTTAACTAAACCTAGCACTATGGAAATGAGGCCAATGTCATATCCTATGATCTAACCTAAGTCACTAACCTATCTTAACTAATGCTGAGAAAGGGGACCTAAGGAGGGTCGCGAGTCATGGGCGGTGGTTTCCATGGCATTTAAGAGGGGATAAGGTTGAAGGACATGGAATGCTGTCAGGTTTAGCGGAGGATAAAAACTACTAATATAGTCTTACGTGGCAGTAACTCTAAGGATGGGAATGTTTGTTTATTTTGTTGTGGCAATCACCAACTTTGGCAGTCGGTGGCAATGGAAAATAGGGTGGGAAAATGGAAGTAAATGCAATTAATGAACCTTGGTCCTCGAGCGCGGATTGCTTGGGAAGGCATGCAAGTGGAATTTTGTTTGGTTGTTTTGTTTTCCATGCATTCTTTTTCACTCTGCATGAGCACTGGTTCTTCGAACCAGCCGTCTACTCTTCGTTGCATGGCAACTTTGAGAGTTTCTAGCTTACTTCTCTGTCGGGGGAAATATATAAGGCATGGAGGTAACAATATTTTGTTGTTTAATCTTTCGTGGAAGAAGAAGAGAAGGTGCGAGCACATTCAGAGGTCTTCTTTGAATTTTTAGTGACACTATCAGGCATGATAGGCCCTAACTTTTAAAAATCTTGCTTTCCTTTAAATGCTTTCATTAGAACAACTCTGTTCAGATGATTTTTTTTGTACAGTCGGCTTGGCTGGTAGCAATGTATTAGTTTTCTCTTTTGTTGATTTGGGAATTCCTGGTTATACATTGATCCTGATGAAATCTTCTTCTTTTATCTTCTCTCCATGCTGTGAATACAATATGGGTTGCGATTTCTTTCGGAAGTGTTTTATGTTTTCTTCGTCTGGTTGAGGTATTGAATTTACTAACTGGCACCATGTTAGACTTCGTGCTTGATGATTTCATGTTTGAAGACACCACGGAATAAACTGTTGTTTCAAATATGGTTGGTTTATATGATTGTTGCTTAGTTGTATGAATTCTAACTATTACTAGATAGCTTCAGGAAAGTAAATAGTTGGACTTGTGGTGAAAATGTTAGTTCCTTCTATAAAGATCGACTGGTTTAGTCGCATGAGTTGGAAATATGGTTGAAATCTAAGCCTGTACCTTTATTTGAAAGGGGTCTGAATGTTTCTATGAACATAGGTTCTGTAAGTATAGAAATACTTGGTGTAGCTGTTGTTTTTACAATTTTTACTTGGATCATTGGAACACAGTTATGATCAAGAGAAAACGTACTTGGATGAACTCTGTCCCCTAACAATTCGTGGGTAATCTTAGATCTGCATGAATGGAAGTTAGGTTTAATAATTGGATAGGAGTAGGCTGTGTTTGATGTTACCAGAGGTGACTTTGAAATCTATAATTAGAATTCATCTGTTAACTTTGGAAGTGCAAATTTGATTTGGTATCTTGGAATGAAACAACAACCTATCAAGTGTAATGGTTGGAAATAATTAGTTTCAATCTATTGGTAAGTATTGATAATGGGACAGTTACCCTAACTCTTAGTTAAAAATGATTCGATTCATGGGTGAAGTGTAGACTATTTACATGGATCAGGGTTGTGGTCTGATATTAGAACGTTTATATCATTTTGTAACAATTTTTGGTTTTTGTTTATTGTACAATCACAAGACCCTATGGATATATGGGTAACTTCTTAAGCAGTTCTATCTGATCGGAGCTATTGGTGAACTGAGGTGTTGATTTACTTTCCTTCTCTTTTTCCCTAATTGAATTTAAGTATATATATATATATATATATACTACTCTTGGGAAGTTGGTACAGTCCTGAACTTGTTTAAGATGGAGTTCTGATCTTCTCTGTTCCTTCCTCTAAATTGTGAAGGATAAGTTGTTATAGGATTTCAGAATACGAAAATATTCCCTCTCTTCTGGAAATTATGAGTGTTCCCTTCTTTATAATTTCTATAAGAACTCTACAGTATGGGTATGAGATGAATAGACTGTTAAAATTTAGGTGGAAAGAGTGGTATGTGTTGAATCTTAGCTAGAAGTCTCGTTTCCTTCTCTTTAGCAGTATTATTACCCTGATTGAGAAATTCAGTTATTTTCCACTTGTATAAAAGTAGCATTGTAGTAAAAGTTTTGTTTACTTATCAATGTTTATGAATTGATACGAAAATTTTAGAGGAAATCCGTTAGTTGAACTTGCTTGAGGCAGTAATCTATTCTTGCTTGAATTGTTTATATGCAAATATGTTGGTTGCATACCTTGAAAAGATTTCATTCCTTAATTAGAGTAATTATATAGGATTGATACTGTTCTTGGTTTTCGGATGGCTAGGTACTTAAGATTCATATTGTTTCTTCTTATTTTCTTGTATAAGATGAATCATCTGAAAAGATTTAAGTTGAAATAGTAACTATAATATGAGTTATGTTCTAAAGTCATATTAGAATGGTAGAAAGAAAATTAGCGTGATTCATGATTATGGATTTGATGAATTTGATTTCATTTAAACAGGTTGTTTAATGGAAACAATTGGTGGAATGCAATTGTTTTAAGAATTAGTGTTTATCATGCTCAGTTCACTGAACTGACCCGTGCTAGCAAATTTTGCAGATGGTCATCGTAAGTGGTAAAGGCATGTAGATCTGATTTGATGCACAGATTGCTTAATCTAGTTTTTATGATGAATACCGACATGATTTCTCTAATTGTACTATAAGAAGAAAGTTACTCTTTTGTTAGTGATTATTGTATTAAAATATGCTGAAGTGCATAAGTTGTAATTGTATGGCTTGGAAATAAATGAAATGGGAACATATTACCTATGTGGCTATGTTCTTATTTGTTTAATTGATCTTCTCTTGTCTGAAGTAATGAGATGCATTCTTATTATTATATGCAATGGGGTCTAGATGGATTCCCTAAGTAAGCCTTGTAAAATTATGTGACTGGTTATTACATGTTTGATTAGTAATTCTTATATATTATGAATATGGCTAAATTGGAAATTAGACCACTGCATAATTAGGGAAGATAAGGTTGAACTATGCCCTAACATGTAGTTATAACTGGAAGAGTATTCTATTACTCCCTAATAATGTTCTAAGTCAAAGCAATGTAATTGATGGCTTAAAATCACCAAGTCTTAATGGCCATAAGTCTGTTAAATTTCAGTCTTCAGGGCTGATACGATCCCTTACGGGTTTAGTTATCTCCTTATGGGAGAACTTAGGGTTGTTTCCCTATTATAAGAAAACAAGATTATTAGGAACCGATTGGCACCTTGATGCAATCTCAAATCTTATTAAATCTTTTCTCTGTGAAACTGAACCTAATTACGTAAGGTAACTCAAAAGTGTGGGACCCAGGGTTGGGGAAGGCTACCCAGTTAGGAGGGCCTGTAATCCAAATTTAACTCAAGTAACTTCTTGGAGGTATGTACATCTTTCCGAGGATGTATTGTAGGATGTTGACACATGTCAACTGCAGGGTTGTACCTTTGAGAAGGTTAGGATCTTCTCGAGGATACAACAATGCAAGTGACATATGGCAACACCCTTTTGCATTGATCATTAAGATTTACACCCGAAACTTGATCAAGATTTTCCTTCGGGACTGGTTAGGACCATGGATGTGTTATGAGGCAGCCCTTTGAGACTCAGGGTACCTTGACACACGGGGTTAACAGTGGTTGATCCAGTATGTCAGCTTACCCCTAGCCTTCAAGGGCATCCTTATAACGTGAGTTATGATATTAACCCGTACCAGAGTGAAAACTTGGGTCAAGGGGACTGACAGAAGTCAGTATAAGATGTTCTATATAACATCGGAGTGGGGTGAAGGACATATTCCAGATTGACGAGTATGCCATCAAGGAATATGAGACATGAACAGTATGTTTCAAATCTTTGGCCAAAGTATCGCAAGATGTTGATTGCGTTGTCCTATATCACCTAGTCTTAGGGACGTGATGCTGATGAATAATGGTAACAAATTATTCAGATAGGTTCCTTGGACAGAGCACTCAGAATCCTAGATTAGGGAGGAGAACCACAAGAGTGAAGTGTTTTTTTGAAAACACCAACTCTAAGATACACATGAATAGATCAGTATTTCACCGAGTCATGGAATGAATAGATCGGTAGTACACCGAGTCATTACAGCTGCATATGGTTATCTGTTATGATCCATGTGTTCTAAATTATGTATTTAGAAGTAGAAAACACTAATAAAAATAAAATAAAATTTCTTGTTCTAATGTATTAAAATGAGGATGTTACATCTTGGTATCAGAGCTGAAGGTTACAGCTCTTGGACCTATTGTGTCCATAATCTGATAAAAACCTAAATTTTCTTGTAACAGAAAATGGTTAGAACAAGGGGAAACATTGTGAATAATGCTCCACCTGAGGAAGGGGTGGAAACAACCCAAAAACTTGATGAGATCCTTGCTGCCCTACTGGACACAAGAGATCATTTGGCTGTACTTGAACAACAAGTGATGGGAAATGAGGAGGATGATGATGATGGTATCAACAATCAGCCACCTCCTGAGGACAACCCCGATATGGGTGTTGGTAATAACAATGGAAATGTACCTGTCCAACCAGAAAACAAAAAGGCCAGGTTGGCAGCGGAACTCACTAATGATATAAAAAGGATAAGTCCACCTAAATTTGATGGCACCACATTAGGAGATGGAGCTGAGAACTGGCTCAGTGAAATGGAGAAGTACTTTGCAATAAGAAACTTCTCGGAGGAAACCAAAGCTATTTGGGGAGCCTATCAGCTTTCTCATGAAGCATCTTCATGGTGGGATAGCCGTAAAGCTGAGCTAAATATTGATGAAACCAACATCACTTGGGATCAATTTAAAGGCTATTTTAGGCAACATTGGCTGCCACAACTTTTCTATGATCAGAAAATGACAGAATTCTAGAACTTAGTTCAAGGAAAGCTAACTGTAACTAAATACTGGGAGCGGTTTACGAAACTCCTCAAGTACGTACCGTAGTATCAAACTGACGAGAAGTTTAGAATATGGAAATTCATCATGGGACTAAATCCCGTGATAGGAGGAGAGGTTGATGTTCACAACCCAACCACTATGGAAGGGGTTGTTGAAAAATCCATAAGGCAAGAACAGAAATTAAAGGCTATTTCTGCTCATAAAGAGGAAGTGCGGAAGAAGATTCCAAATCCTTCTTCAACTTCTCTTGCACCCAAGAAGGGGCCATGGAAAAAGTTTGGCAACAAAAATAAGTTTTCAGTGGATAATAATAAGAAAACGACAACAAATAAACCTACTGGAAATGTAAGGGATAGTTTTGCCAAGAATTACAATAATGGGCAGAATTCCTATGGAGGTCAACGTGATAATTTTAAGGCTAGAAGTAATTTTGAGCCTAAAAAGGGACCTGTAGGAGGCTGTTATAACTGTGGCAAATATCACTATGCAAATCAATGCCCTTTGAAGAAGGATGATCGTAATCAGTAGCATAAGATACATGTTGCAGTAGCAGACAAGCAAGCTGAAAGGCAAGTGACACCTATAGAAGTTCCGGGTAAGTTATTTGGCATACCTGTAACTATTCTTTTTGATACAGGAGCTACTGAATGTTTTATTTCTAGTAAACTCGCTTCTAAACTTAAAAGAAAAGCTCAGAAAAATGGATAAATCTTGGACTGTACAGTATGGTAATAACTCTGTTCATACAGTTAGTATGTGTCTTTTTGGAGCAGTCCTTGACTTACCTAACTTTTCCACGGAAGTTGACCTCTATGTTGCACCTTTGGGATCCTATGACGTTGTCATCAGTGTTAATTGGTTAGCTGACCATAAAGCAAAAGTAGACTTCTTTGAAAAATATATAAGATGTTTAGATGATCGGCTGAAAACAACAGAGATTCAAGGTGTAAAATGGGAAATTTCAGTTAGGAAACTGTCAGCTATGCAACTTAAAAAGGCTAAAAACAAAGGATGTACCTTATATGCAGTAAAGATATCTGAAACTGCAGAAGAAGACGGTGATTTCATGCAACGATACCCACTGTTACAAAGTTTCAAAGATGTATTTCCAGAGGAATTACCAGGTTTACCACCCAAAAGGGAATTTGACTTCACCATTGAAATCAAACCAGGGATGGAGCCTATTTCTAAGGCACCTTATCGAATGACTACTACAGAGTTAGTCGAGCTTAAGGCTTAATTGCAAGAAATTTTGTCTAAAGGTTTGATTAGACCAAGTATTTCACCTTGGGGAGTGCCGGTGATATTTGTGAAAAAGAAAGATGGAACACTTAGACTGTGTATTGATTATCGGATGTTAAACAAAGCCATAATCAAGAATAGATGCCCACTTCCAAGAATTGACGATTTATTTGATAAAATGCGCAGAGCATCGGTTTATTCCAAAATAGATCTTCGATCTGGGTATCATCAATTAAGAATTAAAGAAGAAGATATTCATAAAACAACTTTCCGGACAAGGTACGGACATTATGAATTCACGGTTTTACCCTTTGGATTAACTAATGCACCCGCAGCTTTCATGAACTTAATGAATAATATCTTTCAAGAATATTTGGACAAGTTTTTGCTTGTATTCTTAGATGATATTCTCATATATTCTAAAAGTGTTGAGGAACATAATGAGCATTTGAAGGTAGTTTTGGAAATTTTGAGAAAAAGAAAGTTATACGGTAAGTTATCCAAATGTTCTTTCTTTGATACTAAAGTTCACTATTTGGGTCATGTCATTAGTAAAGAAGGAATTGCTGTAGATCCTTCAAAAATAGTGGCAATAACTGAATGGCCTGCACCAAAGAATGTACATGAAGTGAGAAGCTTCATGGGCCTTGCTGGTTATTATAGAAAATTTGTTAAAGATTTTTCTAAAGTGGCTGCACCGATAACTTCATTGCAGAAGAAGGATAAGAAATTTAATTGGGATGATAAGTGTGAATCTGCTTTTAAAATTTTGAAAATTCAGTTGACTTCAGCACCTATTTTAGCTGTACCAGACCCTAATGGAGACTTTACTGTTGTAACGGATGCTTCTGGGGAAGGCCTTTGAGGTGTTTTGTTACAAAATGATCATGTCATAGCATATGAAAGTAGAAAACTTAAGTTACATGAGCTGAATTATGCCCCTCATGATTTAGAGCTTGCTACAATTGTTCATGCACTTCAGGTTTAGAGACACTATTTACTTGGGAAACCTTTTGAGTTGAAAACTGATCATTTAGGGCTGAAATATATTTTCACTCAGCCTAATCTAAATGCAAGACAACGAAGGTGGTTAGAGTTTTTGTCTCAATATGATTTTGATATTAGTTACATCAAAGGAAAAGAGAATAGAGTAGCAGATGCTCTATGTCGTAGGAAGCACATTTCTGCTCTTATAACATTAAGAACTCAGTTTAAAGATGAGGTGAAAAGTGCCTCAGAATCTGATATATACTTTCAGCAAGTAAAAGCAGCGCTTGCTACAGAACAAAAAGATGAAAGGTATAAAGGTTTTCATTTTGATAATGAAGGAATCTTACGTTATGAAAACAGAGTATACGTACCTTTGCTAAATGATTTGAGAAAGAAATTGTTAATTGAATTTCATAGTTCACCCTTTTCTGGACACCCGGGTATTACTAAAATGCTTGCTGATCTAAAACAACAATACTTCTGGAAGGGAATGAAAAATGATGTTATTAATTATGTGACTCATTGTCTGGAATGTCAGCAGGTGAAGGTAGAACACATGCACCCTGCTGGTTTATTATATCCCCATAGCATACTATAGTATAAATGGCAAGTAATAAGCATGGACTTTGTGCAAGGGCTGCCTATGTCGAGAAATAAACATGATGTTATCTTGGTCGTTGTGGAAAAACTAACAAAGGTAGCTCATTTCATCGCTGGAAATCTAAAGGATGATTCTCCTGTGTTAGCTAAAAGATTTGTGCACGAAATTTTTAGGTTACATGGAGTACCAGAATTGATAATATCTGACAGGGATCCTAGAATGACATCAAGATTTTGGCAAACGCTTAATACAGCTCTTGGAACTAAACTAAACTTCAGTTCTGCATATCATCCAAAAACGGATGGACAAACTGAGAGAGTAAATCAGGTGTTGGAAGATATGTTACGAATGTATTGCATGGATCAACAGTATAAATGGGAAGAGTATCTCCCATTAGTTGAATTTGCATACAACACATATCACTCTTCTCTTAAAATGGCACCTTTCGAGGCACTTTATGGAAGAAAGTGCAGAACCCCTGTTAGTTGGGATAGTATTGAGGATAGAGTGGTAATTGGACCTGAAATCCTTACTGAAATGGAACAGCAAATTAAAATGATTCGTGAACGATTGAAGGAAGCAGTACAGATAGGCAAAAGAGCTATGCTGACCTAAAGCGGGTTGACCAAAAATTTGAACTTGGTGAAAAGGTTTTTCTTCATGTTAAACCAAGAAAGAGCTCAATAACTTTTGGCAAGGCTGCCAAGTTATCACCTCGTTATGTGGGACCTTTCAAAATTGTCGAAGTAATCAATCCCGTAGCTTACCGATTAGCATTACCACCTGCTTTGTCTCGCATGCATGATGTTTTCCATATTTCTTTGCTTAAGAAATACGTTTAAGACTTGTCACATGTTTTAAATTAGAATTCCTTGCAGGTCTAAGACCCAGGAATAATCGTGGTTAGACCCACACGAGTGCTGGAAACTCGCAAATTGCATTTGAGAAATCATGAAATACAGCAATGTAAGGTCCAGTGGGACCATTTTAATGAAGAAAGTGCAACTTGGGAAAATCTGGAAGAGATGAAAACTACTTTTCCCTTTCTTTTTGAACAGAATTGAATATGTTGACTGAAAAAAAAAATGGGGGGGGGAGAAAATAATTATTATGAATTTATCTTTTTCATGTCTTTATGTAAGCCAGTTTTGGGGCAAACATTTTTTCAGGTTGAATGAATAATATCATGATATTGAATTATGGAATTATTCAAGTTGGAAATGGTAATTTGTTTAGAGAACCAATGAATTGATTGGCCTGAAGATAGATCAAAACATGTAATCATCGGGACGATGAATCTTTTAGGAGGGAAGCATGTAACACCCTGAACAGTTGTTACTTTCTCCTGAGCATTCAAGTGTTGATATATGATTTCTCCAGTATTAGGACATGTTCCTTTGGTTTAGGGAAGTCATGCTTGATATGGATTATATCCTTTCTGCTCTTAAGATCTTGACTGAACCAGAATGTGCTTGGACTCTTTTGTTCTTTCATTCTTGCACTTGAGTTCAATCTGATTTCTGGATAAGTTGTGGATTTATCCACCTTTATGACTCAGCCTTGGATCAGTTGCATTGATCCAAGGAATGTTTTAAGTTTATTCAGGATGAACAAATTCTATTGACTTTTTGATAGTTACAAAGTCTGGCTGAGCTTTGAATGATCAATTCCAGAGGTTAACTCAAGTTGATCATGGTAAATAGAATTTGGTTCCAGATATCGCAACATTAGGAAAGACTTGGACCGTAAGCCAGGTAAGATGTATATGTTTTATATCTAAAGCTTAAATTATTGATGCCAAACGGAATCAGATACAGGAATGTTTTATCCTGTTTGAACTCTAACACTGATTAGTCCTATTTAGGGGACCTAAACTAGAATCAGTAAGGTTAATAGTTTTAACCTAAAACTATAACCTAATGTTACTAGATTTGTTAATCTAACCTAGTCCTAAACTATGAGCTTAATACACCTAAGGGTTAACTAAACCTAGCACTATGGAAATGAGGCCAATGTCATATCCTATGATCTAACCTAAGTCACTAACCTATCTTAACTAATGCTAAGAAAGGGGACCTAAGGAGGGTCGTGAGTCATGGGCGGTGGTTTCCATGGCATTTAAGAGGGGATAAGGTTGAAGGACATGGAATGCTGTCAGGTTTAGCAGAGGATAAAAAATGCTAATATAGTCTTACGTGGCAGTAAATCTAAGGATGGGAATGTTTGTTTATTTTGTTGTGGCAATCACCAACTTTGGCAGTCGGTGGCAATGGAAAATAGGCGGGAAAATGGAAGTAAATGCAATTAATGAGCCTTGGTCCTCAAGCGAGGATTGCTTGGGAAGGCATGCAAGTGGAATTTTGTTTAGTTGTTTTGTTTTCCATGCATTCCATTTTTCACTCTGCATGAGCACTGGTTCTTCGAACCAGCCGTCTACTCTTCGTTGCATGGCAACTTTGAGAGTTTCTAGCTTACTTCTCTGTCAGGGGAAATATATAAGGCATGGAGGTAACAATATTTTGTTTTTTAATCTTTCATGGAAGAAGAAGAGAAGGTGCATGCACATTCAGAGGTCTTCTTCGAATTTTTAGCGTCACTATCAGGCATGATAGGCCCTAACTTTTAAAAATCTTGCTTTCCTTTAGATGCTTTCATTAGAACAACTCTGTTTAGATGATTTTTTTTGTACAGTCGGCTTGGCTGGTAGCAATGTATTGGTTTTCTCTTTTGTTGATTTGGGAATTCCTAGTTATACGTTGATCCTGATGAAATCTGCTTCTTTTATCTTCTCTCCATGCTGTGAATACAATATGGGTTGCGATTTCTGTCGGAAGTGTTTTATGTTTTCTTCGTCTGGCTGAGGTATTGAATTTACTAACTGGCACCATGTTAGACTTCGTGCTTGATGATTTCATGTTTGAAGACACCACGGAATAAACTGTTGTTTCAAATATGGTTGGTTTATATGATTGTTTCTTAGTTGTATGAATTCTAACTATTACTAGACAGCTTCAGGAAAGTAAATAGTTGGACTTGTGGTGAAAATGTTAGTTCCTTCTGTAAAGCTCGACTGGTTTAGTCACATGAGTTGGAAATATGGTTGAAATCTAAGCCTGTACCTTTATTTGAAAGGGGTCTGAATGTTTCTATGAATATAGGTTCTGTAAGTATAGAAATACTTGGTGTAGCTGTTGTTTTTACGATTTTTACTTGGATAATTGGAACACAGTTATGATCAAGAGAAAACGTACTTGGATGAACTCTGTCCCCTAATAATTCATGGGTAATCTTAGATCTGCATGAATGGAAGTTAGGTTTAATAATTGGATAAGAGTAGGTTGTGTTTGATGTTTCCAGAGGTGACTTTGAAATCTATAATTAGAATTCATCTGTTAACTCTGGAAGTGCAAATTTGATTTGGTATCTTGGAACGAAACAACAACCTATCAAGTGTAATGGTTGGAAATAATTAGTTTTGATCTATTGGTAAGTATTGATAACGGGACAGTTACCCTAACTCTTAGTTAAAAATGATTCGAGTCATGGGTGAAGTGTAGACTGTTTACATGGATCAGGATTGCGGTCTGATATTAGAACGTTTATATCATTTTGTAACAATTTTTTGTTTTTGTTTATTGTACAATCGCAAGACCCTAGGGATCTATGGGTAACTTCTAAAGTAGTTCTATCTGATCGGAGCTATTGGTGAACTTAGGTGTTGATTTACTTGCCTTCTCTTTTTCCCTAATTGAATTTAAGTATATATATATATATATATACATACTCCTGGGAAGTTGGTACAGTCCTGAACTTGTTTAAAATGGAGTTCTGATTTTCTCTGTTCCTTCCTCTATGTTGTGAAGGATAAGTTGTTATAGGATTTTGGAATATGAAAATATTCCCTCTCTTCTGGAAATTATGAGTGTTCCCTTCTTTAGAATTTCTATAAGAACTCTACAGTATGGGTATGAGATGAATAGACTGTTAAATTTTAGGTGGAAAGAGTGGTATGTGTTGAATCTTAGCTAGAAGTCTCATTTCCTTCTCTTTAGCAATATTATTACCTTGATTGAGAAATTCAGTTATTTTCCACTTGTATAAAAGTAGCATTGTAGTAAAAGTTTTGTTTACTTATCAATGTTTATGAATTGATACGAAAAAGTTTAGAGGAAATCCGTTAGTTGAACTTGCTTGAGGCAGTAATTTGTTCTTGCTTGAATTGTTTATATGCAAATCTGTTGGTTGCATACCTTGAAAAGATTTCATTCCTTGATTAGAGTAATTATATTAGGATTGATACTGTTCTTGGTTTTCGGATGGCTAGGTACTTAAGATTCATATTGTTTCTTCTTATTTTCTTGTATAAGATGAATCATCTGAAAAGATTTAAGTTGAAATAGTAACTATAATATGAGTTATGTTATAAAGTCATATTAGAATGGTAGAAAGAAAATTAGGGTGATTCATGATTATGGATTTGATGAATTTGATTTCATTTAAACAGGTTGTTTAATGGAAACAATTGGTGGAATGCAATTGTTTTAAGAATTAGTGCTTATCATGCTCAGTTCACTTAAATGACCCGTGTTAGAAAATTTTGCAGATGGTCATCGTAAGTGGTAAAGGCATGCAGATCTTATTTAATACACAGATTGCTTAATCTGGTTTTTATGATGAATACCGACATGATTTCTCTAATTATACTATAAGATGAAAGTTACTCTTTTATTAGTGATTATTGTATTAAAATATACTGAAGTGCATAAGTTGTAATTGTATGGCTTGGAAATAAATGAAATGGGAACATATTACCTACGTGGTTGTGTTCTTATTTTTTGAATTTATCTTCTCTTATCTGAATGAATGAGAGTGCATTCTTATTATTATATGCAATGGGGTCTAGATGGATTCCCTAAGTAAGCCTTGTAAAATTATGTGACTGGTTATTACATGTTTGATTAGTAATTCTTATATATTATGAATATGGCTAAATTGGAAATTAGACCACTACATAATTAGGGAAGATAAGGTTGAACTTTTCCCTAACATGTAGCTACAACTGGAAGAGTATTCTATTACTCCCTAATAATGTTCTAAGTCAAAGCAATGTAATTGATGGCTTAAAATCACCAAGTCTTAATGGCCATAAGTCTATTAAATTTCAGTCTTCGGGGCTGATATGATCCCTTACGGGTTTAGTTATCTCCTTATGGGAGAACTTAGGGTTGTTGCCCTATTATAAGAAAACAATATTATTAGGAACTGATTGGCACCTTGATGCAATCTCAAATCTTATTAAATCTTTTCTCTGTGAAACTGAACCTAATTACCTAAGGTAACTCAAAAGTGTGGGACCCAGGGTTGGGGGAAGGCTGCCCAGTTAAGAGGGCATGTAACCCAAATTTAACTCAACTTAAGTAACTTCTTGGAGGTATGTACATCTTTCCGAGGCTGTATCGTAGGATGTTGACACATGTCAACTGCAGGGTTGTACCTTCAAGAAGGTTAGGATCTTCTCGAGGATACAATAATGCAGGTGACATATGGCAACACCCTTCTGCATTGATCGTTAAGATTTACACCTAAAACTTGATCAAGATTTTCCTTCGGGACTGGTTAGGACCATGGACGTGTTATGAGGCAGCCCTTTGAGACTCAGGGTACCTTGACACACGGGGTTAATAGTGGTTGATCCAGTATGTCAGCTTACCCCTAGCCTTCAAGGGCATCCTTATAATGTGAGTTATGATATTAACCCGTACCAGAGTGAAAAATTGGGTCAAGGGGACTGACAGAAGTGAGTATAAGACGTTCTATATAACATCAGAGTGTGGTTAAGGATGTATTCTGGATTGACGAGTATGCCATCAAGGAATATGAGACATGAACAGTATGTTTCAAATCTTTGGCCAAAGTATCGCATGCTACTAATTACATTGTCCTATATCACCTAGTCTCAGGGACGTGATGCCGATGAATAATGGTAACAAATTATTTAGATAGGTTCCTTGGACAGAGCACTCAAAATCCTGGATTAGGGAGGAGAACCACAAGAGTGAAGTGTTCTGATGAAAACACCAACTCTAAGATACACATGAATAGATCGGTAGTTCATCGAGTCATGGAATGAATAGATCAGCGGTACACCGAGTCATTACAGCTGCATATGGTTATCTGTTATGAGAATGAATGTTATGATCCATGTGTTCTAAATTATGTATTTAGAACTAGAAAACACTAATAAAAAAAAAATCTTGTTCTAATGTATTAAAATGAGGATGTTGGTCTCCAAAGTCCTTCTAATAATCTTAAGAAATTTCTTGTTACTTGACTCAGCTTACCCATTCCCTTGTGGATTGTAATTTGAAGAATAAGTTAGATTTATCCCATATTCATTGCACATTGCTATCAAAGGCTTGGCTCTAAAACACATAGCATTATCAGATACAATTTAACTGGAACTCCAAACCTACAAATGATATGATTCAACAAGAAATCCATTACCACTTGGTGTGTTGCCTTTCTAGATGGAATGGCTTCAACCCATTTTGTGAAATAATCAGTTGCAACAAGGATCCATTTATGACCAGCACTAGAAGGATCTAATATCTCACCTATGAAGTCCATTCCCCATTGTTTGAAAGGATCTTCAACTGATATAGGCTACAAAGGAAGGGATCTTGAAGCTTTCAATCTCCCTGAGAAGCATTGGCAACTATCACATCTTCTAACTAGCTGCTTTGCATCTTTAAAAAGAGTTGGCAACCAATAACTAGCTCTCAAAATCTTATGTGTTGTCACTCTACCAGCAAAATTTCCTCCACAAACTCCCCCATGGAAATCATAAATCAATTTGGGAGCTTCATCTTCAGTTATGCATTTCAAGAGAACACCTTCAGGGTTCTTCCAAGCCAGCCCAAAGTCTGTTATGATATATTTCTGAGAAGCCCAACTTGAGGGCACTTTTCTGATTTTTATTCAAGTGACTGGGACAGCATAGGTGCTTGAGGTAGTAGACCACATCCTTGTACCATTCAAAATTCATCAATTTGTTAAGAATGTCTGCCCTTCCTTCCTTTAGCTGATTCACTTCTACGTTTTGCAAATTACTCTCAGCCATGAGCTTGGCAAGACCCAAAACTCTTCCCATCTTTGTAGTCTAAATGCCCATGTCATATTCTTGAAGTTTTTTAACCCACCTACATCTCTTGCCTGAGATTTCCATGTCAGATAAGATGTCTTTAACCTTTGTATGAGGAACATAGGCAACAACTTTTGAACTCAAAATGTAAGGTTTGAAAATTTTTGTTGCTTTTACCAATGTAAATGCCTATTTTTCCATGATTGTATACTTCAATTCAGCTACTTGTAAATCCTTGCTAAAGAAAGCAATAGGCCTCTCAGCTCTATTCTCATCCTTTTATAACAAAATTGAAGCAATAATAAATTTAGATGCAAAAGAGAAGATTTGGAAAGGTCTCTTATAGTTTGGAGCTGCCAAAACAAGTGCATGCTTGAGTGCATCCTTTATTCCTTCAAAAGCTTGAATGGCAGCCTCCTCCCACCTGATAACTTGATCCTTTCTTAGCATGCTTGTGATCAGGAGAGTTAACTTAGAAAAATTGGAAACAAACCTTCTAATAAAATTGATTTGGCTAAAGAAAGATTGGATACCTTTCTTGGTTCTCGGAAAAGGCACCTTGCTGATTGCTTCCACTCTCTCAGGGTCTATCATAACACCTTCTTTGGACACAATATGCCCCAACATCTTGGCCTTATGCACACCAAAATGACACTTCTTTGGATTAAGTGAAATGCCATACTCTCTACATCTGATTAGCATCTTCTATAGGTGTTACAAATGGTCTGCTTGCTGCCTTGAAAAAATAGTCACATCATCTTGGTAAACTACAATAAATTCATTGATATAACCAGCAAAGGCAACATCCATCACCCTTTGAAAAGTAGCACCAGCATTCATCAATCGAAAAGGCATCCTTATAAAAAAATAAGTCCCCCAAGGAGTAGTGAAGGTTGTCTTAAGTCTTTCTGATTCTTTGACAACTACTTGATTGTATCCGGAGAAACCATCCAAAGTAGAAAGTATTTCTAACCCTATTACAAGCTGCAACATATTCTCCATGTTTGGCAAAGGATAGTTATCCTTTATAGATGCTTTGTTTAGATTCATAAAATCCACACAAAGTTTGATATCTTCGTTCTTCTTTCTAACTGGGACAAGGTTTACCACCCAAGATGAGTATCTAGTAGGCTGAATGATGCCACCATCTCTCAATTTCTTCAACTCTTCCTACATTTTCATGGAAAGCAACAGGTTAATAGTTCTTTTTTTTGTCTAAATGGTTTGGTTTTGGCCTCAAGAGGGATCTCATGCTGAAACAAATCTTCTCTATATGCCTTCAACTCTAAATAAGACCAGGCAAGGTAGTCTTGATACATCTTTAAAAGTTGGGCTAGGAATGTTTTTCCTCTTTGCTGAGATAGCTGCCCAACTAGATCTTCCTTGGTTTTTCCTTGGTTCCCAAGTTGTGCTCTTCCACATCCCTTGAAGTAGACATCTTTCTATTTATGATGCAATCAGCATTGTTAAAATTGGATTCAAGTGCAACAAGACCTTTAGGAATGGTATTTGTTTTCAATTGTATAATAGCCTTGTCAAACAAAGTTTCTCTACCTTCATTCATGCACACCATTGGTTCCCAATCAATATTCTGACCAGCAAACTCACCTTGGCATTGTAAGAATCTCAACACTTGTGCATCATCATAAAAAATCGTCCAATGCTTCCATTAACCACCGGCAATGTCTGCCTTTGTTTAGCACTCAAATATCATATTCACACAAAGGTTCAACAGTTTAATTGGTCAAATCTAGAACTAGTAATTGAGAAGACCAAGCTGAGCTTGAAATCATTTTACCCAAAATATGCAAATTTGGAGTATGAAATGATATCTCAAGAATGTAACAGCTCAAATACTCAATCACACAAATACTCAAACCTCTCAAATACTTCAAAACCACCAAGAAATCAAAGAAACTCCCCAGCAATGGTGCCACTCAGGTGTTGGTATCCATATTTAATCTCCTTCACAACTTGAACAACATCATGAATTTGCACAAGACACTCAAGGATAGATAGATGTTTTGTATGTCATTTGTAGTTGAGGAAGCACACCTATCTACTTGTTTGCATTCAAGAAATGAGGGAGTGGATAGCACCTTCAAGAGGTTTTTGATCCAACCCTCACTATTTTAGGTTGTGCCTGTCAACCAAGGCAAGAGAACCTATATTGCAGCCCCTATATGGTAAGGAGATGGAGATATCCTTGTGTTTTACATATGATGTGGGAGAGGCTTTGTGAAAACATGATCAAGTATCCATTATCTAAACTCAAAGGAGTTGTCACTACTAAATGATGGAAATGTTCTCAAAACAAAGCTAGAGCTGCTAAAGACATGATAAAACCCTAATCAACTTTGTGCATTTTAGTGAAAGGATTTAATTATTTTGTGGACACACAATGCAAATGCAAGGGTATTGTAGGTAGGATGAGTTAGTTTAAAATGAAATTCTGATGAGAGATGTTGGGACAAGAGTAGTTAGGAGCTGCCGTTGATTAAAAACCAACTTTAAATCTCTACCCTCCACGTGTCAGATTCAAATCCCCTTCAAAAATATAAAAATTACATTTCTATCTTTGAATAAGGTAGGACACGTGTCCAAATACGATTGGGGTGGGCCCCCAATCCTAAAAATGCATTTTAAACCCTATTTGACTTTGGGAAAATTTTAAATATTTTCCCCGCGAGCCCCCTGGACACGCCATGTGTCCTCCTGTGGGTCCCCACCGAGGTCGCCGGCCAATTTGATGAATTTTACCACTTTTTTTAGAAAAGGAAAATTTCCTCAAAATTCTCTGCAGGCCCAAACACCCGCCTTTTCCCCGCCACGTGTCATTGTGCCATTCGTTGCAGAGCCGAACCATCAAATTTGCCTTCATTCCTTCGTGAGCACAAAAACCTTAGTGGGCCAAGCTCTCCCTCTTGCATTTTTTAATAATGCCACATATCTCCCCCTAATTGGCTATGGGGAGACACCTTCGAATTTTTCACAGGTCAATTTTTTCACCTTAATATTTTTTGCCAAAGTTTGGAGAATTTTTTCCATTTTCTCCCCGCGCTTCACATCTCCTCCAAATCTGGGACACATGTCTTCTTTTCATTCATCGCGGGTTCATAAGCCAAAATTTTCCTTTTTACCGTTTGAAGTTAAAAAACTTCAAATTCCTACAAGCCTCCGCCCCTCCATTTCATCCCTGCATACGTGTCACTTTGTGATTCGCGCGGAGATCTGGCTTAAATTTTTACTTTGAAATTTTGCCTCCAAAGGAAAAAAACATGCACAACCCCACTTCTCCTTGGCTCCCCTAGACATGTGTCCACCTCCCATGTGACGCGGACCCTGGGAAAATATTTTCCTTTTACATTTTGAAATCAAGAAATTTCAAATTCTTCCAAGTTCCCGCTTTTCTGGTCAACTTCCCTAGACACGTGTTGCCTTTCCATTAAGCACGGGCCTCCAGGTCAAAATTTACCATGACATTTTGAGCCAAAAATTTGAAAAAAAATTCAACTCCACCACCGCCCACTTGATCCTCCCGTTCCACTTGTCATTATACCATTGGGCGCATGCCCTCGGAGCAAAAATTGACATTGAGAATTTTTTTCAAAAATGAAGAAAATTTTAAGTGACCCCCACCACCCGCCGGTTCATCTAACCAATCAAAACATGCCACATAGGCATACAGGTTGCAATAATAAAATTGATGGGTAGAACATGCTTGTACGACCATCAATACGCCAAAAATGTAGAATATGCCCTAGAAATTAGAAATTTTAAAGAGGGCAGATTTTTTGGTTTTGAATCCAACGAAACATGATTTAATGATGATTTAGGCCTAGGGATTAGGATTTAAGCAACAGATAACTCAGATTCGATTTACTTTGAATTTTTTCTCGACTTGGTAATGGGAAAAACGGCACAGCCCGTATAAAAATGGAAAAAATTGGGGCACAACAAAGGGGAAACATGGATTTTGTTCCAAAATGGGGCAGAATAATGACATTGAGTTCATTTTGAAGGCATTCGACTAGAAAAATGAGTTGCAGACCACCAGATAGAACAAATGAATGTTTTGGAGAAAAAATGGAACATGGAAATCTAGAGCAAAGTGTGCAAACCCAGAAATTGCACCAACAGGTTGATCGAAGGAATGGTTTTTGGTGCCATGGCAGTGCTTCCCTGAATGCTACCGTGGGTGCAATGCTTCAAGATCTACCTGGATGATGGTTCTAGATGCCTGGATGCACAAAAGACCTTGGTTTTTCTTGCATGCAGCTCCTCTTTCTCTTCCTTGATCTCAAAATGTGCCAACCCCTCAAACAAGGTTGCTAAGGTGAATAAATGGTAATCGACGATGGTTTTGTCTTGACTGGCATCGGTTAAGGCAGGATTCCCTAGGTTTACTAAAATGGGCAGATCTTTCTAATTTCTTGGGCCAAGTTGGTTTGTTGTTGTAGATCAGAATGGAAGCTTCCCTTCTAATGAGTGGGAATGTGGTTAGAGAAATCTTAGGCATTGATCTTAGGGTTAGACCAAATCTTAGCTCATTAAGGAAATTAAGACTTAGTTAATGTTAGTTATGGAAAGATGCCAAGAATAGGTATAGGGTGAGGTGGCTGGATGAGGTGTTTAGGTGAGGTGGAAATTAGGTCAATTAAGGTAATAAAATAAGGGATATTATGAGGATGGGTATTTAATTTAATTAAAATAATTAAATTAACTATTAATAAGGGGTAAAAAGGGGCCATGGTTAGGTTCCCATGTTTAAGTTGGTTATCCAAATAGAGGCTAAGGGGAATGTAATCAAATTTAAGTGTCTACAGCTACATCCTCCCTCTCATCACCACTGTAGGGAAGCTCTTGCAGTGGACGAGTGCCTATTTTCCATGCATTTTTGGAATAGTCAAGTGCTGAGGTAAAACAGTGGCATACCAATCCATGTAGTCAATCGTCGTACCTAGATCTCTGATCTTTCAAGCAGGGTCCCATGCCTGTGGTACCACCTGTAAAAAACTAGCCCTGGCTCATGCCACCTGTATACATAGCCCCATAGTCTTCCTCTCTACATATTGGTGGTTATACCACAAATCTGGCTGTGGAACGCCCTGCACCATGCCCTATTATCGCTGACATTGGTATACTCTGTACAACTCTATAATATAGCTTTGGATACCTAGAATAAATTGCTCCACTGCACAGACACCGAGCTCTGCTCCATCCTTGAGCCACTGTATATGCCTGTAAGGCCTCCATATAATATCTCTGTCTAACAGCTCATCAAACACTCATTGATAATGGTACAAGCTACCTAGGTTCCCTCGTACGTCATCACCTACAGAAACCCAAGACATGTATGTCGTCTCCTCTAGGACTTAGGCATGTAATACACGTACAGGGCACCTGATGGCTATATGATCCCAAAACCAAATCTATAGAAAGGATGCCAGCCCCACCTTCTTCTGACGGTGGTAGGTAATCAGATGCATATCTCAGTATAGATGTGCCAGTATGCACTAGCCCAACAGTATCACTCACCGTTGAATACTCAATGTACCAAGATCATCAAACCTATCAAAAAGGATGTCCCTATCTTATCAATGATAAAAAAACCCACTGCTAATTGCCATCACGTAAAGTGGCCCCCGGTGCAGTGTCGGATCAGCTATACACTCGCGTATTAAAACTGACATGCCATCTTGGGGTATCTCATCACGGTTAAATAGGTCACTGACCGCTACCCTGATCCACCCAAGCTCCCTCGTATACTCAATCATCAAGCCTATAATAGGTACACAAAGGATCCACCATACATCCTCCAAGATAATTATCATCTCTCATGTCGGGAGCCTAAAAGCACTGGCTCTCTTTGTGCCACCTCTTGGTCAATGCGGTCAATAGACCATGATCTCGTGTGATGGAAGGCATATGAGCAACGGGGCCCAGGCCCACTACCTCCAATAATATATCCATCGCACATCGATCTCATCGATGCATGCTCCCCTCTAGCTCCATTATGCGGGTGTGTTTCTCTCACCTCTATAGTACAGGAAACAGTCTCTGCAAGAACCATTCAATATGTAAGCTATTAACATTTCTTCTAAGTCCTTCCTATCATTCTTTAAGATTCATCTACAAATATTAATTTTCTTCTAAGTGTCATCCTTTTTGGCATGTTTTTTTCTCTCTCATTCATCTACTCCATGTACCTATCTGCCCTTTAGGGCATGTACACACCCTAAGGCATGTGCACTCCCTTTTCAGCGCGCGCGCGAACATCTGCCTACGGAGGCTTGTGTCATTCTTTGGGTGCTTTCACATGCACACATGTGTGTCTAGTTTCCTTGTGGTATATGCACTATCATTTTAGTGCACATGCACATGTATTACGGACATGTGTGTGGGTGCACATACAATTTCTACGGCATATGTGCGTGCGTGTATACACCTCTTGATGCCTGTGTGTGCACACATACGCTTCAGGGGTGCCTGCACCACCATTAGGACACATGTTCCCCCACACATACACACCTACATCATGCCCTAATCTGACCCCCTATTCTTGCATTAATTAAAAAAATTGACAAAGAGGGTTAGGCTACTCACAAAGATGCCATCGTCAGCCTATCAGTCATACCCCTGAAATTTTTCCACACGTCTCAGGAAATCTCGTGCTCTCACCATCGTCCTCATCACTATTAGGGTCTCGCGGTAAAAATTCAATAGCGGTCGGTAACAAATTAATTGTTCACGGTGATTTACCCCCCCCCCCCCCCCCCGCAGGGTGGGGTATATCAAGCCATTTTTCGTCGACCGTGATACTTGGAGGCTTTTTTTTACCGTTGTTTTCCCTTCTATTCTCCGTCAATAATTATTTTAATTAAATAATTATTTTTCTTTCATTTTTCATCATGTTAGGCATTTTTTTCCGTGTAGTACCCCTTTCTTCTCACTAGGACAATTTTGATTGCTCCTAGGTGATTTTTCTTCTTATCCACACTCTATCGAATAATTATTTTATTAATTTTTCCATTGTATGGGGACATTCTTTTTTGCCTACTTCTTCTTTCTTCCCCTTGGGGCATTCTTCTTACATTTGGGTGGTTCATACTGATTCTTCTACGCATCCCACATCCACCCATTTAGGTAATTTGAAAGGGAAAAACCAAAAAAAAATGTATATATCCATCCAAAATCCATAAAAATAGGTTAAAATTTTCCAACAAAATCCTAAAAATTATAAAACCTACAAAAATAGGTAAACACGCTTATAGCGGCTAAAACTTGTGTCTTGCGCATGGTATTCTTTCCCTATCCTGCTGAAAAATTTCACATCTTCACCGATCACGTGACTTGCAGATCATCATATTTACAAACATTTTTCAAAGCTAACATGCTTGCTTCGTCAGTACTCTGGGGCACATATAGGAGTCTAGTATTGTTTCATAGTGCACTACACTTTTTCATTGGATCTAGTTTCGTTCATCATCTTCCCTTGCATGTATCCTTTCTTGGGGCATAATTTTTAACCCTTTTCGTCAATCACAACCCTGTGGACATCTTCATTTTGATAACAAAACATTGTTACAACCATCTTGACCGTTTTTGGTTGGAATATGTGTGTGTTTATACTTGTTTTCCCTATTAAATGGGCTTGTTTCCTTCTCATATTGCATTACATTTTGTATGTTGCAAGGATTTGGTGTTTTCATCGATGGAAAATTATTTGTAGTATGGCTTTTCATGTCATTCTACTTATTTCATATGCTTATATTTTTAATAAGGAATGATGACATAGAGCTTTGGCAATATGATTACAATACAGTTGTTTCAATGGGTACAGTTCTGTAGACTAGAGATGATCAATGCCATGTAGTTTGATAGGGTCCAAGTGTAGTCACAAAACAATGCACATTAGACATTATTTAATCTCAGTCTCATACTGCTATTTAGAAGGTTTTTGAGTGAAAAAAGTACTAATTAACCCCCATCTTTTAGCCATCTTATTTTCTTTTCTTTTGTCATTACCGACCTCTTACACCCATATGCCCAGTTAAATTTCATCATTTTATGTCATTTTAGCCTTGACTGGGGTGCCCAACCTAGTATTGGGGTACTCGTGGGTGCCTTGGTCCAACCAGGGGTGCACCGATCATTTTCCCACTTTCTCGCCACCTTTTGGGCACTTTCTAGCCATTTTAGCTTCTTATCCTTTTGATGGTCGACCATTTCGAGGTTACTTACAAAATTAGATCAAGATAACCCTATAAATATAAAGTTATGAGACCATAATGATGGAAAAAATGATAGCCACTACTATCATCCACCTAGAGTTTCATCTACTTGGAGATCATTTACATCTATTAGCTCCATCACAAGGCACAAGGTTAGGTCATATTCATCACACTTCATAGGAGGGGAGTTTATTGTTTCCATGCACACAATATATTACATTTTATACATCTAGTTATTGTCCTCTACTTCATAAACTATGATTGGAAAAAGATCACCTAGGGCACATACTGCACACACACACTAGAACTAAATTTGGGTTTGTAATGTAGTGCAACACTAAATTAGTAAGCCCACTATTGTGGCAGCTGAGGTAAGTTTGACCCATTCATTTACATTCCTTTTTTAGGTTTTTGATACTTCTTGTGGTTTCTTATAGATATTTCAATCATCTTGAATTATCAACAACACCTGGTGCAGTGGAGTGAGTCTGACACGACACACAACAAGGGTTTTGGAAAACTTTCTAGACATTGGAAACTCAATTCTAAATATTTTGCATAGACCAGGGCACCCATTCTATAGACCAGAGCACCCAAAGTCACCTCAGTCCTTATCCAGGTGCTCCAATCTAGCTAGATAGCTCGAGTCCATCCTTTTTGGGACTTCAGCACAATCATTCCTACTTCTTGTTCCTCCAGTCATTTTAGTAACACATTCCAGATCTACCTCCAAATCAGCTAAGTCTTTTCCACACTTCTCTTTCATATCAAGGTTTCCACTTTCATTAGATTAGTTGCTTGGGTTAATTTACATAGTCATTTACTATATTTATTTATTGCATTTACATGTCATTCTAGATTAGATTAACTACCCCCTTATATACCCATTTTTAGTTAATAATTTTGGTGAGCCTGACGCCTTTCACGCTTATGATCCTCATTTTTTCTCTATCGCGGGTCAAGTCTCTTTATCTCATCCACTTAAGAGATACCCTAATTGTCAGGCTATTTTGTAAAAAATCCTTAGACACCAATTATTTCGATGAAAATACGCTGCCACACGAACTAAGTCCTATGCTCACTTGACTATTTATCAAACCTAGTGATTCTCCATCTAATCAACCCCTATTGGATTTAATTCAATATCTACGTCATTTATTCCAAGATAAATTTACGGCTATGGAATCCATGATCACATCTCTCAAATATGAAATCCAACAACTTGGGGATGCTTCTCAGGCTCATATTTGTTCGCTCTCTACATCTCATCTTCAATCTATGTCCAATACATGTCATATAGTTGAACCTCAAGTCATGGCATTACCTGAGCCTCTCATATTTAAGAATAATACTAAACAACATGACATTCTTATTGCGCTACTTAGTCGTCAATTGATCACTCTTCCACCTACTCAATACTATCCACCTTATCGGCTAACAAAGTATCATGGTCATCCATATTGCAATTATCATATAATCAATGCACATAATGATAACAATTGCTATGAATTACAATGTAGAGTCAAACATCTTGAGCATCAATTTTTTATATCATTCACTACACAACATTCTATTGCATTCCCACCTATGAATTCTACACCGACCTGAGCTCCTAAATTTTTTCCCTCTTGGTCAAATGTGCCTTCTTCGGTTAGTCAAGAGCAACCTAAGAAACCACATACAACATCACCAAGTCAACATAATAAACCACCTATAAAAATTAGGTCACAACCTCCTCCTATTAAGTCGTCTACTGTATTGCCAAGTCAACCTAAGAATCCTCCTTTAAAACTCAGTGCAACTTGTCCTCCTCTCATGTATAAGCTCCAACCAATTAATTTCATCAAATAAACTAATCCTCCTACTAGTAGTCATGACACATTACAAATTCCACTAGTATCATATGGTCCTTATATAGATGAAAATTGACACATAATCTTTAACCGCACTCGATCCCCCAAGGTTGTGCTGGAGCAGCTGATGTTGAATGTGTGTGGCTAACTATAGGAGGATCAATGACTAAGATTTGGTAGTGTGATATCTTGGTAGATGTGTTATAAAAGGGGAGACTTAGAGGCTATGAATGGGTATCGTAAATTCCCTATGGTTTGTTTGACTAATTGAATCTCATTGTTGAACTAGTTTGAAGTGTCCAAATTAACTAAGATGAAACTAAAAATCTATGCTATCCCTGGAAGGGAAACTACTATAAACAAATAAAAAAATTGAAATATTATAATCATAAAGAACAATTTGCTTCTATTCTAAATAATTTAAATATTTCTACACTAAAACTAAACAAGCGAGATAATCCGTTGTGGTTATTAACCTCTGTTGAGTGTATTGAAACTAAACTAACTTAAAAAAATAAATTTTCCAAATGATCTATGATATGTAGAATCCTACAGATATCCCTTTCCTTCAGATCCATAGGGATGGGAAGAAGAGGATCCGTCACCGGGGGTTGCTATGAAAGATTCAAACCCTCTTGGAAATTAACTAATTACTTGCAAATGGAAGGAAATTCATTTCTACTCTATTTGATATGATGTAACAATGATAAATTGTAGAAATGAAACAATAAATCCAACCTGGAATTCACATAATAGAGGTAAATCTAGTTGTGTGATGAATTTTCCCCTCAATTTATCCTTTCTTTCTCTGTGTGTCCATATGAGTCCAAGGAATTTGAATGAAAAGGAAGTAGTAGGAGAAAGTGCTTGAGCAATGGCAACTTGATGGCAGTTTGGTTGCAATGCAGGTGGAAGAGAGATATCACAAGTGAACAAAGATTAGTTATGTAATTTCCAACAGGATTGTGGCAGTAATACTATGCAAGATATAAAAATTCTCAGGCCATTTTCTTGAATACAAGCATTAAATATATAGTAATTGGCTGGGATGTTCCTTCATGCACAAGGAAACCTTGGAGTGCCAAATCATTGGGTGAAGATACAGTTTAAACTAATTAAATCTATTTAAAAATATAAGAGGGAAGGAATAACATGCAATCAAGACAATTTTTAGGTAATTTGGTTCAAAAACGCACCTTGGAAGTCAAGTAAAGAGATATCACATGTGTTAAAACCATGCATGAAGAGTTCTAGAAAAGCGCACAGGATCGTAATCCTACCTAGGTAACAGTTTCAAAACCACCTCCCAGGTAGGGTGGCGGTCCTGACACTAAAGGCCAAAAGATGCACATAAATGAATGCAAAGCTTGAAGAATGCGTGGAAAATTTAAGGATGTCTAGGCTACAAATATGCACTGTGTATGGGTTTAGGAACTCGAACACCTTGTGAAAAGACATGAATCATCGTTGGGGAATTTTGTAACCATTTTTTGATAATGTAGCACATGTAATTTTGGTTGTGTACATATTGCCCCCTCGGAGAAGTGTCTTAGACATGAAAAGGTGTAAAATGTAGAGTCTGAGTATGATGTTCCAGAAATGGGGAGTTAGTAGCTATACTTGACATGACCGTGTGTTGGAATGTCACTGTCCAAACTCCCGCTACCTGTAAAATGAAAAAGAAGACTCGAGTATAGATAGATGAAATATCTAAAAGTAAATACTAAATTAAAACAATAAGAGGACTTACCATTTATTTAGGGATATAGAAATATTCCTACGCCAACGTTCTAACCCTGTAAAAATATACACTCAAAATGAAGTTATAACAACATATATATACCAAAAAACTCATTTTCCAATTCATTTGTACTCGTTCAATTGGGTAAATTTTTTTCAAACTTTGGGTCCACAGTGACCATTTCGTTTGTGAGTATGGTTGAATTGGAATGGATTTAGGAATGGTATTTTGTGTTAGGCTTGGCCCTTTACTCTTTGAATGCTTTTGAGAATAACTCCTAAGAAATTCACAACTAGAGTGGTCATAAGGAGCCTCAAAGAGGCAGAAAGGCAAAGTCCCTTTATTGCTTAGTCTCCATTTTGTGAGGCATATATGATGTTTTTCGTATTTCATGCTCTTTGCAAATGTTTTGACCGTACCTAGTGTGTGATGACATTGTAAAAAACTATGACACACCATGGTATGTATAGATATCTCTTTTTGGCTTAGTAACTCATTGTATCTAAGTCGACTTCCTCTTGGCCCACTTCACATGTGTACTCTAATTGTTTAAAACTTTCATTTTTATATGCTTTTCAGAATGTATCCAGTGGATATGAATGCTAGCAAAATGATCTCTTTTTTTGTGTTTTGTAATGCTGATGTATGATAATGTAATCACATTGTAATGTTGAACTTTATTTTCTCCAAGCAAATTTTGGTACTTTGTATTATTTTGACAAAACATGAGGAAAGAGTGATATGACAAGTGAATTAACTTACCCCACTCCTAACTCCACACAATGAGTAAGATGCAAGGGCTCAACACCAAGAGCCAAAAGGGGCACAAGTTATAGAAATTTGTTGAATGGTAATGATGAGAGAAAGACAAGGATTTGACAAAAACCAAATTGAGACCCTACAACCTCATTCTATTCAAGTTTGCTTCATAGTTTAAAATGTGAATTGCTTTCCAGTTTATCTAGAATTAGATCCATAGATGGAAAATTGGTTGAAAAAATCTATTTTCGAGGTTTTAAAATCTTTTTGTAATTTGAATATCTAACTCATTTTGTTCTGATTTATAATTTCATAGCATTTGAATGAACTATTTATAACTTTCAAATTTGTCAAAGAGACCCCCTACACCTTGCCCCATGCTACCTGTAGGAATTATGGGCTCATCACCATGGACAAGGCATAATTAAGTATGGGTACTTCTCTCATTTCCCAACTCTACATAACTAGTAAGAGACACATGCTCAACATTGAAGGTTGGTAGGGAAAAGAAATGTGTAAAATAATTTTTTTTTTGTGGATTTGCATTTGACTTATTTATCTAGGCAAAATGTTTAGAATGTTCTTATTTCCAAAGAGATGTATATGGGATAGATGTGAAACCATGAAGCTTCTAGAACATACTATAGGCAAAGACACCTAATCTAGAAGAAACTATAAGTAGAACCAAGTATGCAAGCCTTGGTATGGTTATTGTTAAAGCTTTGTCTTATCTTGCTTGGATTTATGAAATAATTAAGAAACAATTGATGATACCATGAAGATTTGAAGGACACAATTTGAATTTTTTTCCAATGTTTTTAGAATTTTTTAGGAATTTCTATAAGAACAAGTCCCTTGATCACAAATTTTACGAAATGAACTGGCAGATGAAAATGCAATGCAGATACATTAATATAGATATGAAAATGCAGGTGGAACTACATGTCATGATGGCTAACGTGAATAAAGTTGACGAATATCAAATTATTCACCCCTAAAAGTACATAACAGAGAACCATGATCCTAAAAATTTCCGTTCTCTTGACAAGAGCCTACCATTTTGGGTTTAAACTTACAACCCTTGCCTAAAAGTGTATATGTCCAATCATTAAAATAATTTTTCTGAAAAAGGTGTTCATGAACCTCTTTGTTACATTCTTGAGACATGGTGTGTGGGTGAGCATGACTATGATTTTCAGCCTTGTTTCCTATGTAGAGTGTTGTGTTTACTTATGACCCTTGCTGAATGATGATACCTTATCCCATGGATATAGAAAACTTAGTTTTAGATGCACATGTGTTGAAACTGGGGTTTAGAATAGAACAACCCTCAGAGATGGTTTTGATGGGCATTATTTCAATATAAAATTTCCCTTCTTCGTTTGTTAATTCTATCATGTTTACAACTAAACCTAGGTTATTAGAGGGAAGAGATGCTAAAACGAGAAGACTACCCATCCCATGTGGTTCAAATGGGAGGAAGATTGGATCGTCATTCTTTAAGAGTTTCATAATTTCCGCTATGGTTTTAGTGGACATTGTTTCCACATATATTGATTTACCCTTATCTATTTTTTCTACCTCAAATGTTTTTGGGTCAACGACTTTAGCCTTTGGAATGCTTGGGGTGATCAAGACTAACTCTTTTGATGCAGTTGGTTTTTCCAATTTATTTGCAAGAATTTCATACTCTGTATGGAATCCTTTCTTCTTCCTAAGGTTTTCTAAGTGTATATTGAATGGCTTAGGATCCCCTTGAGTGATGAAGACCTTCCCCAAATGGAGGAATCTAATCTCCTGAAACAGGATAGAGGGGATAGCCTTCATTAGATGAATCTAGGGTCTCCCAAGGATCATGTTATAACTTGTTTCCCTATCGATATTGTAAAACTCTGTAAAAATGGTTTTTGGACCAAGCTTGACTGGAAGAACTATGGTTCCAATCGAGGTCACTTTAAGACTGTCATACCCCCGTAACATGTTTCTTTTAGACGAAAAATTTGTCTCTCCATATCCCAAATTTTGAAAAAAAGAGAAGGGAACCACATTTAGAACAGCCCCATCATCAATCATGGCTCTCTTAATAAATTTTTATAAACCCATACTTGTAAAAATAAGGCAAGATCACCTCTTCAAGAAATTTCAGCGCAGATGGCATCTTGTCTATATAAAAAACAAACCCAGTATCCATATAATCCTATCCAAGAGGATGTATGTTAAATTAAATATGATTTATTTGAGCACTAGGAGGCAATGTAACATGGATTGGATGACAAAGACCTAGTACATTGAGCAACACAGAATGATGCGTAGGTGAATTCTTCATCAAATCGAGAAACAAAATGTGAGAAAATGTCTTGTTCAAATCTGATATTAAATCATAGGATCCTATTGGTTTTTATATTTTAGGAACGTCATCTTGTGAGAAGGAAAGTGTAAGTAGGGGTTGTGAAACATACTCCTTCGTCAGAGTTTTTACATTAATTTATGGCTCGACCTCTAGCTCGACTAACCTATGATTTTTTGTATTATCGTTTGAACCAAGGTTAGGAGTAACCCGATAATTTTCAGAAATCGAGGATTCATCGTCATTGTTTCCTATAGGAATACCCTTGTTTATATTTTAAGGATTCACTTGGGAATCCTCAAGAAATTTAGGGTTTGCATTTTGAGGTGTGATAGGTCTGGTATGACTAGGTTGCGGGTTTGTTTCAAGATTTTCTAGGAACATGTCTACAAAAAGATGCCTTTGGTTTTTGGGAAGTCTTTGCATAAACTTATTGCAATCACAGAAATTCCTATCATTATGACCTCAAACCTTATAGAAACCATAGTATAGGTTAGGGTTGTAATCTCTTGGCCTTTGATAAGCATCTTGCTATTGTTAATTATAACCTCGGTTATAATTTTGAAATTGATTGTTATAACCATGATTCATTGCCCCTTAGCCAAAGTTTTGATACTGGTTTGGGCCTTGGGTTTGATTTTTCTTTTGAGAGGAATGACTTACATCAAATTTTTTGACCGAGGAGACATTGTTAAGGGCTCTTTGATTTCCCATGTTGTTGCTATTGTTAGTGTTTTTGGTGTTATTGTTGTTTGGAAAACCAATGTTCTTGACTTGATCAATAAGATTATTCGTGGTAGCACCATAATTATGATTCAAACCCTTACGTCCTTGGTTATTGGCACAATTGTTTTGATAATTTACATTATTTTTATTCGGGGATACCAGCTTCCCATTGGGACCATAGATCTTATGCCCACTATCTATAGCGGCTTGGTCAATTTGAAGTGCACCTTACAATACTTACTCATAACTGTGGAAAGGAAAATTATGGAATTCCTCCCTAGTCTCTCGATTGAGTGAGTGAAGGAAAATATCACAAAGTTCCATCTGGTCCATGTTGGTTGCACTTATAAAGGAATAGAGAACTTGGTGTCATCTTTGAATGAAATGGGTGGCATATTCATTTTTCTCCTATCTAATATGTAGGAACTCCCTAATCCCTATACATAACAACTTGTTCATGTCAAATGCTTTGATGAACTTAGAAACAAACTGTTTAAAGGAATGCATAGAAGCTTCTGGAATACAATAATACCAATCCAATGCAATTCCATCGAGAGTATTTGGAAATATCTAAGCCACTACAACATCCCAAGGAAGAAATTCCCTAATAATAGTAGTGTAGGCCTTGATATGAGTGTTCTTGGTATCCTTCTCCCTTAAATTTTGGAATATCTAGAAATGGGCATGGAAACATGGCACCATGTATGGTGAAGTCTAGAGGTTCCTTTAAGTACTCATCGTATGTACCCATTGCGTAAGATTACACCATTGAAGATCCTTAATGAGGAGATAGAGGAGGAGGAGTTGAATATGTTGTGTTATAAGCATTGACATGAACATATGAGGTCCCTTGATATGGCATGTAGGGAGTGGGAATGGAAAATGGGTCCATCTATGGAATTTTCTGAATACATGTCCATATAAGGTGGGATAGTACCAGAGGATATGAACTAGTGGGCATAAAACTAGGGGAATGTCGCATTTCTTGTTGTGGAGGCATTTAATAACACACTTCCAGCTAGCCCTTGTATAGGATAATCTTGAGAAGGATGAGGACACATCCCTAGTCTGTCTAATCCTGTGAGAAGATCGCATGGATTGGAATGAACTCAGATAACCATGTTGTACATGATATTGTGTTGGTTTCTCATTGGAAGGGATGTATCCTTTTCTATCAACTGGATACCTTGTGTTTTTCCATACTACATGTGTTGGATGTGAAGTCTGGGAACTTGTCTAGTTATCTAATCCTACCTACTAACAGTAGAAATGAGATCATTAGGAGAGGATTGAGTCCCTTGTTAGGGTTCCTGTAGCAATAGGGTTTGATTGAGCAGGCTCATGATACACTGTCATGAATTTCCTCAATGTTATAATTCTTATCTTCCTAAGAAGTAAGAATCTTAGGATAGGAATTCAAAATATCAGAGGCTTTGGCCTTTATTCAATCTAAAGACTCATCTATCAAATGAATAGGAATTAGCTATTTGTGTAAATGTATCATCTTTCGTTGATTGTATGAGGTCTGTGACAAGAATCTATGATAAGAACATGTTCCATTATTTATAAAAATGTGGTTTACAATGGGTTGACCATATTGCATTTTTAACTGTTGATCAAACTCCTCCATCCTTACATAGCTGATGGGGTTTGAAGTGTTACTAGGGGAGGTTTAGACATTGCTTGTGTAATTATCACCCCATATTGAACGAGAAGGGGAATTTTGTGGTTGAACGTTGGTGTAATATCTATCAAATCAAAATGGCCCACCAAAATCTCTTCTAGACATATTTTAGAAAGTATAAAATACCTACCAAAATAGGGGAAGAAATGGAGAGGTGAGGTAATAGTAATGAAAGAATAGGAAACAATAAGGAATTAAAACTTCATGTCAGGTTCACCAATTTGTACAGATGAAAATTGACATGCAACCTTCAGCTGCACTCGACCCCCCGAGATCATGCCAGAGTAACCGATGTTGAATGTGTGTGGCTAACTATAGGAGGACCAGTGACTAAGATCTGGTAGTGTGATCTTCTAGTAGGTGAGTTGGAAAAGGGGAGACTCAGAGGCTATGAATGGGTATTGTAAATTCCCTATGGTTTGTTTGCCTAATTGAATCTCATTGTTGAACTAGTTTGAAGTGTCCAAATTAACTATGCTAAAACTAACAATCTATGCTACCATTGGAAGGGAAAATAATCTAAATAAATCACAAAACTAAAATATTAAAATCATAAACAACAATTTGCTTTTATTCTAAATAATTAAAATATTTCTACACTAAAACTAAACAAAAGAGATAACCTGTTGTGCTTATTCACTTGTGCTAAGTGTACTGAAACTAAACTAACTTAAAAAAATAACTTTTCCAAATGATCTATGATATGTAGACAACCTCCTACAAATATACCTTTCCTTCAAATCCATAGGGATGGGGAGAAGAGGATCCATCACCAGGGGTTGTTATGAATGATTCAAACCCTCTTGGAAATTAACTAATTACTTGTGAATGGAAGGAAATTGATTTCTACTCTATTTGATATGATGTAACAATGATAAATTATAGAAATGAAGGAAATCAAACAACAAATCCAACTTGGAATTCATATAATAGTGGTAAATCCAGTTGTGTGATGACTTGTCTCCTAAGTTTATCCTTTCTTTCTCTATGTGTCCATATGAGTCCAAGGAATTGGGAATGCAAAGGTAGCAGTAGGAGAAAGCACTTGAGAAATGACAGCTTGAAGGTAGTTTGGTTACAATGTAGGTGGAAGAGAGATAACACAAGTGAACAGAGCTTGGCTATGTAATTTCTAGCAAGATTGTGGCAGCAATACAATGCAAGAAACACAAAATTCTCAAGCCATTTTCTTGAATACAAGCATTAAATTTATAGGAATTGGCTGGGATGTTCCTTCATGCACAAGGAAGCCTTAGAGTTCCAAATCATTGGGTGAAGAGGTAGTTAATAATAATTAAATCTATTTAAAAATAGAAGAGGGAAGGAATACCATGCAATCAAGACTATTTTTAGGCAATTTGGTTCACAAACGTGCCATAGAAGTTAAGTTAAGTGAAATCACGTGTGTTAAAACCACACATGAAGAGTTATAGAAACAATGCACGCAGGACCACCAACATATGTAAGTTGGCAGTCATGGGACCACTACGCCTAGGAGAAGGCACTTACTAGGAAGGGGGGCGGTCTTGACACTAGAGGCCAAAACATGCACAAAAATGAATGGGAAGATGGATGAAAATGTGGAAAATTTAAGTAAGGATGTCTAGGTTACAAATAGTAATGTGAATGGATTTAGGAACTTGAAAACCTTCTGAAAGGACATGAATCATCATTGGGGACTTTTATGACCATTTTCTGATAATGTAACACATGCAGTTTTGGGTGTGTACATTCCTATTACTTTTTACGACCATGCTTCCACCATTAAACTTGGTCTTTGGTAGGTGAATCTTCTCACTCTACCCTCCTGATGACACACTCATATTCTTATGGTTATTATACGACTATTGATGGGTCTGTTACAATATACAACCTTGTTTCATCTTACACCAACATATTTATCTATTATATAACCACTCATACATACATACATTTACGATCATCTATAACTCATCACACCTACCATAGGATCTCCCATTATTTATCCCCTTATTCGATCAATCTTACATTCTCTATGACATTTCACCACCTTCGTATATCTCTTATTTATTGGTTTTCCAACCACATTTATCGAAAAATATATGCATCATCACACACTTGGGGCATAACATCCAACACATCCCCCTATCATGTTAACATTAGGACATCTCTCCTCTTTGCATTATCATCCCTTAATAACCTCACTTAGGCATACTCATCACACATTTTAGCATCATCATTACCTGATGACACACTCTTGTGCTTTGGTTCACACTTGACTATTGAAGACCTACTACACATGAATCCCACACACTGCACTATAGACACAACACATTACATTTCATCATATGTCTTGCATCTTACATTCTACATTTAGTTCATATCATTTCCATTTTTTTTCCATATCTATACATCATACATATCATACTAGTCTTCATCATACATATACAACACTTTCAAGGTCTACGACTCTAGCCTTTTACATGCTACATCATGCCCACATTACACCCATTAGTCTACATTGTACATTGCATATTGTATTACATTATACATTAAACATTATAATCATCACATGGTCATGTATTATTGTGTGCATGGTTTTAATTTAGCTAAGTTAATAAAATTAGAACTAACACCTATTATTTCTAAAACAAAGCTAAATTGACATCAAAACACCATCATGCCAAGAGCTAAACAAGTAACAATCATCAATAACTATGCATTGAAAGCAAAACCTCAAGCTAACATATTAACATTATTACTCTACTCTTTTAGAAAGATAAATTAATAAAACTATAACTATGTAGATCCTTTAACTATCAAAAGGAGATTAGTGGTTTCTTGATCCAAGATGATCAAATATGGAGATTTATCAAGCCATGGCTTATCAGGTCTTTCTTGATTAACTCCATTCGTCTTCACAACACTAACTTGATTATTGGAATGCAAAAGAATGATGATTAGCTCCACTCTAATGGATAAATGCACTAAGATGACAAAATGGCTATAGTGTATTTGCTATATGCTCACTTATGTTTTTGAAAGAATAGGTTTAAGTTTAAAGGTAGGAGGAGGGCTCTTTATATAGCCCAATGGATAGAGGAATCTCTACATCCCTTTGTATGTGGGATAATAGAGATGTTGAGTTCGTTGTGGATAAGGGGGGTTTAGAAAGGGTCACGTCAACTTTAGGAGAGTTTAATTTGTCCTTTAGTGACTCATGTGGATAAAGGGGGTTCATTAATTAACCAAAGTGATTAATTAATAGGTGTGTAAGCTTATAGAAAGCTTTTTAGAGGAATATTAGCATGAGTTGGACAATGGAAGGGAATTAAAATCAACTAAATAATGATTTATTGATTTAAGGAAAGGGGTAGCTAATTAATTAATAATAATTACTGTAGTCTAGATAAAAGGAAAGATTAATTAACGGAAGGTCATTATTTCAGGTATTTGTTGAATAGAAGACTTAATTAAGTAATGAAATGTAATTAATTAATGATGATAGGAGAGAAGAGAGCATTATTGATGATATGTCGCTAATTTGTGGGAAAGGAGATAATTAGCACAATTTAAGTATTTAAATTGTTTAGGCTAAATTATAGGTGTCTACATTTGCCCCTCTCTGGGGTGGCATAAACGACGCCACTTCAAAGATAGTAGATGGATAAAATTTTAAAGGGGTAGAAGAAAAATTAGTAGAAGTGAGAGATGCCCCCTCGAGTGTCGGTGGGGTGATGAAGGAAGACAATCAATGATAAAAAAAGGTGAGAAATGGATAGAAGAAAGGAGAGGAGTAGGATGCCCCATGTGAAGAAGAAGAATAGTGTTGATAGGAGGGTGATGTAGAAGAAATATGGTGGAGTAGAGAGAAGAGCTAGGTTTCATCCTTTCCTCCTCATGTTAATCAACTCTGCATCTACTCTAGGCCATGCGAGGAAGTATCTATATGGCCATCATATAACATGCTCTCCCTCGAGCTCTGTTAATCAATCATTGTACCAATCGACATATATTTCCCCTCTTTTCCCATGATCCTGATCAACTCACCATCTCACTAATCCAGCTGTGATCTTTATGTGTTCCCATGTAACCCATGGTATCCATGGTGGTTGAATAACTGCAATATGCTCATAGGCCAAGCTGTGAAGGAGGAAGCCTACATCAATTCATATCCTCCTCCTGGCTCTATACATCACTAGCTCATGGTACACCTATGCTAACAATGCTACCCCAAATAAAAAATGGTATAGTGATCCACAATATTTGCTAAAACCCTGTCGGAGGAATGACAAAGATCTAGAGGGAATCCATGAGCACCAAAACATTGCACTCAACTGCAAAACGATGTAGCTTTAAGATCAAAGAAATAAATCATTCATGGAAGCAATGTGCATGCATTGAGGAAACAAAAGCTAAAAAAAGCAAACTCTATTCCATTCCCCATGTGTTGCTCAAGATGAAAGGGTGTAAAAATAGTAGTGGGGTGTGTAACTCCCCCAAAAATGTAGCCGTTGAGAAGTGGGAGTTACATTCCCAGAATAGCTAGTCAAATGTAACTCCAATGACGCTCTATGATGTGTGTAAGAGCCATAATGACACCCTAGGACACCTAAGCATGGTGAATCACCTATGTGGAGGTATTCCATGTATTTAAAATAAATACATGGAAAATAACCTACACCAACAGACCCCTACTAGTGTCCATGGAAATTTGGCTCACCTGGAGTAAAGCCACACATAACATGATATCGCTATCATCATCGGACATATCAATATGCTCCACGGTACATTGCACTCATATCTCATCTCATATGAAAATGCACGTAAAGTGAATGTAATTTGTGGTACATCGGCTCCAAACAGCCGTATCAGAACTGTCAATCTATTATCCACTATGATGGGAACTATTTACTCCCCCTATATAGGTAATCTGAGAATGCGATATACATCCTCCATGGTGATTATCAACTCACCCTTCTTGAACCAAAAAGTGCATGTGTGCATGTCCCATCTCTCAACTAATGCAATTATCAAACCCACATCTCATGGGATCCTCTAGTAATATCTAAATCCACCCAATCCCACTACCACTAAGTGATCCCACTCAATGTCTCTTATGTCCCCCCTAATTTGATCATATAATCTCACGAATTTGTCTCTTAGGTATAGGGTCTCTCAAGCCTACAATCATCAATACAAAAAACATAAATCATATCCCTCATCATTGTTTTTTGCCCCATTTTTCATCTATCAATTTTTTCTATCCTCCCCCTGGTTGAAGCCGACCCATGTCAGGTCAACGTACCTAAGTCAAGATCAATACCTTTTAGGGATAATTCAACGATGATCATACCCATTCACCACTAAACACCCTCAGTGCCAATCCAAAATCCAAAAAAATGCAAAAATAAAAATAAAACATAAAAGAAATTAAAAAATAATCTAGGGTTTTCGTTACTCACCATCCTGCATACCCTCTAGCACTTTCTGACTACTCCTCTGGCCTTCGTCTCTCTCTAAGTTGCAATCTCCTTTTATAGCTATGAGCTCTCAAATCGTCACTCTATGGCATGAAAATGAGCTTAGTCGGTCGGCTTATGGGCTTATATAGTCATCGCCCCAGTCGCCACTGACCCCTTTGGGTCACCACCGATCAGCGTTAGTCATTGTCGAATTTCCTTAGGTGCCATCGACCTATGTTGCCCTCCTTTATTATCGTGTCCATTGCTAGGGCATCATATCCTCATCCCTATTTTCTCTCAAGCCCACTTTTGTGGCCATATTTTTAACCCCTTTTTTAGGGCATCTTATTTCATCACTTTTCACATTTTTCCTCTTTGGCCATTTTTGTGTTGTTTACCAGGGCACCATTATTTTCATCCTCGTCCTTCGTGGATGAATAGTTCTCAATTGAATCCTCATGTATGAAGGATTTCACATTATTTTCACATTTGGTTATGCATAGTTTAGATGTATTCCTATGACCCATTGGTCCCCATGAATTACTTCCATTTGAGTGGTTTCCCATGGGATTCCCTCCATATCATTGTGATAATCATAGATTCATGGGCCTGTAGGACATTATCACCGTCTCCCTGAGTACTGACCTTTGTTTCCTGCCAAAGTAACTCCTAAAATCACTGCCATATTTTTAATATATTTTTTAATCCTTCTCCCTTGGGGCATCTTTCCCCACCTTATCATTTTTACCCTCCTCCTTTTTCCACCCACCCTTCTTCATCTATCTCCTTCAAACTCATGACCGATTCCCATTTGTTTCATTGATCCCTCTTTTTAGGGGGACCACATCATCAATCCTTTTTCATCCTTCATCCTAGCCTTTTTCTCTCATCATTTTTTATATCACGGCTTGCTTGTGCAATCCACTTGACAAAAATGAGCAAATGTAGACACCAAAAATCAGCTTCGCTACCCTTGTTGCCTCACGTTCGCTTCTTTTCACCATGGTTACCTATCTAGACCCCTTTTATTCTAATTCATATTTTTATTAATATTCCCATCTTTTCCATCTATTATCTTATCCATTTTAATTTATTAATAATTTTCATTATTTATCCTCTAATCCTCATCTCATTAATTAATACATCCTAATCAACCCCAATTTCTCTTATCTAGGTTGTTTATCATCCCTAAACTACCTAGTTGTTCATCCCTAGGCTCCTCTTAGCCTTTATTTACTCCATTTCATCCCTCACCTACCTGTTTCCCTTACCTATACAACCCTAACCCGCCTAAGCCTTTCAAAACCCTAATCTCACTTCTAATGGGCTTGATGCCTCGAGTTAGGTATCCTCCCACTTCCCAAATGGATAATTCCCTATAATTGGCAACTACTCACTTAGGTCATCATCAACCCTATAAAGTCATATTTCCCCCCATCCAAAGGATGCATCATTAGAGTTTTTGTGAGTTTCGTGACCTTGTCTTCATGCTTGAGCTTCTTTGCAGTTGTTTCAATCTTCTTGGAGTCCCTTTGATCTTGCTTGCATCATTTTTGGATACTTTGGGGAGATTATATTTTCCTTGTGTTGGTTTATTCCATCGTTACATTATCATTATTTTTATTATCAGTTACTAACATTTTCCAAGTCTAGTTACCATCAGAGCTTCAAATCCAACCTTCTCTTTCATTCATTTTGTGTACAGGTTATCCACTCAACCCATCCATTTTTAGCCTTTCCTAGATCAGTCCAGTTCATCGTTGCCCTTGTCAGGTCACTGTCAACCCTGCCCCTATTGTGTCACCTATTCTTCCATCTATATCCATAATAGTCTGTTGTCTTGTTCTATCACCACATACAATTCCCAAATTTATCATTTTTCCACTCTGTTAGTCTAGATCCATTATGTCAGTCTTCGGTCGCTTCTAACTCAGCCCAGTCATTGTCGACCTGAGCCCTATTTCCATCCTACCCACCTAAATCCTTATTTTATTGCATCCTTTTTGTTTCCCCTATTTAATATTTTTTCTGTAGGTTACTATCAGCTCCTACGAGCCTTCTGCATCTTCATATTTGCATACATATATGTTCATATCTATATTGTTTTGGTTCCTATTTTGATCCATCTGCCCCAGTCACCATCAACTAGACCTTTGTAACCTGGGTCACCATCGACCTAGCCAGGTATATTTAATTTTATGTTGATCTAGATCAGATTCAAACTTTCTTTTTAGTTATACAATTTCATATTCTATATAAGTTAAGATTTTGTATGTTATCCAATCCTTTATCATTTACTTATCATCTTTTATCAAATACGGGGGTTGACATATGCATAAGGAAGTTCACGCTTCTTGGAACCAACTTCTTTGGGAAACCCCCTCATCTATAATTTAATCCATTTTCCTTTTAGTTAGCTTTGTTGTGCAGATCCATCAATCTCATTTCAAGGTACCTTCAACCCTTGCATGTTTTTAGTTTCTTGATTTTCTTTAGTATCTAGCTCACTAATCTAAACAAGAAAGATAAAATTTATTCCAACAATTCTCTTCAACAATATTTTATTTCTCCATACTCATAAATCTATTTGAGACTCAAAATAATGTCTTCATTAGTCGTTCCTCTCTTCTCCTCTTAGCGGTTTGCACTTCCTTCTCCCAAGCAAAAAAAATCATTATAACTATATCTTATTTTATACCTATAAATCTTATTTATCACCAACCATGGGTTGGCCTATAATTTAAATATCAATACCAAAATAAAATAGGGTCCCCAAAATAGGTGAGATTCAACCATGGTTTGAATTGAAACATGAAAGCAGGGGATTCAATGTCATGCCAAGATTAGGCATGAGTCATCTTAATATAACTTGTTCTAGACAAAAAAATCCACGAACCCCAGACATATTCATGTAACTATCCCTAGACCATTTATATTCATTTCTCTAGATAAACAACAATTTAGGTGAAATCTGCAGTCTAATTTTTGTCATCCTCTTTGTTCCACCTCATTCTTGGATCTCTGCAGCCCTTCTTTGACCTACATGGCTAGAAAACTTCCATTGTTTATAATATTTTCTTGTTTGTTCAAATCCTTCAACACAATAGATTTTTGAAAATGATGACATATCCTCTTTGTTAGATTAATTAAACTATTATATTGTTTACTAGTCTGTTATACTAACTGGGTGGTGGTAGTTTACTCACGGCATGTGGCAGGTTATACATTGTTCTCCTTGAATCATTTTTCCTTTGAACCATTTTTCAATATGTATAAACTGCTATGTTTGCTTTATATTTTTTAATCAATAAATAGATATACTCTTCTCATCATTGTTATCATAAAATTTAATAGATAGTAGTCTAAGGAAGATGCATTCACAGACCTTTTTGGTAGTTGGCGTATAGCATTAAACCACCTACGTGGCATCAACTTCTTACTTTCTATTTTTACACATGAGATAAACTTGTTATGTGAAGAGCATCTGTGATCTATAGGATTTTGTCATTTCTTTGGTGTATTGGTGATTGTTGATTATTTAATGGAAATCAACACATGGAGACTTGTGTGAATCAAAGAGAAGGAGAGCGTCCATTTGCAATGATTTGGAGCATAGCCGGAACATTGTAAACAATCTGGTGAAACAAAATCTAATAAAAAGTGGAAACACATCATTGTTTGGAATTTAAATCCTAGACATTGGCCTCACTAGTGAGATAAACCAGCAACCTACGTGGAGCATGTAGCTTTTTTTTTGCGTGAAGGAAATGGTAAAAGAGACGTGATTTCTTGTTGTTTGGTGGCGCTTAGAAGTTTATTTTTTATTTTCTTTAGCATCATAACTGCCAATCAGTTCCTTGGCATTTGTTATTTTTTCATGTTGTTTATTGGCTACATGACGACCTGTGTAATAAAGGCATGTATCAACTAGCGTATGGAGATTTGAAATGTTTGGAATGTGGAGCATTGGCGTGTGAAATATATCTAAAGAGAGAATGTGGAAGAGATAACCAATAGACCAACTAACATCTGCACCAAGAGTCTCATTCCTACAAACTTGTGTGGAGACATACTCCCTTGGCATGAAATCAACATATTTGATGCAAATGCATAAGCCTCTTGTTATGTGGAATTAAAATATTTCCTTGACCAGTGGTGATAGTAAGAAATATGGAAATGAAACAAATAAGTGAATTTTCTAGCCTGCTATACAAATAAAAAAAGTAATGTATGTTAGGTTATGGAGCTAAATAGCTTCACTGGAGCATGCATTACAAAGTGACTAGGTTACACAGTGACCGGCATCGGTCAGACTATGACTGACATCAGTCAGGTAGTGACCAACATCAGTCAATTATCAACCAGCATGGGATTAGGAAGTGACCAACATTGGTCAAGCAATAACCAACATTAGTTACATGTGCTAGAGTGTTTTATTTATAAGTCACAGGATTTAACATAGATTTTATTTTAAAGAAAATCTATTGGATGTAATTACATAGCTATTGTGCCCTAAGTTTTTCTAGGCTTATATAAGTTATAAAACTAGGGTTAGATGGGTTAGAAGTGAAAAAGAGCATAATCCTTGGTTGAAAGGATTAAGAAGAAGAAGAAAAATCAAAATTAGATTGCATGAAGATAACATCTTTCATAGAGAGAAGTTGAATAGAAGGAAAGTGTAGGTACAATGTTGGTGAGAAGATGGTATTATCTTCTATTGTGGTTCCTTTTTATTATTTAGTCTCATGTAATGGTTTGCATAGTATGTAAAGCACTTAGTGTTTCTTCTTGTTAGATCCACAGGTTGTTATGAGATCTTGTTATTCCTCATTCTTATAGATCCACATGTTGTGAGATCTTATATTACAGATCCATGAGATCATGATGTATTGTTGATCCATAGGAATCTAGTATTGTAGAGGAATTTTTCTTCATGTTTGCACAGGTTGATGTAGTGATGATGGATAGACTTATTTCTTGGTGCATGGTTACAGTTGCACATTGGTAGACCCTTCTAGAGGTCTTTTTTGCAAATTCACAGTACAGTGAGAACTTGGTTACACAGTGGTAGATGCAGGGTAGCTTTAGGTATGTGATATCTGGTAGTATTTTCAAGGGCATGATTGTAGTGCACTAACGTAGATCCGATTAGAGATATGGAGGATGTTAGGTTGTGGAGTCTGTTTTCATGTGTGAAAGTGTTGAAGACTGTACACTAAGAGTACTTTACACTTTTCATGTAAATTTTTTGGCCTCAAATAATTACACCTGAAATATCAGAAAACGCGCTTTTCTCATATGGGCGAGTTTTTTGACCCATAGGTTTATGGGACGGGTTTTGCCCATGGTTTTTTTGATACCCACGGTTTTGTAAAATTGTTTAAGCAGTTGTTTATTTATATGGTTTTATGCATATGATAGAAAGTATGAAGAACATTGTAGATGTTCTTTGAATTTGGCTGTGAATTCTATAGAGTTTGTTGAGCATAGCTCCAAACGGATCTGGGTATTATATTGAGAGAGCGGTGGCTTGTAATAAAATCTGAGCAAGTGATTCTTAGTGGACGTAGCCCAAATTGGGTGAACCACGGTAAATACTGTCTCTTTGTGTTGTGTTATTTTATTCTGTAATTTTATTTCAGATCTGTAATAACTTCTACATATTAGTTTCTACTGTTGAGATTCTGTGAGGGATTATTCCACATATGTTATCCCTTATTTCCTAACAATTGGTATCAGATCCTAGTTTGGTTTGTTGAAGTGTTGAATCGCAGGGAAAGTTTTTTAGCTTGAGTGGGAGCTATGGAAGATGAAGGAAGATCTAGGGTTGATAAATTCAACGGGCAGAATTTTAGTCTTTGGAAGATGCAGATGGAAGATTACCTTTATCAGAAGGATCTTTATACTCCATTGTCTGAGAAGGTGAACAAACCCTTGAGTATGACAGATGCAGAATGGGATTTGTTAGATACGAAGGCACTTGGGACAATCCGACTGTGTCTTGCATCTTCGGTATTATTTAATGTTTCAAAGGAAAAGACTACAAAAGATCTAATGGATGAATTAGGGAAGTTGTATGAAAAACCCTCTTCCTCTAACAAGATATTTTTAATGAAAAAGTTGTTTAATATGAAGATGTCTAAGGATAGTTCAGTAGCAAATTATTTAAATGATTTCAATACGGTTTTGAATATGCTAGCTTCGGTTACAATAGAATTTGATGAATAATTTAGGGCTTTATTAATTCTGTGCTCTTTACCTGAGAGTTGGAATAGCCTGATAATGACAGTAAGTAACTCAGTTCCAGCTAACTCAAAGTTGAAGTTTGAGGATGTTGTAGGGGTGATTCTAAGCGAGGAAATGTGAAGAAAAAGCTTTGGGGAATCTTCTACTTCAGGGAATGCTTTGAAAGTGGAAACTAGAGGGAGACAGAAGAATAGAGGAAACCGTGGAAAATCAAAAGATCAGGCAAGGTCAAAATCCAAGAACAAGATTATATGCTGGAATTGTGGAAAGCCTGGGCATGCAAAGAAGGACTGTTGGGAGATTCGGGATAAGAAGAAATAACAGGAAGAAAACAAGGAGGTAAATGTGGCATCGAGTAATGTATGCCAGGATGCTTTGATTCTTTCTTCACATAATATTACTGAATCTTGGGTTTTAGATTCAAGGGCTTCTTTTCATGCTACTCCACAAAGGCATTATTTTGTTGATTATGTTCAAGGGGATTTTGGGCATGTTTTTCTTGGTGATGATGAGCCTTACAGTATAGTTGGAAAAGGTTTTGTTCAGGTTAAGATGCAGAATGGGAATACATGGCTATTGAAGGATGTCAGGTATGTGCCTACATTAAGGAGAAATTTGATATCGGCGGGGCAATTGGGAAGTGATGGTTGTATTGTGATATTTACAGCTAACTCTTGGAAGGTTACCAAGGGTGCTCTTGTGGTGGCAAGAGGTAAGAAGGTTGGAACCTTGTATTTAACCATTGATAGTACTACTGATTTTAATCTTGTGGATTCAGATACAGATACAACATTATGGCACTATAGGCTCAGTCATATGAGCCATAAGGGCATGGATTTCATAAAGAAGAATTTGCCTGGATATACAGAAACAGGTTTGGAGTTCTATGAGGACTACATATATGGGAAACAGAAGTGAGTAAGGTTTCTCAAGGTTGGACCTATAAAGAAAGAGAGTAAGTTAGAGTTGGTACATTCTGATGTGTGGGGGCCAGCTCAGGTATCATCTCTTGGGGGTTCAAGTTATTATGTTACTTTTATTGATGATACAACAAGGAAAGTTTGGGTTTATTGTATTAGAAAAAAATCTGATTTATTTGACACTTCTGTTAAATGGAAAGCCTTGGCAGAGAATGAAACAGGTCTTAAGCTAAAATGTCTCAGGTCAGATAATGGAGGGGAGTATTGCAGCAATGAATTTGATGATTACTGTTCTAAGAATGGAATCCGTAGGTAAAAGATGGTTCTACAAACTCCACAGCAGAATGGGGTATCAGAAAGGATGAATAGAACAATAATGGAATGTGCTAGGAGCATGAGGTTACATGCAGCACTACCTCTTTCTTTTTGGGTAGAAGTGGTGAGCACAGCTGTGTACTTGATAAACAGAGGACCCTCAAGTGCCTTGGATGGAGGCATACCTGAGGAGGCTTGGTCTGGTAAGAAAGTTGATTGCTCATTTCTTAGAGTCTTTGGATGTGAGGTGTTTGTTCATATTGACAAGGATGATAGGACCAAGCTAGAGGCTAAATCAGAAAAATACATTTTTATTGGTTATGGTGGTGATGACTTTGGTTTTAAATGTTGGAGTATTAAAGATAAGAAAATCATTCGGTCTGGGGATGTGGTCTTTAATGAGAAAGTCATGTATAAGCAACAGTTCCAGGAAAATAGAGAAGAATCCAAGAAAGACTATGTAGTGGTAGAGGATCTTCCGAATGGGAAAGTGACTCGTGAATCAGTTCAGGAACCTGTTCAACAGGAACCCCAAACTCCTACAGTGAGGAGGTCTTCTAGGGTAAGAAAAAAACCTGAACATTTTTCTCCTTCTCTTTATTATTTATTACTCACTGATAGTGGAGAGCCAGAGAGCTTTGATGAAGCAATGCAGGTAGATGCCAATAAGAAGTGGGAGCAAGCCATGGATGAGGAGCATAAGTCTCTCATGGAGAACTAGACTTGGGATTTGGTGAAGCTACAGGAAGGCAAAATATCATTGCAGAACAAGTGGGTGTACAAAGTTAAAGATGAAGAAGGAGGAAAGAAAAGATATAAGGCCCGGTTGGTGGTTAAGGGGTTTTCACAGAAACAAGGTATAGATTTTGACGAGATTTTTTCTCCTGTAGTAAAAATGACTTCTATCAGAACTGTTCTTGGAATAGTGGTAGTAGAAGACTTGCACTTAGAATAGTTAGATGTAAAGACTACATTTCTCCATGGTGATTTGGAGGAAGAGCTATATATGCAATAGCCAAAAGGATATGAAGTCAAAGGTAAAGAGGAGATGGTGTGCAAACTGAAGAAGAGCTTGTATGGCCTGAAACAAGCTCCACGTCAATGGTATTAGAAGTTTGATAGCTTCATGATGGAGCAAGGTTATATAAGATGTCATTCTGACCATTGCGTGTATACAAAGAAATTTGAGGATGGAAGTTATATTATCCTGTGTTTGTATGTTGATGACATGTTGGTTGCAGGTAAAAACATGTAGGAAATAAAAGTACTCAAGAAACAGTTAAGTGAATCCTTTGATATGAAGGATTTGGGGGCAACCAGAAAAATCCTTGGTATGAGGATAAGTCGGGATAGGAAGGAACGGAAGCTGACTTTATCTCAGGAAGAGTACATTAAGAAGGTATTGGATAGGTTCAATATGTAGGATGCTAAACTGGTTGGGACTCCTTTGGCAGGCCATTTTAAGTTATCAAAGGAGCAGTGTCCCAAGACAGAGCAAGAAAGAAACCAGATGTTCAAGGTACCTTACTAATCACCATTTGGCAGTTTGATGTATGCTACGGTGTGCACTAGGCCTGATATTGCCCATGTAGTGGGAGATGTGAGTATATCTATGAGTGATCCAGGTAAAGAGCATTAGCAAGCAGTAAAGTGGATCCTTCGGTATTTGAGAGGGACCATGGGGGCATTTTTGTGCTACAGTGGATCAGACACCACTTTATGTGGTTATGTAGATTCAGACATGGCTGGAGATGTAGACAGTAGGAGGAGCATGACAGGTTATATTTACACTATAGGTGGGATAGTAGTGAGATGGATTTCATGACTACATAAGCTGGTGGATTTGTCAACCACGGAGGCTGAGTATGTTGCTGCCACAGAGGCAAGCAAAGAGATGATTTGGTTACAACAATTGCTTGAGGAGTTAGAGCATAAGCAGGAGGAATGTAAGCTGCATAGTGATAGTCAGAGTGCTATACACCTAGCTAAGAACTCTGCTTTCCACTCCATGATGAAGCATATACAGTTAAGGTACCATTTCATTAGGACAACTTTGGAGGAAGAAAATTTGAAGCTGGAGAAGATTCATACCAGTCAGAATCCTACAGACATGATGACCAAGGTGGTCACAAGGGAAAAACTAAAGTTGTGTTCAGCTTTGGTTGGTCTTCATAGAAACTAGTAAAGGGTTGAGAAGCTTGCTCATAGGAAAACTAGTCTCCAAGTGGGAGATTGTTAGGTTGTGGAGCATGTTTTCATGTGTGAAAGTGTTGAAGACTATATACTAAGAGTACTGTACACTTTTCATGTAAAATTTTTGGCCTCGAAAAACTGCACCTGAAATATTGGGAAACGTGCTTTTCTCATATTGGTGAGTTTTTTGACCCATAGGTTTATGGGATGGGTTTTTCCCATGGTTTTTTTGATACCCACGATTTTGTAAAATTACTTAAGCAGTTGTCTATTTATATGGTTTTATGCATATGATAGAAAGTATGAAGAACATTACAGATGTGCTTTGAATTCGGCTGTGAATTCTATAGAGTTTGTTGAGCATAGCTCCAAATGGATCTGGGTATTTTATTGAGAGAGCAGTGGCTTGTAATAAAATCTGAGCAAGTGATTCTTGGTGGACGTAGCCCAAATTGGGTGAACCATGTTAAATACTGTCTCTTTGTGTTGTGTTATTTTATTCTACAATTTTATTTCAGATCTGTAATAATTTTTGCATATTAGTTTTTACTGTTGCGATTCTGTGAGGGATTATTCTGCATATGTTATCCCTTATTTCCTAACAAAGGAGACACGTGTGGTGGTATGGAGGAGTGTACTCAAGAAGATCCAGTTGGAGATCTAGTAGGAAGAGATACTCTTGTAGAGATACATGTACTCTTGTGCATAAGAGTTGGTTTGTAATCTCTTGTTACATTATATATATGAGATCTCTATCTTTGGTGGACATAGCCCACATTGGGTGAACCATGGTACATGTTGTGTTATGTGTGTGTAATTTTGTGTGATTTGGATTATTCTTGTTTACACTTTCACTGTTGTAGATTTTGTGGGGATTGTTAGATCCGTATTTTCATGTTTTGAGTTTTATATTCAATGGTTATAATGTTTCCACATAGATCCATCCCCAATAAGTGGTGTCAAAGTGTTTTTTGATAGATTCATGGCTTTAATGTTTCAGAGAAAGGGTTTGCTTCATAGTTTTGTTAGTGGTTTACTGACAGGTGTATGAGAGCAGGGTTTGTTTTTCCTGATGTGAATATCACAGGAAGAGATTTAAATCTTAAGTGGAAGCAAGAAATGTGAGGTTGCTAGAGAATATAGTGACCGATGTGGGTTAAGTGGCAACTAGTGTCAGAAGGGTGACCGTGGTTGGTTATTGAGCAACCTAGCTTTAAACAGAAAATCACATATATGAAGAAAGGGAGAGATGCATGGAATGTATCTTTTTTTTAGGTCTCCCTCACTCTTGGAGGCACAAACATGGTGGTTAGATTGTTGATCCAGATTACAAAGGTATGGTTTTATCTTGGTTTTGCAATGATTTAGGTTTTAATTTCACATGCATGGTTTTGGATTGCAGATCTAGACAGAAAAAAGGAGTAGGTATACATCCTTGGTGTAGTTAGATACATGAGGCTTTGGTAGAGAGGTTATAACATGGAATGAAGATGAGGATTCCATCAGAGAGGAAAGTTCTTCAGTTGAAGATGCGGGTTAGTATATTGGTTCTGATAAGGTGAGGTATTTCACCTTGATGTAATTTATTACATGGTTTATTGTTGTAGTGGTTTTGTACGATTTGGATGCTTCTTGAAATGACTAGCTCAACTCAATTATTGGCTTTGGTCAAAGTAGGCACTTGGTGTGGTGTTCTATGCCAAATTGTGTGGCATTGGGTTCATTCCAACAGCATCGACATCGGTTTGAGAATCGAGGTCAGTCACAGAGTAAATGCTATTGGTTAGCTAACCATGGTCGGTTAGGGGATGGCCATGGTCGGTCTCTATGGAAACTTATCTATACATGGTTTTAACAGTAGGAGAGGGCAGATGGTTTTTTTTCCTAGTTTGGAGGATTGAGCTTCTTACAGAGAGTGTACATGGTAAAAATGGTGTAGATCACTTCATGGTTTAGATCAGAAAGAGGATGGAGTTAGCTCGGTTAGTCCATTGATATTTTGAGTCAGGTATCTCTATATGATTCATGTTTTATTTCTTTTGTTTGGAGCAACTAATATTATGTTTGAATAGTGTGTACAGATCTACGCCATGGTTTTTTGGTTTTGTTTGACTTTTATTTCCCAGTTGTGTGGAATCTTGAGGACGAGGGTTTCTAGTCTAAGGACGACATCCTCAATGAAAAGCCATGATTAGACACAGTTTTAGGTAATGAGAGATGTTGATTACACAAATATGGAAAGAAGGTGATTCACTTACTTCATAAAAATTTCAAACTTATGTGATGTAGAAGTATTCTTAGAGAAGAAAGGGAATCAATTTTATAGTTCTTTCATCTAGTTTTATTTCTCATTGAGATATTAGCTTTTGAGCTTATTTTTAGAGGTAGTGAAGGGGATTTTTTGTTCTATGGGAGTAAGTCATGGTTGTTGACATCGCAGGATTGGATACATGATGCACATGCAGAGTGAGAAGAGATTTCTACAATTCAGAGTGGCAGGAGGCACAAGTTGGTTTTGGAGGGAAGTCACAGCCTTGTAGGTATTTTGAGTTCATTACTTTTTGATGTCACTTCTAGTTTATTTTGTGGTGTCTAGATATTCCTTAGGGAAGGAAGTTGATGGTTGATTTATCTAGTTTTAGATGATAGAGAAATTTTCAAAGTTTGAAGGGTGAAAAAGGAGAAAATCTGCTAGTTACAGAGACTGGTGTCAGTTAGGGTTAACCTTAGTCATTCATTTGGTAACCATGGTCGGTTAGGTAGTGACTGGGGTCGGTTAGGAAACCGTGGTTGGTTCGGTCATAGATTTGACAGTAGTTTTTATTTCACAATTTTTAGATGGTTCCCTTTTTTTGCTTTCATCTTGGTTGATTTTACAGAGTATGTTAATGACATGTTTGTTGGTATTTGCACTTGGTATTAGTGGCATGGTTTAGCATGGATGTTTTTTATTGACATTGATGAGCACAAGATTCATATTTTTCTTTGGGGTTAGTCGGTGGAAAACTTGGAGCTTCTGCAGAGCCTGGAAATATGGATGGATGTACATGGTGAGTTTGTACATGTGGATAGATTCAGTTTTGTGAGTCTATGATGATGTAGATGTTTGATTTGCACATGGATGCCTTGAGCATGAGTAGGGGATGTTTTTATTTCCTCTTGATTACTATGTTAATGCATAGGAGATGTTATATATATATATATATATGATTGTCTTGGACATGTTAGTTGTTTATGCAGGGTTCGATTCACATATTACAGTGTTTAGATTCTTTGAGTTATGTAAGTTTTTGGATTGATCACCCACTATTGCAGATAGAACTCATTTTGGTTGCCTTTACCCAGGATGTTGTTTTGATTTTACATATACCAGTTTGACTTTTCTTTGTCAGTTGCACTGGTGGTTGAATGGAGACATGGATAGATGGATGGAGAACATGCTTGGTCTTACAGGTATAGTTATGGATGCGATAGAGGCTCAGTACTTCAATTTGAGTGGGAGCTCTTTCAAGTATTTTGGTCATGATTGCTTATTGCATGAGGAGATTGGTTGGCTTAATTTCCTGATACCAACACTTGGTATGGTGTTATGATTCAGTGGGAGCTTTAGGATTGGTGTCACAGATTAGTTGTATCTTCATGCAGGTTTGGTGAGTCATGGTTTATCTTCTTAGTTTTAGAAGATGGTTTGATCTTACTGGTATCTTTATTTTTTTAGATAATTGTTGAAGGAAATAATAGATGATCTTCATGGTGTGTAGAGGATGGTGATGTACAGGTATAGGTATAAAGGTTCAGTAATTTATCTCCAAGTGAGATATTGATAGGTTGTGGTGCTAAATAGCTTCACCAGAGCATGCATTACAAAGTGATTGGGCTACACAGTGACCAACATCGGTCAGGAAGTGATCGACATCGGTCGGACTGTGACCGGCATCAGTCAGGAAGTGACTGGCATCGGTCAGGAAGTGACCGGAATCAGTCAATTATCAATAGCCATGGTGTCAGGAATTAACCGACATTGATCAGGAAATAATCGGCATCAGTTACCTATGAGCGAGTGTTTTATTTATAAGTCACGATATTTAATATAGATTCTGTTTTAAAGTAAATCTATTGGATTTAATTGCATGGCTATGGTGCCTTAAGTTTTTCTAGTCTTATTTAAGTTAGAAAACTAGGGTTAAAGGGGTTAGAAGTGAATAAGAGCATAATCCTTGGTTGAAGGGATGAAGAAGAAGAAGAAAAAGAAAAATCAGATTGCATGAAGACAGGAACTTTCATAGAGAGAAGTTGAACATAAGGAAAGTGCAGGTGCACTATTGTTGAGAAGATGGTATTATCTTCTACTGTATTTCCTTTGTATTATTTAGTCTCATGTAATGGCTTACATAGTATGCAAAGCACTTAATGTTTCTTCTTGTTATATCCACAGGTTGTTGTGAGATCTTGTTATTGCTAATTCTTGTAGATCCACATGTTGTGAGATATTATATTATAGATCCATGAGAACATAATGTATTGTTGATCCATAGAAATCTAGTTTTGTAGAGGAATTTTTATTCATGTTTGCATAGGTTGATGCAGTGATGATGGAGAGACTTATTTCTTGGTGCACAGTTACGGTTGCACATTGGTAGACCCTTCTTGAGGTCTTTTTTACAAATTCATAGTACAGTGAGACCTTGTTTGCATAGAGACAAATGCAAGGTAGCTTCAGGTAGTTGAGATCTGGTGGTTTTTCAGAGGCACAATTGTAGTGCACTCAGGTAGATCTAATTAGAGATCTGGAGGAGACACATATGGTGGTATGGAGGCACGGTTTAGTGTACTCAGGTAGATCTGGTTAGAGATATGGGAGGAAAAGATACTCTTGTAGAGATACATGTACTCTTGTGCAGAAGAATTGGTTTGTAATCTCTTGATATATTATATATATGAGATATCTATCTTTGGTGGACGTAGCCCACATTGGGTGAACCATGGTACATTTTGTGTTATGTGTGTGTACTTTTGTGTGATTTGGATTATTCTTGTTTATGCTTTCATTGTTGTAGCTTTTTTGGGGATTGTTAGATCCGTATTTGCATGTTTTGAGTTTTATAGTCAATGGTTGCAATGTTTCCGCATAGATCCATCCAAAATAATGTATCCTCCCTAGATATTTTTATCTAATGCTCAGCTCTTGAAAGGGCCTACCTATGCTTCCTGGAAGAAAAATATGCGCACCATTCTCCTATTTAAATATCTTTGGGAGATTTTCACTAAAATAGTCATTCATCCCACCGATGTAGATGAGAAAATAAATTATGATAAGGCTGATGAAAAATCCTTGATGTTGATCACTCTCACCATTCTGAAGAGGCGAAACCATACATATGAGATGTGAATACATCAAATACAGTCTAGGATATTATCTCCATCATATACGAAGGAAATAACTTGATAAAGATCCTCCATCTCTAGTCAAAGCTTCATACGTTCAGTATGAAATAAGGTAAGAAAGTAGATAAATTCTTGCATCATGTGGTAGAACTATGATCAAAGTTTGGAGTACTCATAGAATTGGTGGAACATAAATTTTTTCTCCCTCTCACATTGCAAGCTCTTCCTTCCCATTTTATGACATTCATCACCACATTGATCATCAGAAAAAAAAAATTAAAAAAAAAGAGGTGACCTTTTCTGAATTGGTGAAATTTAAACAGTAGGAAGAATCCATCCAAACAATTCATGAAGAATTTAAAGACAAATCATTGATCACAAGGAAGTAGAGGAGTCATAATCCTTACAAGGGACAACAAGAGATGTAGTCAAAAACTAATCCATAGAAGAAACAATAGAAGCATAAATCTCAAAAAGTGAATCGATATTATCACATCTACACCACAAATACGCACAACACTATGAACTATTGGCATAATAGCCGCACACAACTTAATTTTGGAAAAGAGAGAAAATATGGCCATGGTAATTCACAGAAATACAAGTGGTGTCTTGACCAAAATAAATAGAAAGGACATGTCACATCCCAACCAAATTATGAATCAGATGAAGAAGTACCATAATCATAAAATTACAATGCACACAAAGATGATGTTGTTCTAGTCTCCCAAACATCGCATCCATCACATAATGTTTGGTTGATTGACTCTGGCATCAGTAAGAACATGAAAGGTGATAGGAATTTGTTTGATTCATTGACTAATCGACCCACTGGAGATCAGGTTCAAATTACAAACAACAAGGATTATGTTGTTGAAGGAGTAGGCAATGTCACCATTCCCCTCAGGACAAGAAGATATACTCTCATAAAGTTGATCTATGTTTTGGACTTGACCAAAAATCTCTTATCTGTATCTCAGCGATTGAATCAAAATATCAAGGTTGAGTTCATGGTTCAAAAAGGTATGAAATCATGTTTGATAAAACAAGAAGGTACAATACTTGCTAAAAAAATTTTAAGGATCGTTTATTTACATTAGATGTAGTTTCATCCTCTGTAGTTTCTTTATCTACCTCCACTGTGGAGTGCACTGCACTATGGCATTATAATTATGGGAATATTTATGTTGGCTCCCTCTATCAGCTCAGTTCTAAGCAGATGGTACGAGGACTTCTTCTACTCTCCCATTCATTACCTCTTGTTTGTGGATGTTTGGTGGGAAAAAAACATCGGGATCCATTCAAGTAGATTACCTTTAATGCTAAGAGCCATCTCAAGGTCATACATACCGATATGTGTGGACCCTTACCTACTTCATTTCAAGGATTTTAGTACTTCTAGTTGTTTATTGATGACTATTCCCATAAGACATGGGTGTTCTTTCTTTGATAAAAGAGTGAAGCATTTGATAATTTTTAGATCTTCTATAAGTGAGTTGTTCAGAAGACCGAGCATCCCCTTCTTGTGCTTTACTTAGATTGAGGGGTGAAATTCACATCAAATAAATTCTTGGCATTCTTAAAGGATTATGACATCACACAACACTTGGCTTCCCCTATACTCCCTAGTAGAATGGCATTACAGATAATCATAATCAGAATGTCATGGAGATGGATCATTACATTTTTTCCACTACAAAGTTGGAGAACAGATTTTGGGCAGAAGCAGTCTAGAAAACTGTATATCTTCTTAATTATGCACCTACAAAGATCTTGCAGGATAAGAAACCGAAAGAGGTATGGAGTAATCATAAGCCTTTGATTTCTCATTTGAGAGTATTTTGTTATACAACATGCATGCATGTCCGAGATAAGAAGAGGAAGAAGATCAATGTGAAAACACTTCAGTGTATATTTTGGGGTACAATACTACCTCAAAGGCATATCATCTCATGTATCCTAAGACAAAATATATATGACAGTAGAGATGCGGTTTTTGACGAGTTGTCATTTGACTCATTTCCACATAAATAAGAGTTAGTATTGACCTCCTCTCATACATTTATCTCATATTCAGATGATGAGCATGATGATTCTTCACAAAATAAAGATGAGATGTAACGAGCATTATTCGTTTATCTTGGTAATTTGGAAAATAATTCTTCAAATTAGTAACAATGTCAATGTTTGAAGTGGGTCCAAAGCACCATGAGGGACTCCCACCTAAACTTTCTTCTGTATACTTCATCAGGATTCAGAACGAGAAGACATGCAGAATTTGAGGTAAATCTCACACTCATGAGTTCAGTGGTTGATAGCACTGATCCTGATATATTTTTTGAGGCACTCAGTTAGCCAAAGTGGAATAAGGCCATGAATGCATAACATGAATCCTTGATTCATAATCAGACATGGGAACTTTTTGATCTTCCTACGGGAGTGACGTTTGTTGGCTACAAGTAGATTTTCAAACAAGATACAGGGAAAATGGATCAATCGACAAGTACAAAGCATGACTAGTTACAAAGGGATATTCTCAATAGGAAGGCATTAACTAGGAGGAGACCTTTACACCCACTGTAAATATCAAAACCATTATAGTTATCTATGCACACGCTGATAAAAAATGCACAATAATAAAACACTGAATATTATAATTTAGAAATGGAATTCATTTGAGATGTCTTTACATAGATGGAGCATACAATTTATAGTGTTTTATCCCCTACAAAGGTGGAGTCAACACTCATCTTCAAACCCTAAAATCTCTCTCCATGAATCTCTCAGATTTATCCCTGGGATATCTCTCTCTCATCCCTTTATTATCTCACACACCAAAATAGCTACGTAAGTTGTTCTCACAACTCACCTAAATATTAAATATTAATACTAACTATTACAAATATATTATTAGTATGAGTTCTATAAACTCATTATTAATAATATTACAATTTATTAATAATGTCACAATATATTTATAACATTCACTCCCCTATTGTTAACATTATTAATTCCTGATATACATTCCCCTAATTTTGACATTATAGAAACAATAATCACACTTCCTTCTATAGCTTGTCACCCATGAATGCTCATGATCTGGATGGTTTTACATGACAACCAACATCCTAAAACAAATGATGGTTTAACAGGACAACTAACAACCCAAATATCATGATGTTTCTTTTCCTTTATGATTTTGTATGTCCACTATGTCTTTCCTTTAGGGAATCATGTAGGAACCACTGCTTACTAAATAAAAAATGAATAGAGGGAAAATTAAACATTGAGACCATGTTCCAATTCCCCCCCTCAATGTGAACAGTTCACTTATTCAAACAAGAACTCTGAAATCATACTGCAAATTTGAAATAAAAGAAAACACACATACACACACACTGCCACCACATCTTCATGTGGCCCCATCATTAGTGACTGGGGAGAGGTCTTTGATTGACCTCTAGCCTTTATTACCTCCTTCCTCCAGATAATGCACTCTTTACTTAATACAAGAAGTCTTCATCACTTTGTTGAGCATTTGTTTCCTCATTATCAGAGTGGGTAGACTTCATATCCCAATCACTTTCTTCATCTTTGTTTTCAAAAATGAAGGATTTATCCTTCAATTTACCATCAAGTAAATCTTGTTCTCTTTTCTTATAATACATAATACCATGTCCAGGAGCATTACAATAGTGACAAAGAAATTTTCGTGGACCTTGGGAGGTTGATTTTTGTTTAAAAGAAGGTTTGAATCTTCCTTTAGCATATGATTTTTTTCTACCATACATTGCAGTTTCTTCTAGATCAATATTTTTGGTTCTATTTTCTTCTTCTATCAAAGAAGAAATTAAATCCTCTAGACTCGGATTTATTTTTCTCAAATTGAAGACCATTTTAGAATAAATAGAAGGTATGTTATTAAGTAATATTGTTTTTGCATCATCATCAAGCACATCAATTTTGATTCCAGCTAATTGATTTGGAATAGAACAAAACTTACTAATATGTTCCACCATACTTTCTCCTTCCTCCCTTTTGAGTCTGAACAACTTTTGCTTGAGTGCCACTATTGCACTCTCTGCTTGTGACCCAAATAGTTTTCTCTATGTCATCCAGATCAAATGTGATGTCTTTGTTAGATTTATGTGATGCATGTAGGCATCAGATAAACCTAGGACAATAATCGTTGTTGCTTTTCAATCCTTTCTTTCCCATTTTTTTGCTTCATCTACGTCATTTGGTTTCTTAATTTTTCCTTCCACAATCTTCCATAGATCTTTGTTAATCAGCAACAATTGAGTTCTAACCTGCCATGTATGGAAATCTTTGCCTTCAAATTTTTCAATTTGATTCAACTTTTCCATGTCGATTTAAATAATTGGACATTGGTTTCAATCGAAAATGCATCCGTGAGGCAAATTTTTTTTAATTATTTTTACAATTTTTGATGACGAAACAAAATAATTTACAACTTCTATTTTTAACTAAACAATAATACCAAAACACAAAAAAAATAACAAACACAAAATTTACAAAGTAATCTTATTTTTTTAAAAATATTTAACTAAATTAATAATTAACTAAATCATATGACATATAAAATAAACTACTTGACAAAACATGTTATATTAATATAAAAATGAAAAGACTATTTTAAAAATCAAAGACTTATATCCCACATGACTTAAGTCCACACGTAATACTTAAAACATGACATAATAAACAATTTAAAACATAAACATCCATTTAAATAAATCATAAACGTGTATAGACTAATAGAAAAGCTAAATGAAAAAAACTATAAAAGATAAGGAGTAGTCCACGTGGTGAAAATGTGGTAATTTGGAGAAAAAAAACAAAAAGTTGGCAAAAAAGATACATGAAAGACAATAAAACACTGAATGGTGGAGAAAGAAAATTTGAGAGAAAACCACCAAGGTTAGAACCAAAAAGGCTTTAATTCCACGTTGAATACGTTGAGATCCGGGAGGCCAAAACCAAATCTAGAACCGACACAATGAGAAATTGGAGGTAAGTCGTGGAAAAAAAACAGAATTGTTGAGTTGGTCCAATGTAAAAATGATCCAATGGAGACTTAATTATTTTACCTTTTATACTTCTCCTTATATGTGATTATAGTTGTAAATCATGGCTATGAATAATCACATAAATCTCCAAGAATATGCACGAAAGGCTCCACTCATCCAATTGCCTTGGCCAACATAAATAACTTGTATAACAATTGACTAGAGAATTACCCAGTGTTAAATGACGCACCTACTTTGATACCATTGATAAAAACTACACAATAATAAAACACCAAATATTATAATTTAGAAACTGAATTCATTCGGGATGTCTTTACATAGATGGAGCAAACAATTTATAGTGTTTGATCTCCTACAAAGGTGGATTCAACACTCATCTTCAAACCCTACAATGTATCTCCATGAATATATCAGATATATCCCTAGGATATCTCTCTCATCCCTTTATTATCTCACACACCAAAATAGCTACGTGGGTTTTTCTCACAACTCACCCAAATACTAATACTAAATATTACAACTATATTATTAATATGAGTTCTATAAACTCATTATTAATAATATTACAATTTATTAATAACGTCACAATATAGGTGTAACACATGATGATCTCAAAGAAGCATACGTGATCCAGATAGAAGGATTTGTTGATGAGCAACATCCGCATAAGGTATGTTGTCTAATTAAGTCTCTTTATGGACTTAAACAAGCACCCAGGGCATTGTTGGATGAAATTTTTTCTTTCCTATTCAGATACTAAAGAAAATCAAGAAACTCAAAACATGCAAGGGTTTAAGGTGCCTTAGGATATGATGATGATGATGGATGGACACAAAGTAGACTCCTTGTTGTAATCTTGATGGATCTACACAACAAATTCAGTTGGTTGGGTTGACGGTGACCCAGGCTATATAGGTATAGTTGATGGAGATGGGGGTAGATGAATCAAAATAATAGCCAAAATGTATATCTAATGATCTTTGTATACAAATCTGAGGATGATGAACACATGTAGTAATTGATAGTAACCTGAAGAGAATATCTAAAACAAGAGAAATAAAAAGGATGCAAGAAAATGGGGATCTAAGGAGATAGGATGGAAATATGGATCGGGTCAACGGCAACTGGGTTGAGTTGGCAGTGACTGGGGATTAACAAAGTGGATCTAGGTTAACAAAGTGACAAAGTGACAGAATGAAAGATCGAGGAACTGTGTGGACACAGAAACAGAATAACAGACTGATATAGATTTGGATGGAAGAATAAGTGATGCAACATGAGCAAGGTCGATGACAACCTGTGCTGACCTAGGTGTGACCAAAAATGGATGGGCTATATCGACAACCTGTACACAAGATGGATAGAAGGAAAGCGTGGATCTAGATCTCTGATGGAAATTAGACCTGCAAAATTTAGTAGCTTATAATATCAATAATAATAATAATAATAATAATAATAATGCAACAATGGAATCAACCAACACAAGGAAAATATGATCTCCCCAAAGTCTCCACAAATGAAGCAAGCAAGCTCAAAGGGACTCTAAGAAGATTGAAACAACTGCAGAGGATCTCAGGAACAAAGATAAGATCGCAAGTCACACAAAAAAATTGGATTTTTACATCCTTTTGGAAGAAGGGTGTGGATAGCTTTATAGGGTCGATGGTAACCTAGGTGGGTCGTTGCCAATTACAGGGAACCGTCTATTTGGGCGGCGGGAGGATGCCTAGCTCGAGGCATCAAGCCCATTAGAAGCATGATTATGGTTTTAGGAGGCTTATGAGAGTTAGGGTTGCATAGGGGGATGAAATAGGTAGGTGGGGGATGAAATAGGTAGGTGAGGGATGAAATGGAGTAAATAAAGGCTAAAGGGAGCCTAAGAATGAGCAACTAGGTAGTTTAGGGATGATAAACAACTTAGAGAGGAGAATTAGAGGTTAATTTGGGGTGATTACGGTCAATTAGATAATGAGATGAGGATTAGGGAATAATTGATGAGGATTATAAATAATTTAAGATGAATGGGATAATAGATGGGAAAGATGGGAATATTAATAAAAACATGAATTAAAATGAAGGGTCTAGTTAAGAGACCATGGTGAAAAGAAGTGAACACAGAGCAACAAGGGTAGCGATATCAAATTTTGGTGTCTACAGGCATGGTACATTAAAATAAATGATCACCTATTGCAACATAGATTCACTCATAGCCCCTATGATTCAAATATGTATATCAAAAAGATAGGCATAGATATTTTCATTTTGGTTTTGTATGTGGATGATCTTTTGATCACATGGAGTTCATACAATCTCGTTGAAGATATTAAGAATGATTTGAAGAAATCCTTCGACATGACATATTTAGGGATACTTCACTATTACCTTGGCTTAAATATATGGCAGAAGAATAATCATATTTCTATCTCCCAAATGAAATACACCAAGACACTCATCGAAAAATATGGCATGTCTGATTGTAAACATATGTCCACTCCAATGGAAAAAGGTTTGCAACTTTCTATGTTCTAGGATTCACCTCAAGTAAATGATACTCACTACAGACATTTTTTTGGGAGTCTCATTTACTTAACCTATACCAGACTAGACCTATGTTTTACTATGAGCTATCTTTCCATATTCATACAGGAGTTGAAAAATTTCATTGTGTAGTAGTGAAGCATGTGTTGATATATGTCTAAGGTACAACTAACTATGGTATGCAGTATCAGAAGAACTATTAGTTTTTCTTGCAGGGATATACAGACTCAAACTATGTTGGATCTGTTGTTGACAAGAAATCAACTACAGGTTATATTTTTCATCTCGGATCTACACCTATCTCATTTATTAAAAAGAATAAAACTATTGTTTCTCTCTCATCCACTGAGGTAGGGTATCATGACGTACGAGGAGATTTGTGTGAACTGATTTGGTTACATCACATTTTGGTTAATATAGGAATTCATTCAAATAAAATCCACCCATAATTCATTATGACAATCAAGGTGTGTTGAAACTTATAAAGAATCTAGTTTTCCACGAGAGAAAAATCACATTGATGTCAAATTTCACTACATTCGAGAACAAGTCTTTAACCTCCACATCCAACTCCACTACTACCCAAAAAATTCTCAAATAGAAGATATACTCACCAAGTCTCTTGGCAAGGTGAAATTTAAACTGTTTTGGGGGCACATTTGTAAAAAAAATGTAATAAGGGAGGAATGTTAGATTAATTAAACTATTACATTGTTTACCATTTAGTTATATTAATTGGGTCGTGGTATTTTACTCATAGTAGGTAGAAGGTTATACACGGTTCTCCTTGAATTGTTTCTCCCTTGAACCATTTTTCAATATGTATAAGTTGATATGCTTACTTTGTATTTTTCAATCAATGAATAAATTAGCTCTTCTCATCCATCTTGAATCCCACACAATGAATATTTCTAGCATAAGTGCCATGATGAATTTGCATTTAAGTGACGAAATTTACTTCATCATTCTTTTGACATCAATGCTAATATTTCCAATAGTTAAAGAGTAACCTTGTAATGTTGGTAGTCCCTATTGGGAGAGTTATAGCAAATTGGAGAGTTTTTATCATAGGAGGCTTTTGGAGATAGAAATCATATCTTCTGAGAGAATATGTAGAGATTATTTTTAGGAAAAATAATTTTTTAAAGTAACTATCATTATAAAAGGGTTTTTACATCATTAATTAATTAAGTCGAGAGCTTTTCTCAACTCATAGATGTAATCCACATCGAGTGAACTCTTTTGTCACTTGGTTTGCATTTCCTTATGTATTTTTTCCTTATTTTCTCATTTTTATCAGTTTTTAGTATAGTTTGAAAGTTATCAAGCCAATTTTAAGTAATTTACTAGAAATTGAGAGCATTATTTGAAGTATTTGTAAATTGGGAATTTGGTAAGTGAGTCACTCAATTCATTTTTTGAATCAACAATGTCCTCATTATTATGTAGAAGATAAGTATCACAAATAGGTATATCATGGCTAAATTAATATACCATTGTAACACAATTTATAGAAACAAAAAAAATTAATGTATCATTATTTAAGTCCATTTGAACATAAGATAAAGAATTTTCATCACAATTGCAATCATCAACATGATGTAGATGAAGTGTAAAATGAAAACTTATCTTGAGAACAAAGGCCACATATGTAAGGGATGTGTTAGGATGGATCTATACATTTTGAAATACTTCGTGAATGATATACTTACATACAAAATTAAGTTGAATGTACTCAAAGAAAGACATAATGGACAGTTTGGAAGCAATGATAAAAAAATGAAAAAATAGTTTTATAATTACGTCAAATAAATCTAATCTCTCAGGATGGAAGCTACAACATCAAAGGGTGTAGCAAGATGGATCTATGCACTTAGAAAGTTTCATAGAGAATTTTTTTACATACCAAATAGATTTTAATGAACTCAAGGAATGACATAGTAGGATCATTAGAACAAGCCATGATTACCCAAATGATAATTTACCTTAGTTTTGATGGTATATACTCAATGAGTAATATGAGGTTGATAATCAAGAGACCATAGAAAATAAGACCCAAAGGTGATGTTTATACATAAGTGACCATCGTCAAATTAATAAAAAAATAATTTATTGAAATAAACAGTGAATAAAATAAACCAAAAAGAGGTATTTTAGAATAGTAATATGTTGAATAAAAACCTCTACTGGATTGGGAAAAAGTGTATATTTTTTGGATTATATCCTAATTACTAAAAATAGTAATTTTGAATTTCTGATAATTGTGTTAAAAATCATGCCAAATAAAAATGGTTTTTCATTTAATATATTTTAAAATTAAGAAAAAAATTAGACAAATTTGAAAATATAGTCATTATTCTAGAGATATGTGATGAAAGTGTTATCGCAAAAAAGTAACACCCTGGGATATTACTTTACAGATCCCTACTTTTTGCTAACATGGGACCATCTCTCAAGTTGTGGAACTTGCAAACTTGAGATGGACCTCCAGATAAGGTCAGCTTCCTCTTCCTAATCCTACTGCTATAACTACTCCTAATCCAAGAAAGACGCCTAACTACACCTATCCTAAAAATTCCAAGGAGACAGAGAGAGAGTGCATGAAAAGGGAAATCCTACACTGAGGGTGGTGATAGTACCAAGAAAAGGGGTTGCTAGACAATCCTCAATTCCTGATAATGGAGAAAGGTGAGCATGGAGAGGATGGACAAACATCACAGACCAAGGAGATACACACAATACACCATTTTCAAATAAGCACAACCAGATTAATCATACAATGAGAACTAGAAGATGAACACTCACCTGAAAGCATGAAGAAAGGAGATAAAAACAACAAGAAATAATGGAAGGAAAGAAAAGTATCCATAAAACATCAGTGGTATTGCTCCAAGAGTATGCACAATACATCACTATATCAAGGAGAGGAAAGATTCATCATTACAATGCTTACAAATAGAGGCTTGAAGCTCCACAAGCATCCTCATAGGGAAGAAGGGAGGGCAGCACCAAAAAATGTCCAACATTTTATAAATGAGTTGTCCTTTACAATTTATAGAGAATGAGAGGAGAAGAGAGAAAAATTGAGAAACCCAAATGCATGCCTTAATTTACACTCAAAATGTAGTAACTGATGTGAAAGCAATATTGGACACCTACAAATCCCATCCCCCTCTTGTACTCTTTCTTTCTAGAGAAGAAATTGGTCTCCATGCTTCATTCCAACTCGCTCATGCACCGAACTAGCTCACCTAATGATGAGTGTCATCAATCCTCTTCATTAATAATGTCAATCTAGGGATGGTGTTTGATGGTTGTATGCAATAGGAGAAAGAGATATTTTGAAAACAACTCTTTCAAACACAATCCAAAATTGAATAAATTGAAAAAAACACTTGCGGAAATGGAAAAGCACACTCGCAGAAATCAAAATCACACTTGTATAAAAGAAATCACACTTGCAGAAATGAAAGCATGCTTGCATAAAGGAAATTACTGAATTGGAAATAAATCAAATAAAACACCTTTAGGTTCACAACAAACTGAATGAAAATAAATATTACAATACAAGGATAAAAACAATACAACAAAATGATAATCACATAAAAATAAATAAACATAAACATAAATTATTACAAGACAAAAACACAAATACATAGATCCATCTTCCTTGGAATGAGTGGCCATCTCATTCCTTAGAAGAGGATTTAAATCATACTTCCAAGATCTTAATTATAAACTTCATAATATTGGAGAGAAAAGAACAGATTTTTCATTGCTTGGTAAAATATTACATACAAGAGTGTGGAAGGTTACATTTACAGTTCATGCATCTAACCAACTCCTATTTTTGAGGAATACAATTTGATCTCCTCTTTATTCTAATTTACTTGGTCAACACACCAAGAACTAAGTACCTATTCTTGGGTGGATTTATTCAAAGCAATAAATCCTAAACAAACTTAACTACAATAGTCCACTTATCGTGGAGAATATTTCTACAACTCATCCCTTGAATCTAGGAACACAAAGTGGGAGAGTACTTATTCAACATTTCTAATAACTCATCCCTTAAATATAAGAAAACAAAGTGGGAGAGTACTTATTCAACATTCCTAATATTATTCCACTATTTTCTCATCCTTGAAACATGGAGAGAAAATAGAGGAGTGTTAAGTCCATGACTTTGAATTCTTCTTGGAATGCCACATACATGCATGACTTTGGATTGTCACATGTTTAGATCTATATTCTTGGTTGATGACGTGGAAGCAAAGAGTGGGCTGAATAGTTTGGTGCTCCTTTACATTACTTTGGAATAAACCAAAAAAATTTCACTGGCAATGTGTTTCAGTAGTTGTGTGAAGAATTTTGATAGTTGAAACCTAGCGGTAATCTATGAACAGCTGGGCCTTTCAGTATCTGCGTGAAGACTTTCGATAGCTATAATCTATGAACTTGGAGTAAAGTTGCTTATGACCTATTTTCTACACACTATTGCATTCCAACTTTAGAATAAATATCAGGAAATAACAACAATTAGATTACAAGAGATGATAAGATAAATCATATATTCTACGTTAAATATGTTATCTGTTATTAAAACTACATCTAAATTCACTTGAAAGCTTGATTTTATGAGAGATAATAAGAGTTTTATTTGGTGATATAATGAGACATATTTTGGTCTCATCATTTCTCCCACACTTAACTTCTTGTATGCCCTCATGCAAGAAGCTACTGATCTTCGTGTAGAATCTGACTTTGTCAATACTTCTACGTCTTTCAAATTGTTTTCTCATTTTTTTCATTATAGCAATAAATTGATATTCTAGGAGTAAAATTTGTACTTCTTTCTTATTCATGTTCTCATGAGGTTTTTCTTAGATAATGTAGAGAGATTTTTTCCCCACACTTAGCTCTTTGTTTTCTCATGCATTCTTCAAAAGATTTGGAAGAGAGTGAGTTTTCCCCACACTTAGATTTGTACATGCCCTCATGAAAAGTATTTTTTTGTAATTGAGTAGCTTATAGATCCCAATTGTTGTAAAATGGAAAGACATCGTCTACATAATTTACTTTGTTACTTGATTGGATCAGCACATGTAGATCTTGAAAAATTTCTCTCTTTTTCTCTCTTTTTTTAATCTTTTGAGAAGTGAATCTATTTTTAATTAAAACAACAAATAATAATATTTGAGAATAGAAAAATAGAAGTTATTATACCATATTCAATATTTATCCTTACTTTCATCATGTTGTATAACCTTGATTTCCGTTTGCAGTTGAATAAAACAAATAGATATGAATTCAAGGCCTCTGCAACATAGAAATTTTCAATAGAAAATAATTTCATCAACCAAGTTGGCATAAGAGAAGTAGTCATATGGATCCAAGAAATACTTTGAAGTGCAATTTTTTTGTTTGGGAAAAGAAGCCATTTACTAGTTTTTAACTTTTCCTTTTTTTTTCTTTTTTTTTCAGTAATTGGTAAGCCAGTAAATTGGTTTTCTAACTAGTCACTATCCCTTTGATAAATTTCAACATGATGGAAAATCAGGAAGCAATCTTCTAGAGTGTCTGTAGCATCTAACCAGTTTAGAAAGTTGATTTAGAAATTGAGAAACAATAGTAAACTGTTCTAGGAAATGGGATGGTTCAGGGACTTCTTCATTTATTGGGAATGGATGGTTTATTATGAGAGGATGTGGATATGATCCCTAAGTACAAATGGTATGTTGGAATTTCAATTAGCATATAATGGTTGAGCCAGTATTTTTCTACAGTCTTGAGAAGGATTAACATTGATTACAAAATATCGAAGGAATTTTTAGTGGTTTCAGTAGTTGGGAAAATGAGTTTTAGAAAAACCCAACAAAAATTGAGACAGGGAGGGTAGCATGGAATGAATCAGGTATTGAGAATTAGGAGTATTAGAAGAATACTTGCATGCATCATAAGAATTTTTAAAAGAAAAGAAAAAGTCCTCAGCATGTCATTTTTTAGCAGTGTGCATTCAAGCTAGGATATCTTAGTCGTTTCTCAACGAAAATGAGTAATTTAAAATAATATGGAAATATCATATCGTGTAGAACAAAACTCGAAAAATTGTTGAGCTATTTCTTTACAATATGTGATTAGTTTGCATCAGAAAATGTTGTTATGAAAACAATCTTCAACATGTTATTTTTTCTTAGGAGAGTGCATTCAAATTGTGATATCTTGGTCGTTTCTCAACAAAAATGAGAAATTAAAAATGATCTAGAAATATAATTTTGTGTAAAGCAAGACCTGGAAAGCATTTGAGATATTTCTTTGTGAGATGTGATTATTTTGCATCTGGAAAATGTTGTTATTTTTCACATAAAAACCCCTTATCAGCTGAATCTTTTTCTTTGACCTCCTCTGTAATTCCCGGTTTCTTTTTGTATTTTCCCTCCCAATCTGTTTGTAAAAATATTCAATAGAAATATGTCTCTGTTAAGCTACACAAAGTTAGTTTTTTGTATTTATTGCATGCATGAATTATTATTTAATCTTTGCAGAAGTAACAATACATGCAAACAAGAAATATTTTAGAATAGGAAAACCTCATTTCATGAAAATAATAAACATGAAATGATGTTTCCATTTTATTGAGGGGGTTGCTTTTGGAAATCTCTGGTAGGTTTCTAAATCTAATTGTAGAAAAAAAATTAATCTATTTGCAAAAAATAAATATTAATCTATTTTGCAGAAAATAAAAGTTTACATAAATTGCCACCAAATACTTCATGTCACATTATTTTCTAAGAGGTATTCTACTGTCACTAGAATATTATTTTTAGAAAAATATGAGTCTCCTAATAACACCATGATCCCTGTAAATGGAACCAAAATGATGAGTTTCGTCAATCCTCTTCATTAATAATGTCAATCTAGGGCTGGTGTCTGATCGTTGTATGCAAACTCCTTCAAACACAATCCAAACTTGCATAAAATGAAAATCACACTTGTGGAAATGGAAAAGCACACTTGCAGAAATTAAAATCACACTTGCATAAAATAAATCACGCTTGCATAAATGAAAGCACACTTGCATAAAGGAACTTTTTGTATTGTAGATAAATCAAATAAAACACCTTCAGGCTCACAACAAACTAAATGAAAATGAATATTACATACAAGGAGAAAAAAAATACAACAAAATGATAATCGTATAAAAAGGAATAAACATAAACATAAATTATTACAAGACAAAAACAAAAATATACAGATCCATATTCCTTGGAAGGAGTGGTCAGCTCATTCCTTAGAAGAGGATTTAAATTATGCTTCCAAGATCTTAATTAAAAACTTCAAAATATTGGAGATAAAAGAACATTTTTTTCATTTCTTGGTTAAAGATTACATACAAGAGTGTGGATGGTTACATTAATAGTTCATGCATCCAACCAACTCCTCTTTTTGGTGTATACAATTTGATCTCTTATTTATTCTAATTTACTTATTCCACACACCAAGAATTAACTACCTAATCTTTAGCAGATTTATTCAAATAAATAAATCCTAAACAAACTTAACTACAACAATCCACTTATTGTGGAGAATATTTCTACAACTCATCCTGTAGACACCAAATTTGGGTCACACTCCCCCTTCACCCCACATGTATATTAATTCAATTACCTACAATTAAATTAATACTTATTCTCATAATGTTCATTATTTAATTACCTTAATTGAACTAATTTCCAATTCACCTAAATTCACCCCACCACATCATCTAGAAAACCTCATCACAGACCTATTCTTAGCATGTTTCCTTTTAACTAGGACTCAATCTCCACTTGCCATAAATAACTAAGACTTAGTCTAACCCTAACACTAAATGTATATTCATCCTCTTACCGCATGCACACTTACTTACGCGAAAAACGCCATTTTGGATCCGCAACAATGGGAAAAACTAGCTAAAAGATAGCCAAGATCTATTATTTTACCTAGGATATCCCACCTTAACCAACACCGGTCAACCCGAAACTGATGCCGATCATCCTAAACCATCATCGATTATCATATGTTCACTTTGGTAACCTTGTTTGAGAGGTTGGAAGAATTATTCAAGTTTTCAAGAAGAGAGATCTGCATGCAAGCACGCACCAGAGCATTCTTGCACATCCAGACATCCTGAACCAACACCAAGCACTGATCTGAAAAGAAAGTATTCACAGTAACATTCTAGGAAGCACGGTCACATCACTGACGATCAGTTCCATGGATCAACCATCACCTCCACCCAACCACCAGGTCTACAAGTACAAGTAAGTACATTTAGATGTGTATCTTTCCTTAGTTATATCAGTGCCTCTATCTTTGTTTTGGAGTCCTAGTCTCCTTTGCATCTCATCACCTCTCACCTCTCTGTCAACCCCTCCACCTAACCACCTACAACCCCTCAGCCCTCCATACCTAACTCCAGACATCTCTGAGTACTCCCAGCACTATCATCTGCCTCACCATTCTCTTTCCATTCTCTATGCAATCACAGAGAATCATCAAAACCAAACTTCATTGAGGTTCTATCTGCCCAACCCTACCTACGTCGGTTAACCTAAACCGTTGTCAGTTTCCTCTCAACCGGCATTAGTCATACCAGAGCAACATCAGTCTCTAAATTTGTTAAATCTACCTATAACAGCAACTTCATAACATTCACCCAAATAAACAAAACCACCAAAAACTTGACCCTGACATGTCCCAACCACCTTATTTACCTACCTGAATTCCAGATCTAATCATAACCTAGCCTATTAGATTATATTTGCTTATTGTACTTGAATGAGACACCTAAATCATATCAACTACAGTAGGATATTATTGGTTTATATTATTCCTTGCATTAAGTTGTGTTAAATAGTGGATTGACAGCCATCTAGGAAGTATCACACTTCTCAGATCTAGCATACGCTAGGCATTCCACTGACATATATTGTTTAATATTCTTCTTGTGGTCTTATTTTTCATTCACAGGTAGTTCCTCCTAGCAAAAATGAAGTTCTCACAATCAATACTGGATCGAGAAATCAGAACGTGCGCACTCTACCTTCCACCTTCATTCACAGATATTCCTCCTTAATACTTACCCTAAAAATAGTAATATAATTTCTCTTATGTAGGCAACTATTTGGCGAAGCATAAGTGTACGGGTCAGAAATGATGCGCACAACCACTTCATGTGTGAGTTTATTGCATTTTCTTCATATGGGTAAGACTAGTGATTTTGTTTCATACATGGACTTAGATAACCTACAGGGATCGTATGAAAACTTCAAGGAATGAGGGAAGATTGAAGATCAAGTATTTGTCTAAACCAGCTTATTCGTCATTTGCTGCTTAAGACAAACCAAATCTGAGTCTTCTGTACATTTAGCCTTGTAGTTAAAGTCCATGTATTTCTCTCACCAATATGAGCCAAAAACATGAGCGAATATGATTATCGAAAATGGGTTATAGGGATTTGTGGTCATTTCAGTCCTAGTATGCTGCATTATCAGCTCACATCTGTAAAAATCCCAGGGCATCACTATAATATGGTCAGTCATGCTCAAAGGGACAAGGCCTTGACATAATTGGGAACCCTGATGGATGCACTATGTGCTAGGGGGTAGCACTTGGTTCATGGTTACACAGATAGGAATTTACGTAAAGTGCTTAAAGGATATCCCAATAACCTTCCAAGATGTGAGTTTTCAATGATCATAGGATCATTCAGGATGTCATCAATGGGCTCTTCAATATAGTTATAGGTGAGACAAGTGTAACTCAGAGAAATGATTGCCCCTACTTATTTTGGCCTGAAGCTTCGCCTTTTATTATTTCATTCCTCGTAGGATGCCTTCCCAACCAATTCAACTTTGTTCTACACATTCACAAGTCACTCTTAAGGATTTTGGATAATGGCTTTATTAGATAGGATTTTTCTTCCCCTTTCTAGAAAGGTAAAGAAGTCCTCTTAACTCCTTGTTATTGACTTGAGTTATGAGCTCGGGCAGAGTTATGGATTCTTCGAATTTTCTTATTCTTTTCGGACACATGGGAAACTTATTTGGCACTTAGCCTAATTATTACTAAAAAACTCAAAGGGAAATTTCAGCCCACAGGCCCATAAAGGAAAAGAAATTGATTAAGGCCCACAGCTCATGAAATTATGCCACGTGTCTCGAAGCGACGAGGGCAGAAGGAATTCTAAGTTTTTAGCCTTTTTGTCAAATTTTCTCAAAGGAAAAAATAGGAGCACATCCCCGCCAAGTTAAGAAAAAGGTCCTCAGTACACCATCATATCCCTCAAAACTTTGATATCTCTGTCAGATATTGTTTCCCCATTTCACATTCATCAATTCTATTTCATTTTCTGAAACAGGTGTTTTCCACAGTGATCGGTATCGGTTATCATAACTGTTATCGGTTCCCTATAACCGTAATCATTTTTTGTGTTTTATTTTTAATCAAAACACTAACCAGATCTACCCCCTAGACTTCATCCTTCTCTACTTCTATTATTTTCTGTGTCATTTATAGGATACAGTTTTACCAGTTCGACGATAATTCACATGGTCTTGACTCACAGCCAAACTAACGCCCTTGTATTTCATGCCATCTGTCAACTACTCCCACCTATTCCGTCGTTGTCGTCCATCTTTTCACCTATGGATCTAACACAGCCTATCACAATTTCTATTGGCGAAGATAAGTTCGCAAGACTCCTTGATCAGAATCATGCGGCCTTACAATACTATCTTTCCCACTCATCTACCTAAGACTCCTCAGAACAACTAGTGTATGGCATGCATGTATCTATCCCTCCTACCCTCACACCCACTTCCACATCAGCTACCACTAGCTCGGCGCTACCCTTATCCACATTACCCCGTTATGGTCTCTCAGTTCGGTGGTGTCAACCGTTCCTTCACCGATTGCCTTGAGCATAGCCTCATCTGCCCCATTTTCCTCGTATATACCAGTTGCATCACAACCACCTCCAGTGTCAGAAACCCATACCCCATTCCAAAATCTAGTTCTTTCCATCCCTTAATCTCTACCACCTATTACCATGAGATTTTTTTTTACCACCCCACCTATTTGCACACATCATTAGCAACCCCCAATCTTGTATGTCGCTTATTCAGGGTACATTCCACCTGTGTCTATCCCCCCCTCATAGTTTTCATATTCGGAACCCCCATGTACTGGGATGCCATCCACATCATACACCCATTATCAACCTCCCTTTTTTGTAGGAGGTACCCATTCCTCACAACCCACTATTTCCCTTCTCTGGTGTATCACTGTTTTAGTGTAGGGTATATTTTTCCAATTTTCTTCCTCTCCCTATCTCCTTGGAAGTTAGGTTAGGATTTGATTAGCTTGCCTGCACTGGAATAGCTTGTGGCATGTAGTTTAGGAAGAGGAACCAGCCTTCTCTGGAGAGCTTTCCCCATTTGCAAAGGTCCCACACTTTGGGAAATCTCAATGTTGTGCATTCACACCAAATGACATTTCCTTAGAACATTGTTGGTCTGAAAATCTGTCGCCTGGACAGATTTATGGATATACAAGCCAACAGTGTGTAGGGCATAGCCCAGCTTTGAGTCAGCAAAGTGAAACTGGTTTATTGCTATTTCTACCAGCAGGAATCTATGCAAGTCTCACAGATTCTGCCTTCAGGGGTTTGGGATCTCATCCCAGTAGGTTTATTTCTGCCTGCGAAAGAGAAAGGAATGGAAGAGAGGAGGAAGAGGGAACATGTCCGAAGGGAGAAAAGAAATGAATTCCAAAGCAGAAAGGTCGGAAGATTTATGTTTTTGGGGATTGGTAGTAAACAGAGCCAAACCTACTTGCATAAACAAACAAAGCAATAATGATGATTAATAAATGACAGAAAAAAGTAGATATGAATCTAACAAAATAAACACGTACAGATCTAACATAAGAAAGGTCTGACACACAACACAGCTATTTAACACAAAGTCTCAATATTTGTATTACTGTTTTCTTCTGTTACAAGAAAGCTCAAAGTCCTTTTTCTCTTCACTTCTATTTTTCATCTGAAAGATATCCATTCATCACACAATATAACAAGTATTGGGGTATATATAGAAGAGGAGAAGAGACAAGAAAGCAAAAAGGAGCCAACAACCTATTTATAAAGATATTTACAAAATATCTAAAAGTCATGTTGACATTTTGACAACTTGATGGATGACATCATCCCATGATGCAACATGGATGATGTCATCATTTGTATGCCAGCACACTCCAGATACTTCAACCAGAAAGTCGGAGAAGACAGAGAAGAAGAAGAAGAAGAAGAAGAAGAAGAAGGAGCAGCTATTCGTCGTCACCATCCTGCGGCTGAAAGGGGGTGGACTGCTTTTGTTGCTTGCTCAGGTGACGAGATATGGAACTGAGCGCGTAGTATTCCATGAACTTGTTGATTATTGGCCCTAGCTGATCCTGGGAAGGATCCTTGTGCCTATCACTTATCACCTCACAAGTCTCCCGCTCATCTATGAGCTTCTCTGGGAGTTTGGAATAGTCCTTTTCCCGCCTTAATGAGGAACCCTGGCGAAGTCCCTACAGGCCAGCAGGTTGTTGATAGATTCTGTGTCAAATGTGACCTCTGGCCCTGTTCCTTGAGAAGTGATCTCCTTGAAGATCCGGGTGGTTTCATCAGCTTTCCTTAAAGTGAAGGAAGGAGTAAGTAACCCTGGCGACATATTAAGTACAATTCATTCCATTTGGTGCATTGCATCCAGAGCTTCTTCCTTTACTTTGTCAATCTTTTCTAGAATAAATTCTAGCTGATCCACCCGGTAGTCCAGAGTGGACATGATTTTATTGAGAGCCCTTGGGTGGCCGAAGACGCCGAACTTGACCAGATCTTCAATTGAACAATCGAACATTTGTTGGAAGGTCTCGTGTTGTAGTCTGGCATGTTCCAACTCTTCTGATATGGGCCCCTGCTAACGCTTGGAGTTCTTTATTCGCCTTACTGATATTCAGGTATAAGTCAGAAAACTCGGCGATCACTTTTTTGCTGTCTTTGAGGATTTGGCTCCTCCAAGCAGAAACGGCCATACCTTGCTCACCGGTCTTTGGCATACTCATTGATTTTCTCGTGGCTGAGAAGCTCAAAAGTCTCGGCGGCAGTTGTGGGATGTGCACTACCCCATCTTCTGTAAGGATTGGAGAAGATATTTGTTTTGCTCCTTGAGTTGCCTTTTCTCTTCTTTCGTTTCTTGAAGCTTCTTGACAGAGGGCGTCAACTACAGGAAAGAGCCTCTCCTTGAAGACTTTCGGAAGACATCCCCATTGTGACTTGGGTCACAGTGAAATCTGTCATAGATGACAGATCCTTTTTCTCTTTGAGGGGATTGGGGTATGCAATTTCCATAACTCTTTCTCCTGCAGCACTTTGAGAGAAGCGTGTGACAGGATTTTGCTTCTTTGCCCCCTTAGGCTGGGATCACGGAAAAGTCCATCGGAGCGATGGGAACTTTCCTCTTTTGTTGACTTAGCTGCTGAGAGATCCAAGCTGGACCCACGGTAGAAGGACCGGAAACAGAGGAGGAGGGCAGCTGCAGTAGTAGAGGGGAAAAAGGTGGAGGACACGCGGCAACGGCATTGAGAGAATAGCCGAAGAGGTGCCCATGGAAGGAAGGGAAAATGCAGCTGCGGAAGACATAGGAAGGGAAGGGAGCTCAGAGATAAGGGAAGAAATGGAGGAGGACAGATCCGCGAGGGAAGAGAAGATGGACGAAGAGGCGGGAGAAATAGTAGAAGAAGGGGATAGAGGACACGACCAAAGGGATGGTCACTTGAGTCGCTCGAGGAGGGGAAGGAAGAGAAGAAGAAAGGATAGAAAGGACCTCAGTTGTTGTAACAATGCCGACATCCTGAGTGGATGGGCCGGTTGGAAATATCCTCTTCTACTTCTTTCTCTAGTGTGAATCCAGAGATATTACCTGCTCTGGCGCTGTGCCCCAGAAGGAGGACTCTTAGGGGCTTCTCCCTGAATGGTGCTAGATTCACCTTCTACGCCTTTGCCCTTGCCTTTAGGCTGCTTTTTGGATCGTGGAGGCTGTGTTTCCCAACGGGGAGGTTGTGAAATCAACCCAAAGGTAGATTAAGCCGTTCATACTGGCACCAATGCTCTACCCCTACGCAGAGTCTCCCTTGACCCTCTCCTCAATTGTCTGAGGGGCCTTAGTTCTATAAATGGCTGGGAAGGGCTAATTGTCCCCATCTGTATCAGTATATACCTTTTCTACTTCATCTTCTGTTGGTTTGGTATCCTTTGGGGACAATGGCTATCCTGTATTGGATGATTTCTGCCAATGCTAGGGCGAGAATGATCCTTTCTCCTGAGCTCCACCTCATGGATGACGTCAATGTAGATGTCCTCAATCTAAGGGACGTGAATTGGATCAAGCTTTCGCTCTTGGCAGGGCAGCCCCTTGGGTCGAAGGTAGGCCTGGCTGGGAAATCGTGTCTTCAAATTAAGCAGCTCCAGCTCTGCAAACATTGCTTTTGCCTCTGTGGTGGGTAGAGCATGTATACCGGCCCACTGTGAGGGGGAAAGGAGTTCCACCCTTTTTTCTTTTCAGGCATTTCTCATGGTATGTGACCAGCTGCCTTGATAGCTCTAGCAGAATTAGCTTTAGGCCCAACATACCTTGGTATCCTGGTTGGCTCGCCTAAAAAGTTGGCAGCCCTTAGATAGGTGAATGTAGGAAACTGGGTGAATAAGGCTCCCCATTTCTCAGTGGCTGCTACTATGCTTTTTGGTTGTGTGACTATAAGTCATATTCGGCCTCAATAGGCAGATGATGTGATAGAAAAACACATCATTAATTTTTGTGAATTGGGAGATGCTATTCTCCATCCTCAATTCCGGATGGTACTCGTATATCTTGACCTGAGGCCAAACTCCACTCTGGGTCAGGCCTGGATAGTCCCTCCTCTGATGCTACAGTGTAGACCACGTAGGAGTTCATATGGAATACTCCCCGTTGTGCCGAATTTTTGTAACCGCTCAGAGATTGTGCTGCTTATAATTTTCTCCCCAGCAAAAGTGCTGATCAGGCATATTCTTGTTCATTGGTCTCTAAGTATCGCAACATCCATTTATGGAAATAATGGGCATCAGAAATCTCGAAGACCCTGCTCAGGAATGTAATGGTGTTGCTGAGCTCCTCTGAGAAGTCGCTGCGGTGGATGATTTGGGGCCACCGGGTCACTACCTTTTTGTTTTTCAGAGTAAACTTCATTCATTAGTTGCATACACTGATCTGCATTGTCATCCCATGCCTTAATGCAATCTGCTTGATTGACAGCCACAAAGTGCTGGTGGTGAGGGTATGACGAGTATGATCCCTCAAAGTGACGGGCAGTGAGGTTAATGACTACCTTGCCCTTACTGTTTACGACACATCTTGTGTCTTTGTTCTAACATTGGGCAATCACCATCATAGAATTCATTGTTGACGGCGCTGACGGGGATTCCACCGGCGAAGAGCAAGGCACTACCTATTAGTTTGTCCATCCATGGACTCCTTGTTACTTTCTTAGTTCTAGCCTAGAATTCCTCCATATCAATATGTCCCCAATTCTGAGTCTCTGACATCCATGCTACACTCGGCCTGGGACTCGGGCATCCTGACCCTTTGATATTTATACTTCATCTCTTCTTCTGTAAGTTTGGCCTTTCCTTTGGATTTGGTAGGGTCTTTTGCTGGATGTTGACATATGTTCTTTCAAAGTTTATCTTGCTGATCTGCACGAAGAAGAAGTGAAACCCAATCCAAAAAGGTTGTATTATCCATTTGATCTTCCATTGAAATGTTAGCAGAAGAAAGAGTTAGAGATTTTTCGGCACAGGGCGCATGAAAAAATGCAGCTTACGAGGGCTAAATAGGCAGGGTGCACGGGAAAGGGCTGTTGCAAAGGTTAAACTAGCGCCAAAGGCACATGGCGCATGAATACTGCAGAGATGCATTTTAGTAAAAGGGCGCATGGGAAACATCGTGTTGCATGGAGATAGGATGTGCCAATAGGCGAATGGATTTTATACATGTTACATTGAACATTTGGTGCGCCCAAGGCAGTTTGGCACATGGCGCACAAAGGGTTTACACAGGACACTGATGCAACTGTGCCAATGGAAATATGCGCTTGTGCTTTCATGGAGGGTTTGTACTTAGCACGGAATAAAGCTGATGTTGTACAGATGCAGGGATGCGCCTGAGGGGGCGCATAGATATACGATGGCAACAGAGGAAGGTTGATGTTGCATGGATGCTAGGTGTGCCATTGGCGCATGGAAATGGGATGCAGCAAGGAAGGTTGGCACGCCATTGGAGCGCAAGTTTAGCGATTGCAGCAGGCAAGATGGGTGCGCCAAGGGTGCGGGTTTTTATCATGTTGCAAGGGGGACAGATGTGCCATGGGGGTGCAACTGTTTATGATGTTACAGGATGCACCGATGCGCCCAAGGGAAAAACAGGCTTTTCTCCATTTCTTTCTTCACTTGTTTTAGCAGGTTTATTGGGCAATGAAATGGTTCATCAAAAAGGAGATAAAACCATGATTTTAGACAGGTTCCCCTACCAGCAGATCTGGACAGAGGGGGAGGGATATGGGAAGATAGCAGAAGGTGTGCGAAGAACTCCTTTTTGTCTTGGAAGGACTACCTGCAAATAAGAACACAAGACCACAAGATTTTAATTAGACAATAAATGAGGGAACTGCCTTGGGCCCAGGAAATGTAAAACTTCCTTTCGAAGGTGGTCAGTTCCCCTGCTAAATATGAATTAACACAAAAGACTGCAAAATATCAATTAAATTGTTTCGTTGAACTGGGTAGGGGAAAGGCTGGTTTTCTGGTTTTGATCAGAGGAACCGATGCCGGTTACTGATAACCGATGCCGGTTACTAATAACCGATACCGGTGGGTTCTAAGATCTTCTTAGTAGCTATGGTGTTTTGTAAGGCTGGTTTATGGATGATATTAGGAAATGGGATGATTAGAAGCAAAAGAATGACAGTTAGATGCAATGGCACGTTGGGTAGTAGATTCAGAAACGGATTTAGGAGGACTGAAATTCACAGAGCATAAGAAATGTTATAACAGAGGACATGCAAGATGTGACTTACTGGTTTTGGCAAAGATGCAAGTTGATCTCCTTGGTTGTAAACACTTCTGGTTTCTTCCACTCGTCTCTGCTCTGTCAAGTGAAGATCTGGACTCTGTTCCTCGCTCCCAATGCTCTCTGTTGATCCAGAAATCCTTCGACTGATCTCCAAAAATGAAATTCCGATCCGTTGTTTTGGTTTGGGGAGCCCATTTACAGGGAACCGATGGCGGTTGCGTAACCGACGGCGGTCGAGTAGGAACCGGCATCGGTAAGGAAAAAGTAGGCTATTTTTAGTAAAATAGCCCACCTTCCCTGCTTTTCTCCCGAGAGATCAGTTGCGGGCTTGGTCAAGTGGCTAGAAGGTCGGCTTTGGGTGCGAGTAAGGAGGCATTAGTTATGGATGTGAGTCTAGACCAAGTCATGGGTCCTAATTAGGTTAGTTTAGGGTTAGGGCTAGGTCATGATGAGGTGGCAAAGTGAGGTGGCGGGTAAGGTGATGTGGATTTATCAATTATAAGGTAATTAATAAATAATTGTGTAAGGTTTAGGTGATGAGGTTAGATTGCGAGATGAGATGCGGGTCACAAGGGGTCGTAAGACACAAATTTGGTGTCTACATTAGCCCCTTATTGTCGTGTAGCTTGTTCTGTAAAGCTGCGCGGACAATAATATGAAGTGGTTTCTCATGTTAAAGATATAGGTAATCCCCCTCAAATCTATCGCAGATTGAGTGAACGGGAAATCAGGGATAGGGTTGATAAAGGGTACATGTTGTAGAGAGGATGGTAAGGTGGTGGGGTAGGTCCAAGGAAGCAGACGCATGTTGAAATGCAATAGTATGACGAGGGTACATGATTTGACAAGCAAACCAGCAATGTGTAGGCAAAGGTCGATAGTTTATCCAAACAAGGGTGATATAATCCTGGTATCCAAGGCATAGGAAGTAGCTCCAGGGTATATAACAGGTGAGGTACAGGAACGTTTAGGCATGTTCGGCAGTACCAAATGGTTGGTTTGGTTGAGATAAACGTCACGGTCTAGGTCTAGGCAAAGTTGGTCGACAGATCAAGTCAAGGACCCTAATCATGCTAAAACACGAACAGGTGAGCTCGATTGAACAAAAAACTACCGGATGGGTGGATAAATGTAAAAAGTGGAAGTGGTATGGGTGTTGTTGGGTTGGGCCTAAAGGGTATGGAAGTGAAAGTACGGCCTTGGGTCGGGCCAATTGGGGTCCTTGGGTCCCAAGTGGTTGGGTCAGGCCAATGCGAGGCCTTGGGTCAGGCCAAATAGTGAAGGCCTTGGGTAGGTAGGTTGAGGCCTTGGGCCGATTGGTAGGTTGAGGCCTTAGGTCGGGCCAAATAGTAGGGCGAGGCCTTGGGTCGGGCCAATTGGTAGGTTGAGGCCTTGGGTCGGGCCAAATTGGTAGGGCGAGGCCTTGGGTCGGGCCAAATGGGTAGGGTGAGGCCTTGGGTCGGGCCAATAGGTAGGTTGAGGCCTTAGGGTCGGGCCAATCGGTCAGCCGAATAGGTAGGTTGAGGCCTTAGGTCAGGCCGAATAGGTAGGTTGAGGCCTTGGGTCGGGCCAAATGGTAGGTTGAGGCCTTAGGTCGGGCCAAATGGGTAGGTTGAGGCCTTAGGTCGGGCCGAATAGGTAGGTTGAGGCCTTAGGTCGGGCCGAATAGGTAGGTTGAGGCCTTAGGTCGGGCCAAATAGGTAGGTTGAGGCCTTGGGTCGGGCCAAATAGGTAGGTTGAGGCCTTAGGTCGGGCCGAATAGGTAGGTTGAGGCCTTAGGTCGGGCCGAATAGGTAGGTTGAGGCCTTAGGTCGGGCCGAATAGGTAGGTTGAGGCCTTAGGTCGGGCTGAATAGGTAGGTTGAGGCCTTAGGTCAGGCTGGACAAGTGAACAAATGGTGTGCAGCAAAGGTGGATAGAGGCGATATTGGTGAAAAAGAGGCAAGGAGTAAATAAGGGCAAAGAATGGGGTGAAAGTTGGGTAGAGAACCGATGTCGATTCTGCATGACCGATATCGGTTAAGGGACCGATACCGGTTCCTTAGGGCAAAATGAAACCGATATCGGTGAAAGGCGAAAAACCTATAAAAAGAAAAATACGGCTTGTCATTGTCACTTTTGTTATTTGCAAACCAAATCGACTTGTCTGACGTGGAGAGTTGGGATTAGAGGCTTGATTGAGTGAGGTGGAGCTATTGTATTGGCGGAGAGAGTTGATAGTGGGCCCGATTAAGGAGGAGGCAGCAGTTGATTGGCCGGGGACCCAGCAGATCAGGATTGGAGCCATGGCACAGGCAGGAGGAGCTGGAGGGGCTGGACCAGCTGGACCGCCACCACCCATCCCACCACGACGACGTGTCGTCGTTCGGGTAGATTCGAAACTCTTTAATTTGGTGATTTGGTTGTATTATGCTAAATTGGGGGTTTGGGTAGGAATTAACCTTTTTTAGGAAATAATGAGAAAATGGAAATGATTTGAAAAAGGGAGAGGGTAGATAGGCTAGATAGGCTAAGGTGGGTAGGTGGGTAAGTTTTTAGGGTATTTGGGTGGGTAGATGGGTAGAAATAGGTAAAAAATGGGTTTTGGGGGCCGCGCGGGGGTTCGGCTCCGGGAGAGGACAGTGACCGATGTCGGTCACTAAGCGACCGGCATCGGTCGCACAATTTTAGGGAAAGGGAGACTTGTTGGTGACCGGCGTCGGTCATGTATCGGCCGGCGTCGGTTGTATGGATTTTTGGGTTTTGGGTTGGGTTTGGGTGGGAGTGGGTTTTGGGTGGGTTGGGTTTTTGGGTGGGTTTGGGTGGGGTTGGGTTGGGTTGGGAGAAGGGTTTTTGGGTTGGGGTTGGGTTGTGGGTCGGTGTGGGTTGTGGGTGGGAGGGTTGGGGTTGGGTTTTTGGGTTTTTGGGTTGGGTTGGGGGGGTGGGTGGGGGGTTTGGTGTAGGGTTGGGGGGTTTGTGGGTTGGGTTGGGTTTTGGGTTTTTGGGTTGTGGGTCGGTGTGGGTTTTGTGTTGTTTTTGGGTTGGGTTGTGGGTTGGGGTTAGGGGGGTTTGGTGTTTGAGTTGGGGTTGGGTTTTGGGTTGTTTTTGTTTGGGTTTTGTTTTTGGGTTTTGGGTTGGGATGGTTTTGGGTTTGTAGGGTGGTAGGTTGCTAGAGGGGGGTGGTAGAGAGTCAGGGTATGGTCGGGGGGATAAAAAGGGGTGTTTAGATGATAAAGTAGATGTTGTAATAAAGAGTAGGTCTAAGGATGTGGGTTGGTTTTGCAGGCACGTCAGCAGTTGACGATGCGGGATAGGATGCCCCCGCTGTTGGTGCGGATGAGGCCACACGTATCTGCGGCTCATTGGGCCATCATGCGCGAGGTGGGACTCGGTGGAGTCCAGAGGTACAGAGCGATAGAGAGAGATCACAGCCTGATGGTCGCCCTCATCGAGAGATGGGATCCGGCGACCAATGTGTTCCATCTCCCGACTGGGGAGATGACCGTCACATTGGAGGATGTGTATCGCATCCTTCGGTTACCTATCGAGGGAGAGGCAGTCTTCCAGGTAGATTCAGAGACTGCCATGGACAGCATACTGCAGGTTTTTGGGGATGCAGCCGCGCTACTGACCTACCATAGCGCGAGTATCGGGTACGGTGACATGTACCGTGCGCATCGACACGAGACACGACTGGCTGTGTTGATGATGGTTGGGATCACCTGCTTCGCCCTCCCGGACTCAGAGGGAGGCCGCTTCCCACGAGCATTGATGGGGGTGCTGCTGGAGATGGTGGAGGAGCACACCTGTTACGCCTGGGCACCAGTATATCTGGTGCAATTATACAGGGAGCTATGGGGCTATCGCCGGAGGAGGCGATTTGGTATTTGTTCTACATTTTTGTTGCATTGTTGGGCATACGAGCACATCGTATGCATCAGGCCAGTAGGGTTACCCCAGCAGCCAGGGCCACAGGTCATATACCGATATGGCTTTCAGAGGTGGTTGGGGGTCGTGGGCCAGCCACGAGCAGTTATGGCAGGTCGGGATGTGGCATACTATAGACATTTGCTAGAGGGCCTTACAGCAGTAGACATTGTATGGAGACCCTACAGAGGTCACCATCCTGGCAGAGGAGCCCGCTTACAGTTGCGCCTAATCCAGTACACATTCTGGATAGCAGGACGGAGGCCAGGAGAGTACGAGCGGATACCCCTGGAGAGGGTACGCAGGCAGATGGGGCTGCGACAGGACGAGCCACCTCCCGTTCCTCAGTACAGGAGAGATGATGTAGAGGCCCCACTGCCTGCACCACAGCCTTTGGATCCAGATTGGGTAGCAGAGAGGCCAGCAGGTGAGGGTGTAGATGATGCTGGGTGCACGGGAGCATACAGGGTGTGGTGGGCTGGGCAGAGAGCAGCCAGGATAGTACCGCCTGCACAGCCAGACTTGGCTGCAGTGATAGGAGAGAGAGATCAGCTCAGGGGTCAGGTGCAGCTCTTACAGGGGCAGCTAGCTGCAGCACAGGCACAGATAGGTGTCTTACAGGGGCAGCTAGCCCAGGCTCAGGCACAGGCACAGGCAGCACCACCACCAGCACCACAGCCACAGGTGCAGGTACAGGTACAGGCAGCAGCACAGGTACCAGCACCACCACCAGCAGCGGTACAGCCACAGCCCCAGGCACAGGTACAGGTACAGGTACCACAGCCACAGGCACCACCAGCGGCACCAGCACAGGCACAGGGGGCACTGGTAGTAGGTGTCAGGGGACCAGCCCCAGTACCTACGGTGGCTCGAGAGCGTTACATGGAGGCTAGAGCGGAGGCCCGATACTATCAGGATATTCTTGATGGTACCGGGGCTGATTATCAGCCCTATGCGGCACATAGAGCAGAGACCTCTCGGAGCCAGAGGTCTCAGGGAGGTGCAGCCACAGCTGGTGGGTCCGTCACAGGCAGGAGGCGAGAGGCACCACAGGGACCAGCGGGGAGAGGTGCCGAGGGCGGTGGGGAGAGCTGAGAGATCCCAGACATGGTGTATTGATAGATGGGCACCGGTCTGCGAACCGGGTGTATTGATAGAGGCCTGCGTGCCTATGTATTATTCATGTATTCATTTATTCATTTATTGTATACCGGCCTGCGAGCCGAGTAGGGGTTGTATAGTGGATACCGGCCTGCGAGCCGAGTATATATCTATTTTTGATACGAGGGACCGGCCTGCGAGCCGAGTCGAGATTTTTTGACAGTTATTGCGGCCTGCGTGCCGGCTTTGGTGGATTATGAGATCACAGAGGCCCCGATGTAGGGCACATTGTATTTTTGAAAATTTGTATATATATAGAGACGATGTTTTGATCCACATGCAGTGTTCAAAATGTGTTTAAATATTTTGTTAATGGTTGGTAATATATAATGTATGATAAGTTTTAGTTGACATGTTGATAGATGGATGATGTTGATGTTTTTGTTTTTGCACGTATATATGAATGACAGGTTATGTGATGAATTGTTGGTTTTGTGACATTGTGATATATGTAACTGATGAGTTGGATCCAAATGATGTATAGATTGATAGTTGCTTGATATCCGTAGTTGATGGTTTGTGTATTTGTATAAAATAAATGATGTTAATGAAAGTGTAATGCTATATGTGGTGGATGAACAAATGTGGTAAATTGTGTTGTTTATGCAGGAAAAGAGGCGGGCGCGACAAAAATTTAGGTGAGAAATGAAGAAAAGAACGCTGTTGAGAAAAGATAGGTGTGTAACCGATATCGGTTAAGGAACCGATATCGGTAGCTGATAGACCGATATCGGTTAAGTAACCGATACCGGTTATTTAGGTATGAGCTTTTCTAAAAATAGAAAAGCTAGGGTGGCAACTTAAGTTTTAATTTTAGAGCCATGCAAGAGGTTAAATACGCGAACGCGACGCTTTTTGACGACTGAGACAGGTATTTGCATGAGAGATTTGAGTGATAAGGAGAAGAGAGACAGGAATTTGTATGAGAGATTTGGGTGATAAGAAAAGAGACTGGGAAGGTGAATGCGATCGGAGATTCAGAAAGTAGAAAGGTGAATTTGAAAAGAGTGGTGATAATGGCAGGACGAGGAGAAACATCCAGCAGGCAGGGACAAGAGGGAAGACAAGGGCCACCTCAAGCTACTGCAACCCCAGAGGTAAATGTTTTGGTTGTGATTTGATTTTTGCATGTTTTGTGAATAAGATGGGGGAGAGTATGTGGGTAGATATGAGAAAGAAAAGATGATAACAAGAGTTATAAATGAGGTGAGTGTTACGTGGTAGGTAATCAAGGGTTTCGGGTATGTCTGTGTATACAGAGAGGAATAAACGAGCAATTTATTGTCGTAGGTGGTTGTTTTAGGCAAGATGTATGTAATTGACAGTGACCGGTAGCGGTTAGAGGTAACCGGTATCGGTTACTCAACCGATACCGGTTATGTATAACCGATACCGGTTACTGGAGGAATTTCCAGAATGTTTGAAAAACCCTGACGGATTGAATGGTTGTTTGTTGTTTTGGTGTATGCAGGCAGAGGCAGGGTTGAGGATGAATGATAGTGTGCCAGCGCTGTTGTCACGAATCCGAGCGGATGTAACACCAGCTGAATGGACATTGATAAATCGTTTGGGGTTAAGTGGAATCCGTTATTATTCACGAATCGCACGTAACCATGGTATGTTACAGGCGTTGATTGAGAGATGGAATCCCGAGACAAATACCTTCTATCTGCCAACAGGGGAGATGACAGTAACATTGGAAGATGTGTTTCGGATTTTGAGACTCCCTATTACAGGAGAACCAGTATATCAGGCACTACCTAGCGCGGCACGGGGAGCGATAACAGCAGTATTTGGTCCATACGCACGAGATTTGACACAGCGAGGTTTATCCTTTACGTATGGGGTAATGTATGCAGCACACCCTGAGGAGACAAGGTTAGCAGTGATATTAATGATAGCGGTAGGGTATTATGCATTACCGAGGGCAGAAGGAGGAAGATTTCCAAAGGCATTGATGTGTGTTATCTGGGAGATGGTAGAAAGGAACGTTACGTTTGCATGGGCACCTGCATATTTGGCGGAGCTATACAGGGGTTTATGGGCTTGTAGGTGAAATCACAGGACGACGCTGGATTGTTCATACTTATTACACTGTTGGGCCTATGAGCACACTGTTTGTGTGCGACCAATAGGCCAATCCCTCCAGGCAGGAGAGACCGGAGTACAGAGGTTGGGATTCAGACGATGGGTCCAGACAGAACAAGAGGCAAGATCTCAGGCCGTGATGGGTGACATTGAGTATTACAGGCAGGTATGGGAGAGAGTGACGGTTGCGGATATCTGTTGGAGGCCTTACGGGAACTATATGATAACAGAGAGCATAGCTGAGGAGTTAAGGGGTGTAGAGCGAATGAGGTGGATCGCGGGGCACAGGCCAGGTGAATATGAGAGGATTCCTATAGATCGCGTGCGGCGACAATTTGGATTTGTGCAGGATATACCCCTGGCTTATAGACCATATATGAGGATCGACGCCGAGGCAGCATTCTCACCTCCCCGGCCAACACCTCCAGAAGGGCCTGAAGAGGTAGCAGCCGATCGCAGGGTAATGGATGCAGGAACGACAGAGGCCTATAGATTATGGTGGGTAGCAGAACTGCGAGGTGTACGTGAGCGCCCTGACATAGCGGTGATTACAGCAGAGAGGGATCGTCTGCAGCGTTTGGTTCAGCAGCTCCAAACGCAGGTGAATGAGACAAGAGGATTGTTAGTGGTTGCGGAGTCACGGGCGGAGAGACTAGAGGCTGGAGTCCTCCATGCGAGAGGGCGTATTCATATGTTACAGGAGAGATTGGCAGATCAGTGGGCGGTACCAATAGCCGTGGTACCTTTGAGGACAGAGAGGCCCGGCGAGAGGGGTCGACGATCACGATCATCACCTAGTTCGGGATGAGGCGTGAGGGTCTGAGTAAATGTTAGCAAGGTATAAGAATAAATAAGAGTACCGACCTGCGTGTCGATGATAGAGAAGATGTATTTGTTTAACATCTAAATAAAACGAGATATGTATGTTGATTTGAGTTATAATAATAAGAATGTTTTCGTTTTGACTTTCGGTGTTTTGAAAAAGGATAAAGAGGAATGTGATTAAATAGAAATACACAAAAATATTTATATTTACCACACATGATAGGTTATGGTAGGGGATGGTCGAGCTAACCTTGGGAGACCCCATGTCTCCGAAGTGCTGCCTACATAGCCCTTTGCACAAAGCAAGGAGGGGCCTCAGACCGATGTAGTTCTCCCTTAGGATCAGGGAGAGGCGAATTCAGGCAATTTGGTACGGTTTAGGCAATTGGTTGGTTGGTAAAAATATTAAGATTAGTAAAGGTAAGGTTGATGGTGTTGGTAATGAATTGGTGATGTTGTAAAAGGTATAAGGGAAGTGAAATTTAGCCTACCCAAGTAGAAGGGAATCATGTCCTGATTAAGGTCAACACACAATCCTAGATGCGAGGCAAAGCAGAAAGAGTGCTCCGTAGGTGAAAAGAGCTAAACAAACCACACAACGTAGAACAAGCCTGGAGCCCTAGGTACCGTGCATAGACGAGAAGTCAATAGGTGAAAAGAGTTGTGTGATCACAATATATCGAGCGTACATTACGTCCCTTGAGTTGAAACAAATGGTGAGGTGAGGTGGATGATATAGCTGAGGTACGGAGAACTTATTACAAAGTGAGTGTTCTGACGGAAGAGAACCTACCCTAAATAGACAAGTCCATGACTCAAAAGTTCTTTTGAATGAGGCTTTTATTTTATTGAATGTAGACTGATCGATGCGGGAAGTCTACAAGGGATATTGATTGTATTATTCTTGAGGTCTTCACGAAGCTGATCAATGCGAGAAGCTTCTGATAAAGGCTGACTGTGTATAGCTGTCCTTCGAGGGAGCAGTCTATTTATAGTAGCAGATATGATTTAAATGCATAGCTGTCCTTCGGGGGAGCAGTCTATATATAATAGCAGCAATAGTTTGGCATATAGCTGTCCTTCGAGGGAGCAGTCTATATTTAATTTAGATGACTAGATGTTCTTTTGGCGTGAAGCATCTAGTTTAGTAGGAAGTTTGACTCAAGAAAATCCCATAAGAATACGGCTTATTTTAATACTTTGAAGTCATGGACTAGACTAAAAAGGGGAAGGCATCATCAAGGGGAGGTGAGAATCAAACTATGTGAGCTTGATTGTTATTATGAGGTGTAGGAAACAGAGTGTATGTAGTGGTAAGTGAGCTCAAGGGACGAGCGGCAGGTAGATAAGAAGTGATATAACACTAATTTCAACAGTAGAATGGTCGAAGATGCAAGGCATTAAGGGGTTCAGGCTCAGGTTTACCATTAAGCGAAGCTAAACGATAAGTACCAGATCCATAGGTGTGAGTGATTATATAAGGCCCAATCCAATTGGGAGCAAATTTTCCACGTTTGCTCTTTTCTAGTTTGGTTACATGTTGATTCTCTTTGAGGACAAGATCACCAACCTTAAAGGTACGCTCATGAAGTCGCTTATCATAAGCACGTTTAATGCGTTTTTGATAGATTTGAAGGTGATCAAGAGCTGTAAGACGGCGTTCGTCAAGAAGCTCCAATTGGGCTAACCGCTCTTGGCGGAAATCATCGTTGGTGAGAATATCCTGAAGAGATATTCTAAGGGAGGGTATTTGTATTTCGAGAGGCAAAACAGCCTCGGTACCGTATACCAAAGAAAAAGGTGTGGCATTAGTAGAGGTACGAATGCTAGTACGATAAGCCCAAAGGGCAAAGGGAATGTGATCGTGCCAATTTCTTCCGGATTCATTGACAACTTTCATGAGGATTTTGGTTAGTGTTTTATTAGAGGACTCGGCTTGCCCATTGGCTTGTGGATAGTAGGGTGATGAGAAGCTAAGTTTGATACCAAAGTTGTCGCAAAGGTCTTGCAACAACTTGTTTTTGAAAGATTTTCCATTATCTGTTATCAGGCGATGAGGAACACCAAAACGACAGATAATGTGGTGGTTAATGAACTCGACAATTTTTTCTTTTTTGATTGAAATGAGTGGAATAGCCTCCACCCATTTTGTGTAATATTCGGTCGCTGTGATTATCCAACGGTGACGTTGTGAAGAGGTCGGGTGAATCTCACCAATAAGGTCTAAACCCCATTGTGAGAAGGGCCAAAGATCTCGAGCGACCTGGAGCGGGTGGCTAGGAGTATGTTGAAGGTTGGCATGTTGCTGACACATAACACAACGCTTAACATATTCGTAGCAGTCGTTATTGAGAGTAGGCCAATAATAACCAAGGCGAAGGATTCGTTTGGCCACGGCAAGGCCGCTAAAATGTCCACCACAAATACCGTCATGGACCTGTTGGATGGTATGAGTGGCCTCCGCGCCAGTTAGACAGCGAAGGAGGATGCCATCAAAGCCACGTTTATAGAGGAGTCCCCCCATGACAACATAACGCGAAACACTTTTAAGAAAAGCACGTTTGCCGTTACTAGTAAGGTCAGGTGGGAGGACAGAGATTGTAAGGTAGTCGTGAAATTGGTGGTACCAGGTATCCTGCGAACTAGTAGACACAGTATTTATCATACAAACTACCGGGGTTGAATAGGATGGGGCAAAAAGTTGTTGGACCACAACGAATAATTCAGAGTCAGTTGGTGCGGCGGGAATTTGCGAGGCTAGGCAAGCCATAGTGTCCGCAAATTTGTTAGTGGAGCGTGGAATGGTTTGTATAGAATAGTGAGTAAATAAGGCTAGAAGTGAATCCACGTAGTGTTTGTATTTTTGAAGTTCCTCATTTTTACATTGGTAGACGCCCATAACTTGATTGACTACCAATTGAGAGTCACCAAAAATGTTGATAGATTTGATGCCTAAGTGTAACGCAACTTGGAGACCCAGAACAAGGGCCTCGTATTCCGCTGTATTATTAGTGCAAGGGAAATCGAGTCGGAATGAAAGAGGCATAGGCTCAGCGTCGAGAGGAATGAGAACAACGCCGGCTCCTCCGCCGCGCTGGCATTTAGATCCATCGAAGAAGAGGGTCATTGGGTACGACTCCTCCGTGAGGGAAAGAGTAGCGATGAGTTCGTCGGGAAATGTGAAATTGGTAAATTGTTCCCCAGGTAAAGGAGCTTCCGCAAGTTGGTCTGCGATGGTTTGTCCTTTGATTGATTTCTGGTGGACAAACTCAAGGTCGAGGTCGGCGAGAAGCATGAGCCATCTGGAAATGCGTTGGTTCAGATGAGGTTTGGCATACATGTAATGGATGGGGTCTGTATTGGTGATGACGAAAGTCTTGTGATTTAGAAGGTAGTGTCGGAGTTTGGTGGCCACGAATGATAGGGCTAGGCATAATTTTTCCATATGTGTGTACCTAGTCTCATAGTCCACCAAAGTACGACTTATATAATAAACGGCTTGTTCGCGATTCTCAGAGTCACGATGTGCAAGCATGGCTCCTACAGCGTGGTCGGTGGTGGAAAGGTAAAGGTAGAAAGGGCGGTCGTCTTGGGGTGGGATAAGCACGGGTGGCTGCAAGAGATAGGATTTGAGAGCTTCGAAGGCTTGGTGACATTCTTCGCTCCATTGGAATGCAATATCCTTTTTAAGGAGGTGATGGAAAGGTTGACATCGATCCGAAAGTTGGGAGATGAAACGTCGGATAGATTGGAGCTTACCTTGTAAACTACGCAATTGTTTGAGATTTTTGGGTGGGGGCATTTCTAGGATAGCTTTGACTTTAGATGGATCGACCTCAATGCCACGCAAAGAGACGATAAAGCCAAGAAGTTTTCCCGAAAGAACACCAAAGACACATTTCTTTGGTTGAAGGCGGACAGAATATTGTAACAGGCGATCAAAAATAATGGTTAAAACATCGAGATGTTCACTACGATGTTTAGACTTGCCGAGAAGATCGTCGACATAATCTTCAAGGATAGTGTGCATAATGTCATGAAAAATGTAGGTCATAGCCCGCTGATAGGTAGCACCAGCATTCTTAAGGCCAAATGGCATGACACGATAACAGAAGGTTCCCCAAGGAGTTATGAAGGCAGTTTTGTGTTGATCGGCAGGGGCAACCAAAATTTGGTTGTATCCTGAAAAGCCATCCATGAGAGAGAGCATCTCATGACCTGCAGTTAGATCAACAAGTTGGTCAATGCTAGGTAAGGGGAAGTCATCCTTAGGGCAAGCGAGGTTAAGATCCCAGAAATCTGTGCATATCCGAAGTCCCCCTGTCGCTTTAGTGACAGGTACGATGTTAGAAATCCATTGAGGATAGTCAATAGGCAAGATGAAGGAAACAGAAAGGAGTCGTTGGAGCTCCTCTTTGACCAAGAGAGCAATGCGTGGATGCATTTTTCTCAATTTCTGTTTGACTGGTTTGGAATCGGGGTTTAGGGTGATGTTATGGACGGCAATGGTAGGATCAATTCCTGGCATGTCAGCGTAAGACCATGCGAAAGCTTGGTTGCGAGCACGGAGAAAGGTAGTAAAGGCGGCTTGTTCTGATGTGTTAAGGGATTGTCCAATCTTCACAATGTGAGGATCCTCCTCCGTGTGGATGTTGATTTCTATGGTAGATTCGTTCAGCATGGTTTGGGTTTCAGATGGTAAGGCTCGTTGAATATAAGAATCATCCGCGCCAAGGTAAGTGAGGATGGAGTCATCATCCTGGCATTCAACAACATTAATCAAAGGTGAATCCTCTTCGATCATGTCTGGATACAGAAGGGGAAGAGAAGATGGGTCCTCATTATCGCGTTGATAAGTGAGAGGACCTATGAAGATAGCATTTATGAAAAAAAAAAGTTAGGAGGGATGGATTCAGGGTCTATAGATTCTGTGGGTGATGATGGCAAAGTGGGTGATGATGGTTTGGTAGGGGCGACGTCTTCTTCTTCCAGGATACAGCTGACAGGAGGTGTCTCCTGTGTAGGTGTTTCGGGAAAACCGAGACCACTGCGATCATTATGTTTACGGGTAGTCACGGGAATGAGTGTATGTCGGCCTTGTTCGTAAAGGCCAAAACCAAAGCCTTTCCACGCACAGCGAGTCAAGAAGGTGAGGGCGAAACGACGATTTGTCAAGTATTGAAAATCGGATTGGAAGGGAACCACACCAAGAGGAGGTTCAGGGGTAATGGAGGATGCGTCAACACCCCCATACGTTAGGTTAGTGCGGCAATGGGGTGGTCCGTAAGAGATTACCTCCCCCACGCGACGGTCGTAGGTGGGATGTGCATGTAATTGTCCGTACTCCTGCGGGGTAGGGAAAGAACTAACGTTATATAGGCGGTACTCCCCCAGCGTAAGGCGCTGAAAAACATCTACTAAGGGGTCGGAGGTTGGAATGTTAGCTGCGGGAAGGGAAGTGGTTTTTGCGATGGTGGTTTCATCAGTTGAAGGCGTAGGCGGTTGAGGTGGATGGTTGAGGTACATTTGAAGAGGATGGTTGGGTTGAATGTATGGGTGTCTTGATTGGTATAAGCACATCGTTAGGGCGGTATAACATATTGCAGGTTTTAAAGGGGGGAGGGTCAGCTTTTACGGTGTAGGACTTCCCCTCGTACTCAAATTTTATGCATCTATGTAATGTTGAGGGAACGCATCCCATGGCTCGGATCCAAGGACGACCCAGCAATATATTATATTGGAACTCTCCCTCCAAGACATAGAAGAGTTCGGGTAAAGTACGTGGTCCTACCCGAATGTTGAGGATCACGGTGCCTAAGGTAGAAGTAATAGCGTCATTGAATGACCGCAACATGATGGGGTTGGCACACATGCAACTAGAAGGGATATTCATTTGTTGGAAGGCTTTTGAAGAGATGATGTTTAGGCTAGCACCCCCGTCAATCATAACCCGACGTACTCGAATGTCTCGGACGTAAGCGGAAATGAAAAGGGCAGGGTCAGGGTCTTCTGTACCAAAGTCAACAATTTCATCTTCAGAGAAACTGACTGCAGCAGCTTGTTGTACAGAGACAGAAGTGGTTGAGGTAGTGGGTTGTTTGGTAAGAGAAGCAACGTGATTGGGTGTTAGAATGGAGGCGACAGGCAGGGTTTCATTAGGTAAAACCTCTATCCCTTGAAGGATCTCAACGAGAGCTTGTCGATGAGATTCAGAAGTCTGAATGAGATCATACAGTGTCATTTTTACGGGCGATTGGTGAAGCTGTTTAATCATATTTCGGTGGGCAATGCCATTAGAGACGGGATAGGCGGGTCCGCGAATGACCACTTTAGGTGGTGGTGCAATCGGGATGTTTGACGGAGAAAGAGATGCCGCAGGTGTGTTTTCTTTTGCTTTCCCATTGTTTTTCTGCCCTCGAGTAGCGACACTAATCATATTAATCTCGTAGACCTGAGATGAGGAAGATGGTTGGGATAACTCATGGTCTTCAAGAGGTGGGGTTGTAATAATGATAGATCTTGGTGAGGCGGGGACAGATGGTATAGGAGAGGGAATGGAAACTAAAGGTCTCTCCCTTCGTAAGTTGTCTTTCTTAATCTTTCTATCCGGGAGAGGTGACTGACGAAGGATGGTTTTTAGAGCTTTGCATCCCTCCACATCATGTCCTGGTGTGCGGTGATAAGCGCAGATTTTAGACTCATCGTAACCCATAGGTCGGGGTTTAGACGGGTCATAAGGTCTAAGTGGAGGTAGGGAAATGGTCGCATTCTCCACCAACATAGCAAGGATTTTGGCGTAAGATCCTTTGAGTGGGTCAAAATCGGAAGAGGATGAGGGTATTGGTTGTGCGGGTTTTGGTAATGTTTGGGCATGATTGGTTCGCACGGGTGGTGGTTTAGCCGAGGGGTGTTGATACGTGGTTTTCACTAAACGTGATTTCTTTGGCGCAGAAGCTATGTTGGATGATGAGGCCGCAGATGATGTGGTATCAGAAAACAACCACGGGGAAATAGGAGTGACCGAAAACAAATCTTTTGATGATGGAATTTGTTTAGGGTTGATAGGTGGACAGGATACGCGGAGTGACGGTGTTGCTATACCCTGGAATTTCTGTATGGGTGCGGAAGGCGTAGGTTGTTTTGAAGAAAACGCAGGAGGTATGATATATTGATGTAAGGTAGAGGGATGGGGTCCCAATATGGAAGGTAGGTATGACGATGATGGTTTTGATTGTGATAGGGGCACGGATTGAGTTTGTCTCCTAGGTGGCGGGACGGATTTATTTTTGGATAGATCGAGTCGCTTAGGCGGGTGCGTTAGACTGGGCATTGGTGAGGTCCCAAGCGTAGGGGAAGATCTGGTTAAGTTGATAGAAGTGGACGGGGCATTTGGTAGAGGTGAGGGGGGTGAAGGTGAGAACAGGGGCATTTTAAGCTTCTGTAAACACTTCGGGTATATGGTGGAGACATCAGGATCAGTCATTTGCATTTGAGTAGAAAAAGGGGTACTCAAACGTTCCCATAGGGCCTGTCTATCTTCTGTGGAATGACAGTCTCCAGGTGTGATTTGTAATTTTTGTACGGAAGAAAGGTGGGTTGTAATTCCAGTCCACTGCGGGTGTGACACAGGAGGTAGATGAGGCACTGTATCAATAGATGTTAAGAGGTCAACCGGTCGTTGAAAAGATTTAGGCGATGAGGGACTAATAGGTAGGAGGGCGTGTTTGAGGGGATCTGTCATGTTTAAAGAATGTGGTGATGTCAGTGTAAGAGATTTCTCGTCTAAGGATGTCAAAAGGAGTGGCGAGCCTTCCTCTTGTGCAGCAAGAGCGGTAGAAGGGGACGTTTGGGAAATAGATAAATTAGATAACATCCGCTCACAGTCTTGTAGGGATGTGGTGTAAGAAGACTCGTCGATGAGAAGAGAAGTCCGGGCAGTTAACTCTTCTATGGGTAAAGGAATGATTTCACTTTGGCTTGATGGTGGTGAAGGAGGTTCAGACTCCTGTGTTGGTGGAGAGGCTTGATTCAAAAAAATTTCAATAGAGGCTTTTGGCTGAGAATCGAAGACTGCATGGATCTCATGAACACTCTCCTCGGCTAAGATATCTTGGTTTACGTTACTGTTGGACGAGTGATTCGGGAATGGCTTGTTGAAAATTTTCAGATTTCGGTTAGCAGGGGCGTTAGGATTATCGAGGGTTATATCCCCTGCGTCAACCATTTCCTGCACTATGTTTTTCAACATCTTGCAGTTTTCATGACTATGTCCTTTTACGCGGTGAAAGTTACAAAAGTCATTTTCTTTGTACCAGGAAGGTATTGCGCGGGTGGAGTCAAACCCAGAGTGAGGTTTAACAGGGGGCAAGGTGATAGCCCCAGCTTTGAGCAATTTCTCCAGGATGACGCCATAAGTTTCTCCCAAGGGAGTGTAATTGGTGGGCTCGGCTTTGTACTTATAAGTGGTTTTCGGCGGAGTATTGGACGGTGTTTGAGATTTGACCATTACCGCGTGGACAGCTCCTTTTGATTTAGAAGAAGTGGACGCGTGAGGAGTGGTGGTGTTTGGCTTGTTGGTAGAATCAGGAGTTCGGAAATTGGGGTTTTTGTTACGCAACCGCAATTTCTCTTCTTCTAAGGCTCGAATTTCTAGTTTCCGAGCCATGGTAAAGGCCTCGTCGAATGTGCGGAAAGTTTGAATTTGGAGGGTAGGGGAGATGTGCTTAGCGCAGGCCCGCGTAAATAGTTCGATAAGTTCGGTTTGAGGCAAGGCATACGTAAGTTGGTTGATAAGGCCCCGCCATCGTCCAACGAAATCTGCGATAGATTCGTCTTCAAATTGTCGGATGGCATAGAGGTCGGTGATAGATACTTTCTTGGCAATGTTAATGGAGAAATGATCCAAGAAAGATTGGGCTAGTTGGTTAAAAGAGAAGATCGAGTGCTGGGTTAAAGCACTGTACCACTCCAAGGCGGGTCCTGATAAGGACATGGGGAAGGTGCGGAGTAACAAGGCATCATCATGGGCAATCAAATAACAAGCATGTCTAAATGATCGCAAGTGTTGTTGAGGATCCTCTTTACTGTTAAAACGAGTAAATTTTGGCAACTCCCATTGAGGAGGATATGAATGAAGGGGGACAGAAGGGTGAATGGGCTCCCGACAAACTTGCTCGTATGTCAAGGCGCTACGACTTCCTGAAACAGAAGCCTCCAGGTTTTGCATTTTGTCCATCATTTGTTTGATGAAATCTGTGGTTGGATGAGATGATGGTGCGGTTGTGGTAAACGGAGGCAAGTTGGACCAAGGGCTTCCGCTGGACAATGGTGGGGCTAAGTGTTGATAAGGTATGGAGGATGAGTATGTTGGAGCAACAGAATAGGGATGTCCCATATAAGGTGTTGAGGTTACTGGATACGTGTATGGGAATGAAAAGGTAGGCGGAGCTTGAGAAGGAAAGCTCGTGTGAATAGGTGGCAGAGAGTAAGTCATGAATGGAGTGGTCTGAAAGAGAGATGAGGTAGGGGCAGTTGGTGGTAACGATACGTGGGGTCCAAGATTAACCAAAGGAAAGCTAATCGGGGTCGTATGAACCTCTGAAGCCGTCGGATTGGGAGACGGGGCTAGAGATGCAGGAAGTAAGGCAGTGTTATCAGGAGGAGTGGGAGCTAAATGAGCAGCTATACTAATAGGCATGCCAATAAGGAGCTGACCATCAGGCGTACGGTCAGGGGCATGAGACAAATAGTATTGTACAGCGCTGGGATTAGCATCCAGAAATTTGGCAAAGTCCTTGTCTCCTACAGGAATTTGGGGGATCTCACTGGTGTCCGTAGGGTTCCCTATAGAATGTGAAGGGGGTGATTCAGGCAAAGACACAGAGCAGGCATGTGAAACCATGGCGGCGGCTTGCTTCCGAGTGATGACAACCATGGACAAGAACACACAGGAAAGTTTCAATCTATCAAGAACAAAAACAACCTCAGAATGATGAATTTGGCAAGTTGCTGGTTTGTCAGGGGCTGATGAAGACAGTAACCGATATCGGTTTACTAACCGGTGTCGGTCACAGAGCAAACGACGTCGGTCCCTTAACCGATGCCGGTGTCAAAAGTCTAGGATAAGAAGATATAAAAGGCTGCTAATTTGATTTTTAGCAACGTTGAGTATATTTATCAACTTATTGATCACAGAAGACAAAGTATGACAGAGAAAACAGAATTTGAAAACAAGCAAGATGCACACGCAAATCCAGAGACTAATCCTAGGGTTAATTTTAGTTATCGTGGGCTTATGCCTTTAGACGTAAGATGATGTCAGAATCCTAAACAACAAGACCTAGGGGAAATGTCAAGTTTGTTTTGGCTTATAAGGTTACCTCAATCGGGCGGAGGAATACCGCGGAAAAGGGGGGATGTTTGAGCTGTTGTGTTAATTGTGAAGTGATTCGGTATGTGTTGTGCAGTGAAACTAGGGTTAATTTCCTGTCAATACCGTGGATATCACCCCCACGTGTACGACCTGTTACTTAATCTATGTTCACTAGAATTGAAGAACAACAAGCAGGAATGCAATGCATGTGTTTTAAACCCAAATCGAAAATTATGTTCGATGAAGCAAGAGAGATGACTTTCACTAATGCGAAACTAGGAAAGCAAGACAAATTCTTTACGAAATATATAACAAAAGCAGCAACAGCAAATATGCTTCCTAAAATGAAAATAAGCAAGAGAAAGAAACCCAAAATGGGTCCCACCGGGCGTGCCAAAATGTTTCACTCGGAATGTTTCGGCTTCTGGGAATAGAGTTGCTTCTATCCTTTCATTCCTTTTAGAAACAGATGAGGTTAGGGTTAGGAGGAATACCTGTTGAATGTCGAGATGGTGTGCGCGTACCGTAGAGAAAGATCAGGTTGACTGCGGAGAACTCCTTTTTGTCTTGGAAGGACTACCTGCAAATAAGAACACAAGACCACAAGATTTTAATTAGACAATAAATGAGGGAACTGCCTTGGGCCCAGGAAATATAAAACTTCCTTTCGAAGGTGGTCAGTTCCCCTGCTAATATGAATTAACACAAAAGACTGCAAAATATCAATTAAATTGTTTCGTTGAACTGGGTAGGGGAAAGGCTGGTTTTCTGGTTTTGATCAGAGGAACCGATGCCGGTTACTGATAACCGATGCCGGTTACTGATAACCGATACCGGTGGGTTCTAGGATCTTCTTGGTAGCTATGGTGTTTTGTAAGGCTGGTTTATGGATGATATTAGGAAATGGGATGATTAGAAGCAAAAGAATAACAGTTAGATGCAATGACACGTTGGGTAGTAGATTCAGAGACGGATTTAGGAGGACTGAAATTCACAGAGCATAAGAAATGTTATAACAGAGGACATGCAAGATGTGACTTACTGGTTTTGGCGAAGATGCAAGTTGATCTCCTTGGTGTAAACACTTCTGGTATTTCCACTCGTCTCTGCTCTGTCAAGTGAAGATCTAGACTCTGTTCCTCGCTCCCAATGCTCTCTATTGATCCAGAAATCCTTCGACTGATCTCCAAAATGAAATTCCGATCCGTTGTTTTGGTTTGGGGAGCCCATTTACAGGGAACCGATGGCGGTTGCGTAACCGACGGCGGTCGAGTAGGAACCGGCATCGGTAAGGAAAAAGTAGGCTATTTTTAGTAAAATAGCCCACCTTCCCTGCTTTTCTCCCGAGAGATCAGTTGCGGGCTTGGTCAAGTGGCTAGAAGGTCGGCTTTGGGTGCGAGTAAGGAGGCATTAGTTATGGATGTGAGTCTAGACCAAGTCATGGGTCCTAATTAGGTTAGTTTAGGGTTAGGGCTAGGTCATGATGAGGTGGCAAAGTGAGGTGGCGGGTAAGGTGATGTGGATTTATCAATTATAAGGTAATTAATAAATAATTGTGTAAGGTTTAGGTGATGAGGTTAGATTGCGAGATGAGATGCAAAACATGAGAAAGAGAAAAGAACCTCTCACCTGGACAAATAGCGAAAACTTGTAACGGGTCCACAAGGCGATGAAAATGACGAGGCAGGGGCTGACAGGCTCAGAAAAATCACGTGCTCAGCGAATAGTGAAAATGACATTTTGGGCGTGCAAACACATATATATAGGTGAGCTGGTCATAAATGCGCCACCCACTTTTTAAAGGGCACATGAGAGTTGTTGTCGACAGGGAAAAGCATGCGCCCTTTGGCGCATGAAAACGTTTTCTAGCAGGAAATTAAGCGCGCCTTTGGTGCACCAAAACATGGCACAACAAAAGTTGTGTCAATACAAAGGCGCATGCGCCTTGGCGCACACAGGGAAGGCTCAACATACTTTAGTGCACCAAAAGGTGTGCTGACACTGAAAATCATGCACCAAAGGTTTTAAAGGGGGCGCACCAAAAGTTGGTGTTACATAGCAATTTCATGCGCCCAGCCAAAAAAGGCTCAAAAGACTAAGTTCGAAAAAATCAGATTTCCCGGGAAGTGATTTTACAATGTTTCAAACACAAGGGATCCCTAATGAGGGATCAGAACAAAATTTTGGTATGGTTATCGGTAAAATTGCCCTTGTCAATTTTACGGGATAACAGATTGGTACAGCAACTTACCTATGCATTCCATCTACTCCTTCAACCAAGTGGCTCAAGCATTCCTGGACAACTTCTCAATCAATGTAGTCAAAAAGGTCACCATGACCGACCTATATTTGACACGACAATATGATGGCGAATCTATCACATATTCGTTGCTCACTGGCGAAGTCTTATCAACCAATTAACGTTCCAGTTACCTCAATCAGAACTTATTGAGTTGTTCACTAGAGCTTGTGCAAGACACATCTCACCAACTCTGCAGGTAAAAACCTTCCAAACCTTCAAGGAATCATTCACCATGGCATGAAAGATGGAAATTTGTGCCATTGAAGAAAATAAAATCCAATTACGAAACAAGAACGCCCCATTCAAACCAAATGATTCTTCTTCATCTTCAAAACCCCAAAATAATTATTCAAAAGATAAAGGATTTGTCAACTTGGTAGTTCTCAAAGTGGGTCCATCTCATCCCTCTAATCAAGTCCAACCTTATTCCAATATTTCCCATGTCCAGACCTTTCAATTTTGGCGGGAGCATCAGAAGTACACTTCAATTGGAGAGCATTATTCTTCAGTCTTGGAAAGGCTTCTTAAAGTTGGAGCCATTACACTTCCTCCCATAAAACCTCATACTGGTTTCGATCCCACTCATCCTATGCCTACATGGTATAAGGAACATGACTACTATAATTATCATCCTGTCAAAGGCCATAGTGACAGTAACTACATAACGTTTAAGAACATTTTCTAAGAGATGATAGATAATGGAGACCTCGTCGTGGACAACCCAAATGCACTGGAAAATCAAAATTTGCACATCTTTAAGAAGTCGTTCCCTAACCATAAACCATCATATAATAAAAATAGTGAACCTTCATCCAGTGACAACAATGTCCATGAAGTCCATGTAGTTTCTGATGTTGTACTTGTCATTCCTCACATTCCACCTATTCCGTCAATGGAAGAAATTATTACATGAGCTCCCCTACCCACAGAAGAGCATACCTCTTCTACTCCTTCATCCATAGAGGATTCTAGTTCATCTCCCCCTGCTCTCATAGAGGAACCCACGTTTTCTGTTGATGCCATTCCACCGTATACCTCACAACCTACCGAACATTAACAGTATTAACTCTCCCATCCACAGGAGAATCATCATCACCTTCTCCTCCACCAAGGAATAATTCTACCTCACCCCACCTACCATCTCTCCTACCCATGGGATATTCTTCATACATGTCATTACCTATTGGGGGCGATTCTCCCTCAGCACCCCAGGACCCTATTGACATGATCTCGGCTCTTTTACCCAAAGAGTCTGAGGCTACCTAATTCCCTATCTCATAGACATATTTTACAAGGATTACCACCAAGCCAACTGCATCTCCTTCTACAATAGTCCCATTTTCACGGCTAGATGATCATTTGGATTACATTGATAATTGTATGCTCTGGGGACATCTTCGGCTCTCCTTTTCGACTCAAATTCAAATATTACCTAAAGATACTTCCATGATCTACCCAAAATTATTTCTAGCAACTAGATCAACCCTGATCATGCCTATCGAAACAGCGTCTTCCTCATCCCATCTACCTACATCCAAACCTTTACCCATGACTAAAACAATTCCAATTCCTAAGAACTTACCCACACCTATATCTTTGTTTATATCTAGACCCATCACTATAATGGGTGTCATGCCGACATCAAGCCTTACCCATCCACCCCGTCAAATTAGATTTAGCCATGTCTTCCCAAACCCACACCAAAGTTATTCCTCCACCTAAAAGGAATACCCAACCGGTTAGGCTACATACACCAATCTCACCTACCACACCTTTGTCACCTTTACCCCTTCTGTCCATTCTAGGGCCTCACCCATAAACCCTAGCCAAACAGTCTCCTACCCAAGACTAGTCAAAAGCTAAGTAACCTCCTACTTCATCATTAGCCTTCATTACACCTCATTTACTTGCATGATAGACACCCACACCCTCACCCGTGCATTTCTTACCACCTATACCTCCACCAGTTATTATAACTCCAAATTTTCTTGTATGACTTCAACACATACCATCCACCCAACCTCTACCAACCGCTTCAACTACAACTCTATTGTCCCCATGGGTAACTTGTACTCTTCCACCATCTACTCTCCCTTCTGCCTCATGTACTCCCATGTCACCTTTACCCAAGAAGGTGCAAACCAAAGACAAGAACCCACTACCCTCTAATAAGGTATTTAAACCAACAAACCCTTCCATTACTAGTTCTTATACAACACCTTTACCTAAGTAGATGTCATCAAAACCTGGGATAGTACCACATACCAAGCCAGTGTTCCAACCCATTCCTCCTCCTATAATGCCTCTTCCCTCCCGATCATCCACACCTTTACCCAAACCCACACTCACTTCCCATTGTGATCCATTGGCACGGTCCTATGCCAACATCCTAACCAATCTCTTAGAAACTTGCGTCGTCACATTACCACCACTTTGACCTTACGACCCTCTCAAAATCAAACCAAAAGGGTTTGATGAAACCAAGATTTGTGCATATCATCGTGTGTCAGGACATGATGTAGAAAATTTTAAGGCTCTAAAAACCATTCTTCTCCAACTTTGTCCTCCTGAACAAAATTTTGATGATGATGACCTTTTTGATGAGGACCATGTTCCACCCTCACCTGTCACCACACATAATCATCCCTTTCTTCTTCAACGACCTACATCTCCACCCCCACAACCCTTTTTTCCACCTCCAAAATTTGAGATCAACATGGTTCGTATCAGAGAGTTTGTAAAACCACCTCCCAAATTCCAGTGTACCATACACACTTCACAAGGCTTTCCCCCCCCATTATTTTTTTACCCATCATGTAGTTATACTACTCATCCTACACCTTCTCCATTTACCACCTTCCCTCATATTAACATGGTCCAAATTGCCACCTACGCCCAGAAGGACAAAGGAAAATAAAAATCAACTAGCCCATCAACCAACCCTATATCTGATATACCATCTACACCCGTGCCCAAAATCATCATTCGAGGGCCCACATACCCTATCTCTAACGGGGTCACCCATTATACAATGATAAAACAATTACATCAATCCCCTCTAAAGATGTCTTTGTACGATCTCATCCAAACTTTTGAATCTCATAGATAACCCCTTATGGAGGTTTTACAATCCATCAAAGTTTTATCCAATGACCCCATACCAATGGCCTCCATTATTACCCCTCACCATGTGGCCTCACTTACCAAATCATTTCCTTCTTATACCCCCTTTCCCACTCCTCAAGTCGTCACCCTCAGTTTCTCTGATGAGAAGATTATACCTCTCCAATCATATGACCCTGATCCCACCCTTTTCATTTCCATCTATATCGATAATATAGCGTACGACACGTCATGATCGATGGTGGTGCTAGCATTAACATCATCTCCTCACACGCGTTCAATCAAATGTGCATCCCTTCTAATTATATACATAATAACCCAGTTATTTTGCTCTCCTTCAACTATGCCATCACCTCCACCCTTGGGACCATTATTATCCACGTTCGTGTGGGCCCTCGCACTGTCCCAAAATTATTATACGTCTTAGAGGGAGAGCTCTAGTATAACCTGTTGCTTGGAAGACCTTGGATTCACGTCATGGGTTATGTCCCTTCAACTTTACACCATTGTGTAAAATTCGAATATGAATAGAATAACTATACCATCCCAGTCAACCCGTCACCATTCAAAACTTGTAACATGTTGTACTGACCAAACAATGTCCTTGTACCAGTCAAGGCATCTACCACTACCCCCACTTCTCCTTCACCCATGACCCCATCCACCAATGCTGCCACCACCTCTCCCACACCTAACTCTTCTATTCTTACTGCTATCATAACCTCTACAGCTAACCCATCTACTTCCTAACCAACCAATACCCCTCCTTCCCAATCATCTAGTGATTCATCTATCCCCATTACCTGTATATCTAATACTGATCCCTGAGAAGGTGTTTTCTAATGCCTCACTCTGGGGGAGTATCACCTCTACAATATTAATATATTCCTCACTCCACAAGAGAATAGAAACCTATGCCAGCATCCTTGTTATGACTTCCGCATAGGCAAGGTTTTCCCTTATGGCTCTCCCCACTTTTGCACCAACCTAATGTATGGGGGACTTGATGCTGTCACCTATTCACCTAAAACCTCCATCCCAAACACGACCATTTTCATCTGACCTCCAATCTCTCACTAACTGTCCACTTCGCCCACACTTTCCTTCATCGTTGTGTATGGAAATGCTTTGGTTTTAGTTTTTATGAACTAGTCCACCATATTGTCATTTCCATGTACCACTCGTAAACATAATGATCGTAGTGGCATTGGATTTGTCGCACCAACATATTCCAAGAATGCCCACATAGACCTCATTGAGGAAGATAAACCTTCTCCACCCGATTCACCAATGTCACCACCTTCACTCATGGAGTCCATAGATCTCCGAATTTATTCCTCCTAACCTTTTTATTTTTCTTTTTTTCATAAACAGAATTTCCATGGAACCTCTGACTTATCATCACAATGGTGACCAAGGTCCCTTCTTCTCTTCCCTTTGTGTATCCTAACATGATCGATGATGATACACCTTCTTTTATCATCGTTTAATGTCAAGATGATGAGTCAATACTCACCTACCTTGGTGCGGAAGATTCCTATATATACACCGGTCATTACCTTCTGAGACACAAACCATGTTGAAAAAATTGACTATCGAATTCAACATTAACACTCAGGACGACCCACACATTATAAAGATAGGCCAATCTTTAGATGATGTTGAACAAGAAGATTTTACTTCTTTCCTCTGAGGAACATAACAATGCTTTTTCTTGGTCCTATGTTCAATATTACCGTTATTAACCCAAACATTGTGGTCTGTAATATTGTCACCATTCCTGATGCCAAACCCATAAAAAAAGCTACGGAAAATGCATCATCGCATTCCTCTTCTTGTTAAATAAGAACTTCAGTGCCTTCTCTCAGTTTCCTTCATCCTACCCATTGACTATCCCCAATAGATTTCTAATATCGTTCCTGTCACAAAAGTGACAAGGGGAATCCACATTTACATAGATTTTCCACAACCTCAACCTAGCTTGCCCCAAACATGACTTTACTCTACCAGGAATTGACCACCTGGTTGAACTCAATGTCGTCTAAGTGATGTTATCACTCATGGATGGTTTTTTTGGGTTATAATCAAATATTACTCACTCCATAAGAACAACACAAAACTACCTTCATCACTCCTTGGGGGACCTTCTGCTATCGAGTCATGCCTTTTGGCCTTAAAAATGTTGGTGCTACATATCAGCGAGCCATGACTTATATCTTTCATGACATCATGCATCACATATTGGAAGATTACGTAGATGACCTTCTTGTCAAATCCAAACATTGGACCGAACACCTGACAATCCTTAAGGTCATCTTTTACCACCTCATCAAGTATTGTGTTCGCTTTCAACCTAAGAAGTGTGTCTTCGTAGTACTTTTAGGAAAACTCCTTGATTTAATCATTTCTTTGCATGGAATAGAATTTGATCCTGCTAAAGTAAAGGCTATTCTATAAATGCCTCCACCTATTAATCTTCGTCAACTTCAAAGTTTGCAAGGTAAGTTGTAATCTATTCATCGGTTTATTTCACAACTTTCTGACCGATGCCAACCATTTCATCATCTCCTCAAAAAGGACATCTCCTTCAAATGGGATGAGGAATACCAAAAATCCTTTAACGCCTTATAACAATACCTTCTTCAACCACTGGTGCTCGTTCACCCTAAATATGACTAACCCTTTTACCAATACATTTCTGCTACTGACCATTCCTTAGGTGCCATGTTCACTCATCACAATGAGTAGCACAGAGAGAAAGCGGCTTATTACATAAGTCATACCCTTTTGGAATATGAAACTAGGTATACCCATGCTAAAAATCTTTGCTTAGCCTTAGTTTTTTGCCACCAAACTTCATCTTTACCTACTCAACCACAAAACCTTTGTCGTCACTAACACTGATTCCCTGCATTACATGTATGCCAAACCCTGCCAGCATTAATGTGTTACACGTTGGCTCATGCTTCTTGCATACCTTGACCTCAAATTCCTCCATCAAAAGTATGTCAAAGGCCAAGCCATCGTTGACAAACTAGCAGATGCACCTCTCTCTAGAGATCAACCTTCTAACTTTGATTTCCTAGATGAATCCATTGTTACTCTCTCTTTGAATAATACCACCTATCAGATGACCTTATTCTTTGATGGTCCCAAATGTTAGCATGGAGGTGGTGTAGGTGTTATCCTTATTCCTCTTATTAGTGAACATATGCCTTTATCTTTCAAACTAGATTTTGATTGCACTAAAAACATCGTTGAATATGAAGCACTCGCATTAGGCCTTGAAACCATCATTACCCTAGATGTTAAATTGATTAATATCTTTGGTGATTCCCAAATGGTTGTAAACCAAGTCAATGGTATATACCAGTGTCATAATGAAACACTCCAAAAGTACAAATGTCATGTTGACATACTTTTGAATACCTTTGACTATTACGAACTTCAAACCACCCCACGTTCTACTAATAAATTTGTGGATACCATGGCCTTCCTGGCTTCTCAGATACCCGCTTTACCTGCCGACTCCAAAATCTTTATCATAATACAAAGGTTGCAATCACCCTCTTATTTATCTTGAGAGGTCAACTCCGTAGGAATGTTGCACTTGACCCACGTGACCTCTGGTATAAGCAATTTACAGACTACCTTTCCTTAAAGGTGTCTCTCGGTATGTTCTAAAATTTCTTACACCTCCAAATGATGTCCACTCTGGAAAACCCCTCTAGTATGCACATGTAGTATGCTAGATCATGTGTATCCTTAGCAGCCCTGCACTCTCCAATAGCAGGCACCCAATGCATGTAGCCAACTCGAACCAAGCCCGCATCGAATGCATTAGGGTGGGTCATACCAAATGGACACACACATATGATGTGCTCATATGCCCAGCAGTGAAGAAGAAAGGTACAACACAAATTGAACCTTTGTAGCCTCCCATAGGCCCATAACTCTCTGTATAATTGCCCCAAGAATGTTGGTGCCCAAGAAAAATGGTTCCTATCCTCCATCATGTCATGGAGAACCCCCATCAGTGCTCATGGGAATCTCCCACCCTCCACATCTAACAATGGGAACCAACACACTGCCTCCATGATCAAGACAACCAACCTCATCTCCTGAGGATAAGTCACATACATATCTCCATAACTCAAGCTCGTGCTATGGAACCTCATCTCTGTAATCCCCTCTCCAAACACCGCCAACATCAGCTTCTCTGATGCCTATAAATAAATTGAATAAACCTGCTCTCCCACTATGGGTAGCAGCAGGATCCTGTATACATCCTCTAGGGGGACAGTCATCACACTCGTCAGTAGGTGGAATGTATTGATCATTGAATCCCATCTATCGATGAGTGTGACCATCAAGCATGGCTCTCAAACTATATGCCTGTAGCGTCAAACCCTAACCAAGTTGACGTCTATCACGTGCCTCAACTCCTTCGTGGTCATGCTCAATCGTACCACTAGCAATAGAGGTGGTATTTTGTCTCTCATCCATAGCTGGTCCCTGGCCTGCATCCAATAAACCACAATATTGTTAAACCTTGATCGTACCCAACATAGCTATTAACCAACCAACCTATTCCCAAAACTCTCACTACAGACTACCCCCCTTTCCCCCCATCCCAATTTCACATCCCTCCACTCATACCTATTTGTACCTATTACCCTACCCATTCTCAATATACCCACCTTTATATCTCATTGTTTATCATTCCCTTCCACCTGATCTTATTTGTTGACATCTTTTCCCCTAGAGCAAACCAGCTTCGGTCGCTATTCACCAGCATTGGTCCATCATAACCGGCATCAGTCACCTAATACTTGATTGATGTCGGCCAAGACCAACTAACATTGGCCAACCCTTGACCGTCGTTGGCCATTGTCGCAACATCAAAATCCATAAACCCCTACCCTATTTTTTAAACATCCACAAATTTGGCACATAATAACCCACTCTAACCCACCCAACCATATCCTAGCTTCATTCCAAACCCTATTTAACCTACATTGGACCTTCCCACCCCTCATTCCCTTCATTTTTACCAATAATTTCAAAAACTAACTTTATACCCAAATTTTACAAAAAACTGATTTCAACAACCAATGCATAGATCGGATAGATTCCTACCTCATCTCGGTGTCATTGGCATGGTGGTACATCTGTCCATTGCATCAGTGGTCCACCCGATCCCCCTCCCACCTCTTTCGTGCCCAAATCAACACCTCACCTCCAAACGAATGAAATCACTCAAACTGATCTCGTGGACCTGCCAATAAAATGCCAATCACCTGCCACGTATCTTGCCACCTAATCTCTACACCTCATCCTGTTATTTTCCAACTTTCCTCTTCTCCTCTGTCATTTTCCACAAATAGCTACAAGACAAATGATTCCATAAAAATCAGAAATTTTCCTTTTTTAGCCCCAATTTGACATGACCAGTGTCGATCATATTTACGCCCTCGCCAATCAACGTCGGTTACCATATAACTGACATCAGTCACCCCTTATAGTTGTTTATTAATGTTAGGCTTATTTTTCCTGCAACCATTATTTCTCAAACACCTTTTATCCTTATGGACACATATTGAACCTTACCTACAAGCCCAAACTACTCCTACATTTCCTTAGTTGCATCTCGGGATTTGTTATTTTACCTATACCTTGGTCTTACCCGTGTCATGGCCTATTTTCCTAAACATGACCTTCTTGGTGTGACCATTGACCTTATGTAGTTTCTATACCTTGAGATGTTTTTACCTATGTTATTTTAGCCTAACAACCATACCTTGCCTATTATCGTGTCGTTTATCCTGATCAAACCTTCAGTGTACCAGAACATACCTAAACTTTCACCACCTGACCTACATTGTGTTTCCAGACCATATCATATACCTTGGATACCTAAATCATTTCACCCTTGTTTTGATAAACCTATTGACCTTGGATGATGTAGAGTTTGCAAGCTCTTCAACTTGGTATTATGTTGCAGTCTATACGTGTACGTGCGTTTGATTACCATTACCTATTACCTGATTTTGACCCTGGCCTATTACCTATTACCTAAGTTGACCATCGTCTTTCCCATAATACTCATCCCTTCCCCACCTACTTTCACTTCCACCAACTACACATTTATCAACCCACTCACTGATTCTGTATTACACCTCATCAATGCCTGGTGTGAGGGAGATCACCTTCACCCACACATGCGGCAATCACTTCCTATTTTTTTTAGCATCGCTTACCAGTACAAGTTACGTGACAAAAAGGGGCAAAATGTAGACACCAAATTTGGGTCACACTCCCCCTTCACCCCATATGTATATTAATTTAATTACCTACAATTAAATTAATACCCATTCTCACAATATTCATTATTTAATTACCTTAAGTGAACTGATTTCCACCTCACCTAGACACCTCACCCCACATGATCACCTAGACACCTCATCACAGACATATTCTTAGCATGTTTCCTTTTAACTAGGACTCAATCTCCACTTGCCATAACTAATTAAGACTTAGTATAACCCTAACACTAAATGCCTATTCTTCCTCTAACCACATGCACACTTACTAACGTGGAAAATGCCATTTTGGATCCGCAACAACAGGAAAAATTGGCCAAAAGATAGCCAAGATTTGTTATTTTGGCAACATAGGATATCCCACCTTAACCAACGTCGGTCAACCTGAAACCGATGCCGATCACCCTAAATCATCGTCAACTACCATATATTCACTTTGATAACCTTGTTTGAGAGGTTAGAATAATTATTCAAGTTTTAGAGAAGAGAGATCTACATATAAGTACGCACTAGAACACTCCTGCAAATCTAGACATCTTGAACTAGCACCAAGCATTGATCTGAAAGGAAAGCATTCACGGTAACATTCTGGGAAGTACTGCCATGGAACTGACCATCAGTTCCACAGATCAAACATCACCTCCATGCAACCACCAGGTCTGCAAGTACAAGTAAGTACATTTAGATTTATATCTTTCCTTAGTTAGATCAGTTCCTCTATCTCTGTTTTGGAGTCCTAGTCTCCTTTGTATCTCATCACCTCTCACCTCCCTGCCAACCCCTCCACCTAACCACCTACAACCCCTCATCCCTCCATACCTGACTCCAAACATCTCTGAGTACTCCCAGCACTATCATCTACCTCATCCTTCTCTTTCCATTCTCTATGCAATCACAGAGAATCATCAAAACCAAACTTCATTGAGTTTCTATTTACTGGACCCTACCGATGTCAGTTAACCTGAACTGTCATTAGTTTCCTCTCAACCGGTATCAATCATACTAGAATGACATCGGTCTCTGTATTTGGTAATCTGTCTGTAACAGTAACTTCATAACATTCACCCAAATAAGCCAAACCACCAAAAACTTGACCCTGACCTATCCTAACCACCTTATTTGCCTTCCTGACTTCTAGATCTGATCATAACCTAGCCTGTTAGATTATATTTTCTTATTTTACTTGAATAAGACACCTAAATCATATCAACTATAGTAGGATATTATTGGTTTACGTTATTCCTTGCATTAAGTTTTGTTAAACAGTGGATTGACAGCCATCTAGGAAGTATGACACTTCCCAAATCTAGCATACGCTAGGTAGTCCACTGACATATATTGTTTAATATTCTTCTTGTTGTCTTGTTTTGTATTCGTAGGTAGTTCCTCCTAGCAAAAAGGAAGTTCTCACAATCACCACTGGATCAGGAAATCAGAACGCGTGCACTTTACCTTCCACCTTCATTCACATGTATTCCTCCTCACCCTTACCCTATCTATTTTGCTCTTATGTACGTAAATATTCGGTGAAACACATCCCTTAATTATAGGAACACAAAGTGGGAGAGTACTTATTTAACATTCCTAATACTATTTAACTATTTTCTCATCCTTGAAACATGGAGATAAAATGGAGGAGTGTTAAGTCCATGACTTTAAATTCTTCTTGGAATGCCACATGCATTCATGAATTTGGATTTCCACATGTTTGGATCTATATTCTTGGTTGATGACATGGAAGCAAAGAGTGGGCTGAATAGTTTGGTGCTCCTTTACATTACTTTAGAACAAACTAACAAAATTTCACTGGGTGTGTGTTTCAGTAGTTACGTGAATAATTTCGGTAGCTGAAATCTAGCAGCAATCTATGAATAGTTGGGCATTTCAGTAATTGTGTGAAGACTTTCAGTAGCTGCAATCTATGAACTTTGAGTAGAGTTACTTATGACCTATTTTCTACACACTATTGCATTCCAACTTTAGAATAAATATCAGGAAATAACAAAAATTATATTGTAAATAGATTTCTAAAGAGATGATAAGATAAATCCTATATTCTACCTTAAATATGTTATCCGTTATTAAAACTACATCTAAATTCACTTGAAAGCTTGATTTTAAGAGAGATAATAAGAGTGTTATTTGGTGATATAATGAGACATATTTTGGTCTCATCACCTAATAGCTCGGAGAGCTGTTGGGGGAGCTCCAAACCAAATTTTATTCCCCACATAATATTTCCATTGATTTTTGAATTTTTTGGGAACCTTTTCAAACCCAAAAGATCATGAAGATGACAATGAGCTGTTTGTAGGCCATTTTTTCCAATTTTCCATTGGCTTCCCATCTTGGCTGCATGTGGGCCTAGTGGAACCTACTTTTCTTCTCTTTCAAGTTTATCCTTGAGCTCTGAAACCTAGAAGAGGAAAAAATCCTCTTATGACCCCAACACTCCCAAAAACACTATATCGGCTCCTAAAACATGGAAATATTCATGTAACCTCTGATGAACCCTTAGTGGCTTTGAAAAATGCTTAACTCTTTCTTTCCTATTTATCCATTTTAGCCATGTGGGGTGAAAATGGATAATAATTTGATGACTCATGGGGACATCTGCCTACTAGATGAGTTGACCAGTTGCCTTAAAGCATCCATTGGGTGTGGAGTTCTCTATAGCATCCCGGAACTAATTAGAAATTGAAACTTGACCCTGAACCTGTTTGAAGCACTGCCAAAGACTTGGAACCAAATCCTGTTTACATTTTTGTTTTCCTTTTCCAACTTTTATAATAAAATCTTCAAACTTGCATGAGTGAAAAATTGTTTTGATTTTGAATATTTCTTTTTTTATTTCTTTAGGAAATGACCTGTTGGGGTGAAAATGGAGATCTAAACTTGAATCCTTCACTTTTAAGCCTTCTTGGGGTATTGTTGAATGTTGGAGATGCTTTGAATGAATCGGGAAGGTTGTCATAATACTTCCATTTGCAACACAACAAGTTGTCCTTAAACTAGTTTTTTTATTTCTACAAGGGCACTAGAAGCTTAGTTGTGACTGCTCTTGATAGACAAGAGGATGAGAAAACAAAAAAAATCCTTTAAATCTGATTTATTTTCTTTATATTTGGAATTCTTTTAAGACTGTAACTATGTCCTGCAACTATGAGCTTCTTGTTCCAACATCTTCCTGGGAATCACGATGTAATATGTTTGGAACAGTAACGAACAAAATCTATATAAAAAGAGACAAATCATACATGCCCTAAGTGAGACATGCAGAGTGTGCACAAGTACTTATTCTACCAAAAGAAAACCTACCTAATCTACTCTACCCCAAGAAATTGAAATATCAAACAAATCTTAACACTGGTAAGGAAAAGTAGCTTCCTTTTCTCACAATTTTGGACCATGCAACTGATTTGATACTAAGCATGATTTTACGTGAGAGTGAAAAATTGAAATGAAGCCAATCTTCCACCCAAATCATCAAGGTATCAACTGGAAACTAGATAAATACCTCTTTTATTTTCTCTTCATTCGGTTTGGAGAGGCACTACAGTTGATCCTTGGTACTCTTAAGCTCATCCTCATGCTTGGAATTAAGCATGACTGGTGGAAACTCTTAATCTTTCTCCAACAAATCTAGATGCTTGATTGGGTAAGGACCGATCCTTTTGATTTTCCCATTGCTCTGAATTCCAACTTTGAAGGAATAGTTCTTGCAGAAATTCCTGGAAAAGGTGACTATTTGTGAGTCAATTTTGTCCTAGTTACTCATCTATAGACAATTGATCTTTTACTTTGATGACTGATATGAAAACAATGTCATCCTTGTTCTCTTTTCTCTCATTTATGGAAGATTCATCCACAATATTAGACTCCTCAACTGAAAGTAAGAAACCTTTAATGATTTCACCTTCATCAAAAGCTTTTGAATCTGATTCAATCTCCTTAGCTTCTGATTCAAGAGGATTGTTATGAGCAGCATGTTCTTATTGAACATCAACTTCCATGGAAAGAGGCTCCTCATGTTGAAGGATAGGTGATGGGGTAGAAAAATTAATGAGTTCAAAGGCTTCTTCCTCACTAATGCTATCCTCTAAATCTGAAAAATAACAAACCTCCTCATTGTCCAAATATTCTAAGGGTTCTTCTTCTTCCATGGTGACCTCTGAATTTACAACTTGTTCACCGTGGGTATCCTCATCCTCAAACATGAAATTTGATAACTCAAACTCATCCAAAAAATCATATTCTTAGAAGTATGAAGGGGAAGAAGGGACTTCAATTTCCTCCATAAGAAACTTGTTACTTGAGACCTTTGAAACTGAAAAAGTCTTTCTCCATAGCATGAAACTCCTCATGGTCAGTTGCAGCTGATGATGATGCTTCTGGTGGATCAATACAACCTCCCAACAAAGTAGAAAGCTCAATACATGCATGATAATAAGGTCCATTACATTCAATTGAGATAACTTGCATGTTTGGGATCTTCTCTTCCTTTGATTTCATATGCTCCTCTTCTTGCGAACTTGGAGCTAGACTTTCTTCCTCTGAAAATGACTTTATAACTAGCGATGGATCCACAACCTCTGAAAATAAGGAGTCAATGTGAACATTGCATTCAGAACACAAGGATTGGTGATCATCATCTTCTCATTTTTGAACTTGTTCATTTACAAAATCATCCTTCACCACTTGTTTTTAAACTCCAACTTCAACTGAAGGCTTTTTCATTAGTGGTATTTGAGTAATGTTGAACGTGGCAGCTCAATTTCTCAAATTTTGTATTGATTCTTCTCTACTAGGTTATTATACCTCCTCTCCTTGACTGATTTTCTGATTTTTTTCCTCCCAAAATGGATTTGGGGATGCTAGAGGAGGGGTGGGTTGGGATCCAAGTGATTCTTTTATTGCTGTTGGTGAGATAGAGGGTTCAATTTCTTGTTTCTGTTATGGGGGATGAATTTTTTTAAGGGAAAAGAGCATAAAATTGAAGATGGGATGGAAAGGTAGAAGGTGGAGAAATGGATTCCATAGCAGGAGCAACATGTACAAAGCTAGAATCATGACATTCAAGTTGAAATGATGTAGATTACGAAGGAGAAAAAGAAAGACTATGAGTTGGTGATGTAGGACTTACCCATTAACAAGGTTGTCTTGCATCAAGTTCATAAGCCTCTATCTCCTTGATCCATTTTGCAAGTTGTGGCAGCATCTCAACCATGAAATCAAGATTTCACTGAGGGTTGTAGTGTCTTGGCATAGGGCCAACTGATTGACAAGGGACCCAAAATCCAATCTTGAATGCTTTCAATTGAGATGTAGCACTGGTCTACACCATACTTGCCTCCATTCTTTGAAATTTCTCCTGTAAATTAGTGTTCTCCATAGAATGATCATCATCACCTAGATACTCCTATTCTTGATAAGCTCCATAGCCAAACTGATTTTGATGTTGCTCATTGGGATAGGCATAATAGTTCTGAATCTGACTATAACATTGATCTCGAGGTGTCTTGAAACCAATTGGAGGTAGATTGAAATGGTTTTGTTACTGCAAGTGTGAATTCCATAAGGGAAATGAAGTCATAATTGCACAACTTCATGGATGGAAGAAAAATGGAAGATATGGGAAGAAAAATGGATGGAAATTTATGGAAAGAAAAGGTCTGCAACTCATAAGATGGGTTGTTTGGACCAAAGGAGTCATCATATGTGTTACGAGTTTTAGACCCTGGATTACTGCAGTCATTCAAATTAAAAATACTTGAAGTAGTAGCACTCTGGAGTGACTTAACTCCTACTCCTTTGTTTATTGAAGTTTCTAAATTGCTTTACTTCTTTTCTTTTAAAAGTAAAGTAATGCCAAAACTCTGCACTACTTTTCTTAACTACCTTCTTCTTTGTGGAGTTCTGGAGTGCAATTACTCAAGTCTGATTATGAACTACTTGCCACTCAGTACTCTAATTGTTCATTACTCGGTATTCAAACTACTCATTACTTAGCAGTAATGCCAATTCAGATCACCGGGTTACTTCTTCTTCCTTACGGAGACCCGAGACTTTGTTACTTCAAATTTCTTTGTTGCAGAGCTTCCAAAACTGAAACTTTTTCCAAGAACACATCAACTCAGTAAAACTGGAAATTATTGACCTCTTATCCCACCAGGCATGCCATAACTATTATCACAAAAAATTAGCACCATGGGATATTGCTTTACAGATCCCTACTTTTTGCTAACATGGGACCATCTCTCAAGTTGTGGGACTTACGAACTTGAGATGGCCCTCCAAAGAAGGTCGGCTTCCTCTTCCTAATCCTACTGCTATAACTACTCATAATGCAAGAAAGACACCTAACTATACCTATCCTAACAATTCCAAGGAGACGGCGAGAGAGAGAGTGCATGAAAAGGGAAATCCTACACTAAAGGTGGTGAAATCACCAAGAAAATGGGTTGTTAGACAATCCTCAATGCTTGAGAATGGAGAAAGTTGAGCATAGAGAGGATGGAAAAGTATCACAAACCAAGGAGATACACACAATACACTATTTTCAAATAAGCACAACCAAATTAAGCATGCAATGAGAACTAGAAGATGCACAGTCACCTACAAGCATGAATAAAGGCAAGAAATAAAACAAGATTAATGGAAGGAAAGAGAAGTAGTCACAAAACATTAGCTTTATTGCTCTAAGAGTATGCATAATACATCACTATAGGAGGGAGAGGAAATAGTCACCATTAGAATGCTTACAAATGGAGGCTTGAAGCTCCACAAGTATCCTCACATGGAAGAAGAAGAGAGGGCAACACTAAAAAATATCCAACCTGTTACAAATGAGTCCTTTACAATTTATAGAGAATGAGAAGAGAACAGATAGAAAGTGAGAAACTTGAATGCATGCCTGCATTTACACTCAAAATGCAATAATTGATGTGAAAGTAACATGAGACACCTGTAAAGCTCGTCCCCCTCTTGTACTCTTGCTTGTTGGAAAATAAATTGGTCTCCATGCTTCATTCTAACTTGCTCGTGCACCGAACCAGCTCGGTGAGCTGTTGGGGGAGCTCCAAACCAAATTTGACCAACCACACAATATTTCCACTAATTTTTTATTTTTTTGGGAGCTTTTTCAGACCCGGAAGATCATGAAGATGATAATGAGCTGCTTGGAGGCCATTTATTCCAATTTTCCATTTTTTCCCATCTTAGTTGCATGTGGGCCCAGTGGAGCATGTTTTTCTTCTCTTTCATGTTGATCCTTAAGCTCTGAAACTTGGAAGAGGAAAAAAACCTCTTATGACCCCAACACTCCAAAAAACATTGTAGCGATTCCCAAAACATGGAAATCTACCTATAACCTTATATGAATCCTTAGTGGCTTTGACAAATGCTTAAATCTTTCTTTCCCAGCTATCCATTTTACCCATGGGGGTGAAAATGGGTAGCACAAAGGTGATTTGGTAATTAGGAATCCATAGAAAGAGATGTAAAGGGAAGGACCGACTATTAGATCCTAGGGAAATTTGTGAAAACCATATTTAGCGCATGTGATAACTAAAAATTAGGTTTATATTTTAATATACAATGCAAATATGAAACTTTAGGTAAAATATTAATAGGGTTAGGAAGAAGGTGCAAGATGTAATCATGCATCTGCTTCACCAAATGTTTACATCCTAATTAAATCTAGTGTTGTGGAAAGTACACAATAATAAAGAGGATGTAAGGGTTTGTAACAATGGACTATTCTAATCAATCAACTTCCAATTTAGTAACAATTCATAATTAGACTAATGCTTTTACACTTGGAAATATTGATAAAGTCATAAGTAGCTACTCAAATACACAAACAGAGAAATAAACTCAGTTGTACACCCCCTCATTGCAAGATTAATCCTCATGTAGTTGTCCTAGATGCTTGTGCAAGTGTGAACAACTAAGTAACCCCTAGGGGTGCCCTTGTGTCTCTTGACACCAAGATAGTGGGCTAACTATAAAGTATAGAATGTATCCAACATAGTAGTATTATAATGTGGTGTGCCTCAAAAATGTGACATATACCTTTATTCCTAAAAACCCTTGAATAATGTTTGAAGTGACTTTTCTCTTTCTAAAACTTGGCTCTATGACCTTTGTATGATTGGAAATGGATGAATCTATACTTTTTGACCTAGTTGAGTGCTTCAGATCTATAGTAGGGACTGTTCTGATTTATGTGCAGTTGATTTGGAAAATTTTAGGAAACCATTGAGTGCTTTTGGAATGATATTTACAATAGAAGCTTGAAAGAGTGCCAAGTGATTCATGAAGTGATAATGACTTCTTTATTTAGCCTTTCATAGGTGAAATATTCTGATAAGGATGACCCTAGGATTATGAAACGACACAAAGAAGTTATTCAAATCAAAAATAGAGTCAAAGAACTTAAAGATCCATGACCGTATATGTTGGCCAAGAATGGACCCCACATCCTAACCCATTTGTACAGTCCTAGACAAAGAAGAGGAAAGATGAAACACGAAGTTGTGACTTAAAGCACATGGGTTGTTTATTGCTTTAATCATATATTAATTCTATAATCAACAAAAACACATAGCGTATAGATATGAAAGTCGCATAAGAGCTAGTTTGATGAATTGATTAGATTACAAATGTGATTATTTGTCTTAACAAGTGGGCATAGTCAAACTTAGAATTTCAAAAGGACAAGTACTCAAATTTTAGTGTCTACACATACATATGAGGTGTGTGTATATGTATTGCAATATAACTTATTTCTTTAACTATACTTTTGTTGTTGCGTAGGAGAGTCATGTACAAGGCTCTGTGATCCTGCATCACTTAGCTATGTGTAAAATTAGATTAGGAAAAAACATAATGTTAACATTTAGCATAAGATATTTTAATGCAAAAGTGTCGAATAAAAAATTAAATCATTTTTTTCAATAAATACAAACAAATAAATACCCTGGTTTTAATGGTAATGAGATATAATATTGTGTTGTTTTTATTTTTTTAATGGGGGTGGGTTTAAAATTAGTTTTTAACCATTTTGTGTGTTCCTAGATCTACAGCTTAGGTTTTTTGGTTTTATCATTTTTCTTATTAAGTGGAACAAAAAGATTCTACTTATTTGATTTGGTTTTGAAGATCTCTAGATGTTTTGAAGTGGGCCAATATTTCTTCAACTTTTGATATCAACCATGTTATTTATTTCTTGTTTCTTGGGAACTTGACATCGGTCTTTTTCCTACAATTTAGAGGGATTTATGTTTGTTCATCTTCTACAATTTATAATTTTGTGAAATTTTCATTTTTCTCATTCATTGCCTTAATAAAGTGTTTGTTGAATTTTAAACTTTAATAATATTGTTGGTTTGGAAATGAGTTCTAACCTTTGAAAGAGTACAAGGATTTGAATGAGGATTTTGGAATCGTAAATTCAATTAATCGTATTATAAAAATACATAAAAGAAAAGGCATTAAGTAAGTGGCATTGCTCATCCCATAACCAATCAATCATAGGAAGGTCACTTTTAATGTAACATTGTCCTTATTAACATAAAACAAAGATCATAATATTAATTCTATTGTGATAATCAACAAAAGATGTATACGGCTAATATCCTTTGGAGAGAAGTTTCTCATATCTCAATTACAAACAAATTCATATCGTCTTCGATGTGAAATGGGTAGGTGGAAAAAGCTAAAAGAGACAGAAAAAAGAGAGTTTGTCTTTTACACCGATGGGGCAATGGAATCATAAAAACGCTTAATTTTTTAGTTTAATGCTTACAATGACATCCTAACCAAATATACAAATATTTTAACAATATAACCCTCATTACAATATATGTTCCCCCGAATAAAAAAAAATAGAGAAAATGAGAAATTTCATTATTTATTTGAACAATAGAAAAACCAAAATGGTAAGATTTACTATCCCACATCAATGTTAAAAGATACATCTCTATCAATTTGTCTATACTTAATCTCCTTGAGACTTTTAATTCGGGACGATGACGTTGTCACTTTTTATAAAAGATAAAACACGAGGGAGAACATGACCGTACCATGGAATATCTAGATAAAAGGAGATTATTCATGTTTCCATATATCATGCTTCACGTACACGAAAGTAAACCTTTCCACATATCCTAAGCGCAAATAAAAATGATGTGATTTGTTTAGAATCTGCTAGAAATGGCACCTCTCCAAAAATAAATTTAAAAAGTGGGCATCAAAAAACCATTAGTTTTAAAAATTGTTATATTTTTTTAAATGGAAAGTTCTTGAAAACACTAAAACATAAACAAGTCTCACTCGAGTGAATTGTAAAGGATATTTGGTGTTTGGCCCTTGTGTTATAATAAAGATAATATCGATTTAACTAGCAATTGTATATGAGTTGCAAAATATGTTAGATGAGTTGTAAATCCAATATTACTATATACAATTTCAAACCACAAATTACATGATAATATTTAAGTTTTAAATTGGTATAAAATATATAAATTTCTAATAATATATAGTTTAATTGTAACTAAAACTAAAGGGGGTCTCCTATGAAATCTTTTATAGTATTCAATTTCATATAAGACTGACCGAAAAACCGCTTTGTGACCTGTTAACCTAATAATGTTTAAGATTAATTAACTTTAAAATGTAAATCCTTCACAAAACCCCAAATCATACTCCTTTACAAAGTCTAACTCTCATTCCTCTCATAAAAATGACAAATTTCAATTATATTATCATGTACCAAAATTCGGTATATGCATTATATTTAATAGTCCATAATTTTAATACCTTATAAATTAACAAAACTAGCTCTTCAATATTGTTAGGACAACGTTACTTTTTCCAGATAATATAAGAAAAAAAATTAGACGTATTATATATTATTCATATCCAACGACGACCTTGTTGGTAAGTTTTAATCTACTGACAACTAAACATAATATAGTTACTATAACACCACATTTAATATCGAAAGAAAAAAAAATTAAATCACATATTATATATGTCTTTACACTAATTAATGTGTGAAAAAATATTAATAATCATTTTATTTATGATATTATTAGACTGTGTGAGGAATTTTTAAATTTACCTTATGGTTTTATTAGCATTTATTACCTATTTCAGTAACTTATCTTTGTTAGAGTATCATTTTACATGCATTACAAAGGTCCTTGTGTACAACTTGTTTTTTACCAATCTCCCTAGGATAATCTTTTCTTAACTAAATTTCATACACACAAACAATATTCAATAAAATTCAAGTCATTCTTTGTTTCGTGTGCAATGAAAAAACCAATAACCCAAGAGATCCCATGCTCTTCTTTTTAACTTCATGTTGGCTTAGTATTTCATGTATTCTTCTTTTTAATCCTTCTTGATTGATTCGTTTTTGCATTTTGAGGGTTTTCACTTAGTTTTTCTTTGATTGGGGAGTTGTGTTTAATTTTTCAAATTATTTCACTTCTTGTTTTTCCTTACCCCCTTGTTGTAATTTTTGTTTTACCTTGATAAGTGTGTTTACAAGAACTTGTTAAGTTTTTAACTTGCTTGTTATGGTAAAAATTTCTGAAGAATCAAGTTGGAAGAATTCACTTGGTGATTTTTAACTCAAAATTGCATTTCAAAATTTTTCCCTACTAAAATAGGTTTCTTTCCCGACAAGTGCGTCGAAAAAATCTAGTTGTTGAACAAGGCCAACTCTCCGCCAGTGTTTCGGGTTTTTTGTCATTATCACGCAGAGTTGATTTCCCATTGGTTTGTTGGAATTCCTATATTGTTGAACAAGTTACATTTTCCACCAGCGTTTTACGTTTTGGGAGGTGTCAAGCAAGGTCAAAAATATGATAGTGCGTCAGGAATCTTTAACTGTAGAACACGATCCAAATCTCGACAATTGAATCGAGTTTCTCAAGTTGCTCAACAAGATCTTCTGACAGTGTGTCGGAATTTCTAAGGTGCTTTATAGGGGTTAAAACCCGAACTTCTCCCAGGACCTTTCAAGAGTTTTGCAGACCATTTTATTCAAGCGTTCATGTCTGATTCAAGTAAGGGCAAGGGAAAAAAGGACTCATCCAAGGAAATGAAGTACAAATATCAAGGAGTCGTGCCTCCTAATATCAATATTAGAGACACGAAGCTAGAACATATTGACATGGAGGATTTTTGGAATAGAACGCAAAGTTCCTCTCAGACTGCCTGGATACAATGTATCTACAACAGTGGATTACCCCTCACTACAGCCTTTCCAATCTCTACTCAGTGTCTATATTTCATCCTCACATGTACCAATCATTACGACTCAGACACAAGGACTGTTCAAAATCAAGCTAGTGAAGTTTTTGTCAAGTTGGACACCAATTACTTCAATGATATTCTTAAGATTCATAACTTCGCAACATATGTCATAATAGATCCTAAGTCAACTTAAAAATCTTGGGATGCAAGCATGGACGATTGTATCAAACATGTTAATAAGAAATACTTAGTGAAACCCAGGCCTTCTGTGTCAAGGTTTCCCAAGATAGTGCCTCGAAGTGAGTTTTATCCTGGAAATTGGTGACATTATCACACTTTTGAGCAAAGTGTTTGGAATCCTTGAGGCCAGAGAATTCCAAGGATGGATGTACCAATTCCTTACCATCTTATAGAAAAATGAAAAATTCTTTGATTAGGGTGCATTCATTAGTGACATTATCGATAGCCAAAAGAGAGAAGTATTGACCATAGGAAAAATATATATGATGTCATATGTTGTCTATGTTGCAAATGGAATGAGGGGGTACCCAAGATTAGAAATGGTGGGGTCCATGCCTTAAGACTATATTTATAACTATTATCCTTAGTTGTCCCTAAAAGGAAGCGAGACCTATTTCTGGAGGGTTAATGATGTTTTCTTCTACAATATCATATGTAGATTACAACCCTCTCTCTCTCCAAAAAGAGGGTTAGAAATGTTGCATGGAATGTTGTATCCCATTGGGGTTACATTTTATTTCAATTTTGGACATTCATCTATATTCAAGTCGAAGCATTTCAGGGTTCCCAAACTTGTCTTCCAAGATTTCCAAGTGAAAAATGGATCCTTATGGAGTTGGTCAGGAAATTGTTGGACCTTCACAAGTTCCAACAAAGAAAAAACAAGACAGGAATCCATTTCCCATTTCTATCATGAGATATAATTACACCTCTATTGTCAAAGGTAAAAATGTCAGCATAGAAATACAAGAAGAAATCAAGAAGGTAATGCCTACTAGGCCAGGTTTCAACTATCGTGGCGTTCTCAAATCCTATGGAACATTGCAATTACATGTTCCAAACTTTTAATATATTTGGGATGATTGTAGGGACGAAGTGATCATTAGGAGAAAATATAATAACAAATTAACCTTAAACGAGGTTAAAAATGTCAATCTCGTTGATGTTCCCGAAGGAGAAGTTAATGATGGAAACGTCCTAGAATCCATGTATGAACAAGTTGATGGTGATAATATGGGTTTTCCTATAATTTACTGGTCAGTTAAAGAATCCACTTCCATTCAGGAAAAATCTGCTCAGATCCTCCTTAAAACCAAGACTTGGTTGTATTCGTGGAATATCCAAGCTCAAGATCCCCAGTTACCCAAATTTCCAACCTCTCCAAGGAATAAAAATATAAAGGTGAAGTATCTAAGAAGAAATTGTAGTTCAAGTTCTATAGCAGTGGAACCAAGACCCCTCCTTCTTCATCTTCCATCCTCACTTCATCTATTATTGTGATCGAATCCCCTTCTCCTCAGCATACACAAGAAGCATCAATGGGCACCATGGTTACCCAACATGTTCCCTCTTCCCCCCTCATCACTCATATAGTTCCCATTGTTACTGTTCATCCTCAGGAAACCCTTTCCACTCCCTCTTCACCTTCATCTCCACTTGTATCACAACAAGATCTCAACTCAAAATTTTACCTTTTATTTCGTGGCCCTACCATTAGCAAAGTCATATGGCCTTGGAACCTACACATTGCATGTGGAATTATCCTGCGGTCTTCTCAATACTGGTTTTATCTTTAAAGCCTTAAGTTGTATTTAGTTTTGGTATTTTTAATATCAAGATAAGTGTTTCGAGTATATTAGGTATAAGATCTAAATTATAAGGTTGATAGTCTTATGACTAGTCAAACCATAAAAAATGCTTTCATTGAGTTTCATTAAGGTATTGTTAGTGTCTCAAGTTATATGTTCGATGTCATTAATAGTTTCTATCTTCAAAAGATTCAAAAAATTTGAGTCATTGTAAAAGTCCGAAATAATATAAAAAATTGCCTCGCGGACGTATTTTCGGTGGAATCCAACATCTGAGTTATAATTGAGCATCCAAGTCAAATCTAACTGAGCTAGCAACATGTTGTTGGAGGATAGAGGTAACAGAGGATGGAGGTCAAACAACGACCTCTTGTCAATCATCAATGATAGGGCCACACTTCTGGTATGATGACATTTGTTTCGGTTGATTTTTTTGTTTCAGTGTGGCATGAAATAAGAATAGATTATGTAAATTCCTATTCACTTGTGATTATTTCTCATGTAACCCCTTTTGTATAAATGTTGTAAAATATTGATCAAAATTTATTGTAGCAATCATGATGTGAAGGTTATTGGTAACCTAGGAAAACCAATTGTGTAAGGTTTTTGGTGAACTTGTAACACCAATTGTGTAAGGTTTTTGGTAAACCTGTAAAACCAATTGTGAAAGGTTATTGGTAAACCTATAAAACCAATTGTGAAAGTTTATTGGTACACCTGCAAACCTAATTAGGTAAGGTTTTTGGTAGAATCCCAAGAAAACCATCAGTGGAGGAAGAAATGTGCATTGGCATATGTACGAGTTTTGTGCATGCCCGATGTTGCACAGTTGAGAAGTTGGTCATGAGCACACAAAGGTGCCACACTACAGTCAAACAATGAGATATTTTTTACCATGTAAACAATAGGGGGGGATGTTAGGAAATAATTGTTTAATGTTCACATTAGTATGGGTAATAAGATAATATAATAATTATATGTTGTAATATGAATAATTACATAAGTAATTATTCGTTAATATATAAATGAGTTGTTATTTAGAGATTGTATTGTTAAGTGAGTAACAATCACTCTTGATATGGAGTTTTGGGTGTTTTAGTTGTTGAGCCAAACTCCTAAAATGTAGGAGATTCTTCTCCTGATAAGGGGAGTAAGGATAAGAGGTTGACACATTGGAGTTCTCCTTTAGCAGGTTGGATCAAACTAAATTTTGATGGGGCCTCAAAAGGCAACCCTGGAGCCACTACTTGTGGGTGTGTGTTTCGTAATGCTAAGTGTCAGCATGTCCTTGCTTTGGCTTTTGATTGTGCAGTACCTTCCAATAATTTTGTAGATGGCGTGGCCTTATGGCGGGGTCTAGCGGAAGCTAAGTGTAGGAAATGATCTAGAATTTGGGTTGAAGGAGACTCTTTGGTGATCATTATGATAGTGCAAGGAATTTCTCCTCATGCATGGCAATTACAATCCATTTGTGACAATATTCAAGAAATTTTTCCTCATTTTGAGGAGGTGATTTTTTCTCATTTTTGTCGAGAGGGCAATAAGGTGATAGATGGTTTAGCTAATATTGGTATCATGCTTTGGAATAATGGTCGGGTGATGGCTCAATCATGGGAGTCACTTTTCCCCAACGACAGTCAAGGCCTTTTGGTTAATGATGTGTGTTTGGCTCGTGCAGGAGGGGACATGTAATCTCAAAAGTCTTACCTCTTATTTTCCCCCTCCCAACAATGATGGTTATTTGAAGGGATGGATTTAGTTTTGGATTTGAATCATGTCACGTATCTTGCATTCATTCTCTTTGGGGAAGGTGTTTGGCTTTTAAGTCATGTTTTGGTTGCCTTTAGATTATCTTTTTGGTTCCTTCTTCCGCAGTTAGGTTGGTTTACCTTCAGGGTGGGTCTGGTAAGGTGAAGATTTTTGTTCTGTTTCTTCTCCTTTTCTCATGGCGTCTGATGGAGACTCTATAGGTGGCTCTGGAAGGAAGCGGCGTCGTGCTCAAACTAGGATGAATTTGGGAGATTCCTTTTCGGAGTGGCTCAATGGGAGAATTAAAAATGTGGCCATGAGGGGGTGGCTAGAACAGGTTTGGTCAGTGGCCGAGAGCATTGAAGATGACAAAGAAGAAGTGGTAGTCTGTGATAAATTGAGGAGGTTAATGTTGTGCCCTAGTCAATCTATGGGTTGAAGGAATGTGTTTGATGTGGCGAAGGGGTTGAGCATAGCCAACATTATCTCCAATTCAGAAAGTCATTTTCTCATCCACAAGGAGATGAAGGACCTAGAAGTGAGGGTGGTTAGTTTACAATTTCATATTCATGCCCTGACTCGTGGCATGAAAGCTCTCTCTCACGGCCTAGTGGCGGTGGCGGAAAACTAGGGTATCTCCCTCCCATAGAAGGACAAAGTTGATATGTCGGAATATTGTGCTAGCTCTTCTTCATCCCCTTTGTTTTTGGGCCCGTGACACAAAGGTGGAGATTCTAGCAGAAAAGCCTTTAGACTCTGTCATAGAAGAGTGAATTCAGGGTTCTCTGTTTTGAGCTCGATCAGTATGGAGTGGGTGTCACTCTTTTTGTTTACATTTTAGGAATTTATAGTTCGATGATAAATACATTGTTGTATAGAAACTTATTTTTTGGATTTTGTAGCACGATAATGTGCATTTTACTCTCCCTGTTAAGTCCAGTGATTTGTAGATTAATCATGGACTGTAATAGGAAATTTTTTTGAGGCTAGGGCCTTCTCCCTAGGAATCTTTAGCAAAAAGAACTATAGGATATTCTTGGCCTATTTATTTGTATGGAGACCCATTTACTTGATATGAGAAATATACAAATATTATTGTCATGTTTTAATTTTGCAACTCTGCCCAAATTTTAGAGATATTCTTCATTAAAGCAGGCTGATTTTTATTGGAGATGGGAAGCTCAAATGTAGTTTCCCTTTCTTCAACATTTTGATTCACTTCTTCTACCATGATGGGTTTTTCAGGATCAACCTCAAAAATATCACTCGGAGGAGGGTCTTCTACTATCAAACCTTGTACATAGGAAGATGTGTCTTCTTCATAATCAGATGAAGAACTCTGTGTTATTTGAGGATTGGATAAGAATCTACCATGGGCATCTCTTGGAAAATGCATGCATAACTAAATCAACTCAAACAACATACATTAGTGAGGGTTTGGATGTGGAATCTAAATTGTTTCTAAGAAATGCAATACCTCTAAAAAAAACCCTATAACTTGGCAGTATCCCCAGCAATGGTGCCAAAAATGGTGGTACAAATCAGCATGCAACAATTAATATGTTGTTCATTGAATCACAATCATTTAATAATCAAACTAGGTGACATAAACTTGAAATAATTCTAGTGTTGTATGCATAGTTACAGAGAATTTAGGAGGTATGGAAAGAAATAACTATCACTATTATACTTGAAATAACAATGCTTGAAAGTAAACAAAACTTAGATCTGAAAGAAAATGGTTTCTAAACACTATAACTAAGACAAAGCTTGTAAATTTAAAATGTAAATACAAAAGGTAAAAGGTTCCTAGGTAAACATACATGCAATGAAAGAGGATATTATACCAAAAGAATTATACAAAATAAGAGATATAAACCAACACCAGATTTAACGTGGTTCATCCAGTGTGGGTTATGTCCCTCCAAGAAATGATATACAATTGAAGATTTACAATCTTCCACACCTCTCAAATGTACAGTACTGTCTTTCACCCAAGCTTTTACTTCTTCTCCAAAAATTATCTCTCTCTCAATTATTCTCACAATAATCATCAATTTTTGTAATTTCTTCTTAATTCTTACTTTTAAACCCTAGTTTTCACGCTTATATAGGTGTATAAAAACTTAGGGAACTTAGCCATGTAATTCCAATCAAAAGATCTGCTTTAATACTAAAAATAGATCTAATTCCTGTGAGTTAATTAAAACACCCACACACAGGTAACCGACGCCGGTTAGTCCTAACTATGTCGGTTCCTCCTTTCCTGACTGATGCCGGTCGTAAGTTACCAATATCGGTCCCTCCATAACGTATGTCGGTTACTGTGTTTTCCAAAAATGTTTCATATTGCATGTCAATCTGAAGTAATTGAGCTCCACAATTGAATATAATCCTTAGAAAATGAGCATTCATACTTAGGGGTGATTTTGAATATAGGCATATATCTTGTTAATGGGGTAGATGTTCATAACGCGGGCTTCTTTGCTGCATTGATTCCCTTTGAAATGAAGATGGTTCCTTTGTTGCACATAAAAATTTGCTTACAACCAAGAGTTGTATCTCACATATCATGATTGAAACAATTTTTTGTATTCATTTGTGTTATACTAAAATGCACACATAAACATTCGAAAAAATAATGATAACTACATTATTTAAGTATATTGATCAGTTGATCACTGTTAAGTGGTTATTATTTTAAAATTTATCTAATTAAACCTAATCTATCATTCTTTGATATGGTTACCTTCAAGAACCGTGATTTCCGTGTGTCGTTCACCTTATTTAGTTTTAATCTCTAAAGAGCTCATGAAATTTTTGTCTTGTAACTAGGTGACTTCGTTTAAGTAACCGCCTCTTTCCTCCGGATTATGACATGAGACCAACCTTCTCATTTGGTTCTTGAGGCTTAATATTACTTCTTAGGCATGTGTATAAAAGATCTTCTTTTGCATGTGGAAGTGTGCATATTGTTATAGTTATGGGTATAATGTCACTTTGTGACACGAAAGATGTAATGTTCTAATGACGTTGTCAAATGGGTGGGTTTATGCAAAGTATCTTGGGAAGGGGTAATCATGGCTTTGGCAGATCTGTGAGGCCAAGTAAGGAATAAGTTACCATTTCTTAGCATCCTTCCCCTCCGCAGCTTAGGAGGTAATAAGGTGCAAAATTAGGATTCTAAATAACATCTTTTATGTTTGTTGTAACTTTGTCAAGATAGATCACCCTATAAGAATGGTAATGGTTTAACATTGGTTGAGTAAAAGGGCTTCCTGCTAGGAATTATTTTTAGGCATGTTGAAGTTCTGTGGGATGCTTTATTTTAAGGCTCAATTTTTTTTTGACATGTCAGGAGCGTTAACAGGGTCTAAGCTGGTGGTAATTTTATAAAGCAAAGCTAAGTCTTAAGTTACAAGGCATTGACAAAAAAAGCTAATGAACGTACTTATTTCTTAGGGAAATTGGGGGAATATAATTTTATAGACATGTGGAAGAGGATCAAACTAAACATTCTCTTGTAGTCTTTGATATTCTAGTGGTATTGTCTAATGTAATCATGATTCTTCCTACATGAACCGTGAATGGAGGGGTCATTCGGCACGTGCTGGAGGTGTATTAGTTGTAATGAGTTATAGAAAAGTAGTGTGTCACCTTGTGTTCTGAATGAATCGATGTCGTATTGGTCACATGCTAAGTCATTAGTCACTAGGAACAAAACACCATTATAAGTGAAAACGATGCAAAGTGCTTTGGACCACAAAGATTATTGGGTTAAGTATTAATGCACCATGGTCACTAGGATTGTAAATGAAATGTGTGACACTTGAGGACTCTTTTTTGTTGAGAATATACTCTTGTGTTCATTGGTCTAAATTTTTTAAGTACCATGGAGATTACTCATAATTTTTTTAGATCGTTCTTGATGCTCTGTGATTAGTGGATGTTTCAATCTGATCCAGGTCCTTGACTAACAAGTGAATGGAGGAAACATAATATCCTTCTCGGAAATCCTTATCTTATAATGTGTAATGTTAAGTTACTCTTAATTAAAAATTGAGTTATTTAAATAAGCAAATGAACAATATTAGATTGGAACAACTATTCGTTAAGTATTAAACTGAACCAAAAGACAATGTGGTCTACCGAAAAAAAACGAATTTTGTTGCTTTCATTGGCCAAGTACTCTTACAAATCGTTGAATGTTAAAGGAATGAAATATGAGTAAGATTAAGGAAGTAAAGCCATGAAAATATGGTGACGTGGAATGGGTGATCCATCGATGATAAAGTCATATTATGGTGGGGTCGTAGGTTTTGTACTTGTTCCCTGAACTAATCAGTGTGGCTTGATGTGTCACGTTCATGGTGTCCCGTCATGATTGTATTGTATGTTCTTACATGTTGGTCAGTAGTCTCTTATGTGATGTGGGGCAAACTCTTGTGAACCTTGGAAATGGTCTCCTCATAGTTGTTTCTGTAAATTGACAGTAATCGAAATCAAATATCCCGGTAGTTTGGTCTTAGTGTTTGGAGAAACATGAGGAAAAATGGGCGCTACATTAATATGGACCACAGATGTATCAACAATTTCATAGAATTGGTTAAATGGTTTAGTTCATCTGTTCCTTGAGAGTGTCTGCAAGTTAGCTCCTCAAATGTTGGGGAATGGTCTTGGCAAGGTAATGATTCTATTAGAGAATTGATGCATGATTGACTCTTACTTTGAAATTCTTCTAGAAACGATGAGATGGGTCATAAAAAACCTCTAATTTTTCCCTTTACATACACTATTTGTTTACTGACATATGAGAGCTATTGGTACAATACTAAGGATCTACACCATGAGACGTAAGATATAAGTACAAATGGAATCTCAATACTTGGAGGTAACATATGGTTATCAAATGCACAAAGCAAAAATAATGCAATAGAAAACCAAAACACAATCCAATACATAATAGTGTAATTTTTTTTCAATGAGAAAGAATAGGGGAACACACAATTGTGTAGAATATTAACTAAGGCTAAGAATGAGGATTCCTGTGATAAATAGGGGGCCTAACTACTTTTCTTAAACTAAGATGAGATGCAAATGTGTACAAAAGATACTTGATAATTTAAACATGCAAGTATTTGTTAGGAATTTATTAGTTAATACATATTGTTTTGATTGTTGAAACAATCCACCTAAATTAAGTTTGAGTTGTTCATGGAGATTTTATAAGACTCCTTATTTTAAGGAGATCCTCTCCCTTTAAATTTGTATTGTGCTGGAGATTTATTAATACAAGATAATATCAGCATGTTTTGTCTGCGCAAATATGGTTCTATAATTTTATTTTGTATTAGAGTGATTATGGATTCCTGAGATTTATGTGGGGTGGACCCAAGTTATTCATGGCCACCCGTGTTATGGTAGTGATTTTATTGCAATGTTATTTTACTTGTACGTGTGCTCTTTATTGGATTTGTTGCATTTCAAACTGACCTGCATCGTCTGTTCTATTCTTTCAAAGATTATTGTTTAGACCGTGTAATCAAGAAAAATCTAAGGTGTATTGGTATTGGGTGCATTAAATATTTGAGAGGAAGGGTCACCATAGTGTTGGGTGACTACTGAAGGAGACACCAAGTGATTACATTGACAACTAGGTTTTGATTTGCTTGGCGCTTAAATGAATTACTTTTTCTATTCTTGATGGGCCTTGCATCAAATTTCCTCCCACAACGCATTGGGAACTCGGCATCTCAGAATGAAAAGACTATTCTTTGTATGAAGATCGGTCTTTTATCTTTCTCTTTATGTGAGGGAAACTGTTAATCTTAGTAGTTAGTAGCTTGGACAACTGTTTGTCCTCATCCATTTGTTATGGGTAGTTTGGACAGCCTAGAATTTAGAGAAATAGTTGTTTTTGTCAAACAAATATTGTTAGGATAAGAACAATTGCTATCTAATATTGACTCCTTTTAGGTGACACCTCATAACCAAGGTTGTTATGGTTATTGAGTTGTCTTAATCTCAGCCGTTCATTTGTATTAATCTCAGTTGTTGATTTTCAACGAGAGTAGTATATAAGGGGGTCATTGGGTCATTTGTAAGAAGGAAGTTTTTAGAGAAACTTGCATTGTTAGCAAGTAGTCTTGCAGTGTTAGCAAGGGCGCAGTGATAGCGTTGGAGATAGCAGTGGAGGAATATCAGCAGGAGGATTAGGAGATTGTCGGAGCTCTGCCAGTAAGAGGCAAGCAGTATTTGTATCTCTTGATTTGCTGAAGTTTAATATATTTCTCATCTGTAGTACTGGTTTTCCCTACGGGGTTTTTCCAGGGAAAATTGTCTGAAAATATTGTGTTCACCTTGTTGGGTATTTCTTATGTGTTTGTATTTGTGAAGTTACAGTTGTGTTATTTTCCAATATTTGTTGATCAAATAATCTTACAAGATAGGAGGTTAATAATCAGTAACTGTAATAAATTTTTCACATGGTATCAGAGCTAAATTCGGGTAGAAGAGATTTACCCTAGGTGAAAGAAAGTGAGGGTTTATAAAACCCAGTTTAACCTCTTCAAAATTATTATTATTATTTTCTTTTAAGATGGCCTCAGCAGGTTTAAGAGATCAGGACAGATTGGATGGAGCCTCAAATTTTGGTGTCTGGAAAGCCAGAATTTCTCTATTGCTGGAAGAGAATGATATCAAGGAATATGTGACCACTGTTGTACCTGTACCTACAGATGCAACACAACTCTTAGCATATAAGAAGGAAGATGCCAAGGCGAGGAGGCTGATTCTTGATGGTGTCAAGGATCATATTGTTCCGCATATTGCAGAGTTAGATACAGCGAAGACAATGTGTGATGCCATTATGAATCTATACCAGAATGCTACCACTAATCGGAAGCTGATTCTCAAAGAAAAGTTGAGGAATACTCAGACGAATAAGGGAGAAGATGTCACAAGTTACCTCACCAGACTTAGACTTGTCAAGGATGAATTGACAGCTATTGGAGACAAACCAAGTGATGAAGAGCTAGTGAGAATAGCCCTAAATGGGTTTACTAAGCAGTGGGATGTCTTTGTTCAAGTCATCAATGGACGAGACACCTTACCGAGTTGGGATCGACTATGGAGTGATTTCACTCAGGAGGAGCTTAGACTAAGTCTTGTCAATGGATCCAACAATAAGAGTAAGAAAAGTGAGGTGGAACAGGAAAATGTTGCCCTAGCGGGTAAAGGGAAAGCAAAGAAGGGGTCTAGTAAAGGATCAAATTCACAAGGTGAAAAGAAGAAGAAATATTCTTCGAAGATCAAGTGCTATGGCTGTCACGAGTTTGGCCACTATGTTAGCGATTGCCTAGAAAGGAAGAAGAATGAAAAGAAAGGCAAGAAGCAAGTTACGGCTTCAGCAAGTACAAATGAGCTCTCTAGTAGAATGGAAGATGAGTTTACACTCATAGCATGTATGGTTAGCTCAACCTCACAGAGTGTTTGGTATATAGATAGTGGGGCATCATATCATATGAAAGGAGTTAGAGAATACTTCTCCAGTTATAAGGAAGAGAGCACCAAAATCTAGATCTCTATGGGGAACATGTCCAAACTCAACTTAGTTGGGTAAGGGACTGTTCAGTTTCAGAGGGAGAGTGGTAAGATGATTACCCTTCATGATGTGTTGCATGTTCCAGGCTTAGGGATGAATTTGATTTTTGTATCTATCCTTCAAGACAAAGGGTACAATGTACTGTTTAGAGGGGCACATGTGTTGATCAAGCACAAGGATTGGAAATCACCCATAGCTATTGGAGTTAGGAGCGGCCGGCTTTATAGGTTGCAGTTTGACATTCCTAAGGCACTCATGAGCAACATTAATCTTAGAGATCAGGGAGAGAGATTTGGCATAGAAGGATGGGCCATATCCATCATGGAGCCCTTAAATTACTTCATGAGACAGTGATAGGTGTTCCTGAGGTGAGCACAGAGCACGATGATGTATGTAAGGGATGCGTGTTGGGGAAGTTTGCTAAAGCGTATTTTCCAAGGAGTGACACCAGATCCAAGGGCATTCTTGATCTAGTACATTCAAATGTATGTGGACCAATGTCGACGAAGTCTCTCAGAGGGTATGAGTACTTTTTTACTTTTATTGATGATTTCTCCAGGAAGACATGGATATACTTCTTGAAGACCAAGGATGAGGTTTTCAGTCACTTCAAAGAGTTCAAAGCTCTTGCGGAGAATTCGACAGGAAGGAAGATAAAAGTTCTTCGGTCAGACAATGGAGGCGAGTACAAAAGCAATGAGTTCTAGGAGTTCTGTACCAGAGAAGGAATCAAGGAACATAATGGAGTTGCTGAGAGGAAGAATCGGTCTATAACAGAGGCATCGAGGGCTATGTTGCATGACCAGGATTTACCCCATTATCTGTGGGCAGATGCATGCAATACAGTAGTATACATACAGAATAGAGTTCCACATAAGGTACTAGGGAAGATGACACCAGAGGAAGCATTCACTGGGAAGAAGCCAGATGTCAGTCACTTTAGGATCTTTGGGAGTTTGGCATATTGTCACATTCCTAAGGATACACGTACCAAGTTAGATCAGACTGCAGAGAGAGGGTACTTTGTGGGGTACAGTGAAACCTCTAAGGCATATCGGATATTCATTCTGGGGACCAGGAGGATTATTGTTCGACGTGATGTCAAGTTCATGTTTCACTCGGAATGATTCGTTCCTTTTAGAAACAGATAAGGATAGGGGCTAGGAGGAATACCTGTAGAATGTCGAGATGGTGTGCGCGTACCGTAGAGAAAGATCAGGCTGATTGCGAAGAACTCCTTTTTGTCTTGGAAGGACTACCTGCAAATAAGAACACAAGACCACAAGATTTTGATTAGACAATAAATGAGGAAACTGCCTTGGGCCCAGGAAATATAAAACTTCCTTTCGAAGGTGGTCAGTTTCCCTGCTAATATGAATTAACACAAAAGACTGTAAAATATCAATTAAGTTGCTTCGTTGAACTGGGTAGGGGAAAGGCTGGTTTTCTGGTTTTGATCGGAGGAACCGATGCCGGTTACTGATAACCGATGCCGGTTACTGATAACCGATACCGTGGGTTCTAGGATCTGTAGGTTAGTTGCTTTGTGGGGTAGTTGTGTTGTTTGTAAGGCTGTATATAGGTGGTATTAGGAAATAAGGTGATGAGAGGTAGATGAATGATAGTTAGAGGTAATATGCATGCTGGGTAGTGGATTCAGGGATGGATTTATGAGGACTGTAATTCAAAAGGCATAAGAAATGTTATAACAGAGGACATGCAAGATGTGACTTACTGGTTTTGACGAAGATGCAAGCTGATCTCCTTTGCTGTAAACACTTCTGGTATTTCCACTCGTCTCTGCTCGGTCAAGTGAAGATCTGGACTCTCTTTTTCGCTCCCAATGATCTCTGTTGATTCAAAAATCATTCGACCTGATCCCAAAAATGAAATTCCGATCCTTTGTTTTTGGTTTGGGGAGCCCATTTACAGGGAACCGATGGCGGTTGCGTAACCGATGGCGGTCGAGTAGGAACCGGCATCGGTAAGGAAAAAGTAGGCTATTTTTAGTAAAATAACCCACCTTCCCTGCTTTTCTCCCGAGAGATCAGTTGCGGGCTTGGTCAAGTGGCTAGAAGGTCGGTTTTGGGTGCGAGTAAGGAGGCATTAGTTATGGATGTGAGTCTAGACCAAGCCATAAGTCTTAATTAGGTTAGTTTAGGGTTAGGGCTAGGTCATGATGAGGTGGCAAAATGAGGTGGCAGGTAAGGTGATGTGGATTTATCAATTACAAGGTAATTAATAAATAATTGTGTAAGGTTTAGGTGATGAGGTTAAGTTGCGAGATGAGATGCGGGTCACAAGGGGTCGTAAGACACAAATTTGGTGTCTACATTAGCCCCTTATTGTCGTGTAGCTTGTTTTGTAAAGCTGCACGGACAATAATATGAAGTGGTTTCCCCTGTTAAGGGTATAGGTAATCCCCCTCAAATCTATCACAGATTGAGTGAACGGGAAATCAGGGATAGGGTTGATAAAGGGTAAATGGGGTAGAGGGGATGGTAAGATGGTGGGGTAGGTCCAAGGAAGCAGACGCATGGTAAAATGCAATAGTACGACTAGGGTACATGATTTGACGAGCAAACCAGCAGTGCATAGGCAAAGGTCGATAGTTTATCCAAACAAGGGTGATATAATCCTGGTATCCAAGGCATAGGAAGTAGCTCCAGGGTATATAACAGGTAAGGTACAGGAACGTTTAGGCATGTTCGGCAGTACCAAATGGTTGGTTTGGTTGAGATAAACGTCACGGTCTAGGTCTAGGCAAAGTTGGTCGACAGATCAAGTCAAGGACCCTAATCATGCTAAAACACGAACAGGTGAGCTCGATGGAACAAAAGGTACAGGATGGGTGGATAAAAGTATATGTTGTTGATTGTGGGTATGGTATTGAAGTGATACGGCCGTGGGTCGGGCTCAAATGGTTGGGGTGCGGCCTTGGGTCGGGCTGGGTGTTGGGTCGGGCTAGGGTAGGGCGAGGCCTTGGGTCGGGCCGGATGGTTAGGGTTGAGGCCTTGGGTCGGGCCGGGTAGGGTGGGTAGGGTGAGGCCTTGGGTCGGGCCGGGTAGGGTTGAGGCCTTGGGTCGGGCCAGGGTAGGTTGAGGCCTTGGGTCGGGCCGAATAGGTAGGTTGAGGCCTAGGTAGGTGAGGCCTTGGGTCGGGCCGAATAGGTAGGTTGAGGCCTTGGGTCGGGCCGAATAGGTAGGTTGAGGCCTTGGGTCGGGCCGAATAGGTAGGTTGAGGCCTTGGGTCGGGCCGAATAGGTAGGGCGAGGCCTTGGGTCGGGCCAAATAGGTAGGTTGAGGCCTTGGGTCGGGCCGAATAGGTAGGTTGAGGCCTTGGGTCGGGCCGAATAGGTAGGTTGAGGCCTTGGGTCGGGCCGAATAGGTAAACAAATGGTGTTCAACAAAGGTGGATATAGGCGATATGTGGTTAAAAAAGGGGCAAATGGTAAATAAGGGCAAAAAATTGGGGGAAAGTTGGCAGAAAAACCGATGTCGATTCTACATGACCGATATCGGTTAAGGGACCGATACCGGTTCATTAGGGCAAAATGAAACCGATATCGGTTAAGGGCGAAAAACCTATAAAAAGAAAAATACGGCTTGTCATTGTCACTTTGTTATTTTGAAAACCAAATTGACTTGTCTGACGTGGAGAGTTGAGATTGGAGGTTTATTGAGTGAGGTGGAGCTATTTTGCTGGAGGAGTGAGTTGGTTGATTGGCCGGGGACCCAGCAGAGTAGAATTGGAGCTATGGCACAGGCAGGAGGAGCAGGAGGGGCTTTATGGACCAGCTGGATTCCATGACCACGGTTAAGGGACATACCCATTAGGGCCCATATCACGACGACGGCTTCATTGTGTACGGGTAGGCTCGGAACTTTTTATTTTGTGCATTTGAATGAATTAAGCAAATTGACTTTACATTTTTGATGCATGGAATTTGACATTTTGAAGAGGATAGGGTAAATACCGAGGGCTGAAGGGGGAAGATTTTGGTGTTTGGGTTGGGAGATGATAGAAAAACGGAGCTATAGCTAGGGGTTTATGGGCTTGTAGGTGAAATCACAGAACGACACTGGATTGTTCATACTTATTACACTGTTGGGCCTATGAGCACATTGTTTGTGTGCGACCAATAGGCCGACCCATCCAGTCAGGAGAGACCGGAGTACAGAGGTTGGGATTCAGACGATGGGTCCAGACAGAACAGGAGGCAAGATCCCAGGCCGTGACGGATGACTTTGAGTATTATAGGAAGGTATGGGAGAGAGTGACGATTGCGGATATCTGTTGGCGGCCTTACGGAAACTATATGGTAACAGAGAATATAGCTGAGGAGTTGAGGGGTGTAGAGCGATTGAGGTGGATCGCAGGGCACAGGCCAGGTGAGTATGAGAGGATTCCTCTAGATCGCGTGCGGCGACAATTTGGATTTGTGCAGGATATACCCCAGGCTTATAGACCCTATATGAGGATCGATGCAGAGGCAGTATTCTCACCTCCCCAGCCAACACCTCCAGAAGGGCCTGAAGAGGTAGCAGCCGATCGCAGGGTAATGGATGCAGGAACGACAGAGGCCTATAGATTATGGTGGGTAGCAGAACTGCGAGGTGTACGTGATCATCCTGACATAGCGGTGATTACAGCAGAGAGGGATCGTCTGCAGCGTTTGGTTCAGCAGCTCCAAACGCAGGTGAATGAGACAAGAGGATTGTTAGTGGTTGCGGAGTCACGGGCGGAGAGACTAGAGGCTGGAGTCCTCCATGCGAGAGGGCGTATTCATATGTTACAGGAGAGATTGGCAGATCAGTGGGTGGTACCAATAGCCGTGGTACCATTGAGGACAGAGAGGCCTGGCGAGAGGGGTCGACGATCACGATCATCACCTAGTTCGGGATGAGGCGTGAGGGTCTAAATAAATGTTAGCAAGGTATAAGAATAAATAAGAGTACCGACCTGCGTGTCGATGATAGAGAAGATGTATTTGTTTAACATCTAAATAAAACTGAATATGTATGTTGATTTGAGTTATAATAATAAGAATGTTTTCGTTTTGACTTTTTGTGTTTTGAAAAAGGATAAAGAGGAATGTGATTAAATAGAAATACACAAAAATATTTATATTTACCACACATGATAGGTTATGGTAGGGGATGGTCGAGCTAACCTTGGGAGACCCTATGTCTCTGAAGTGCTGCCTACATAGCCCATTGCACAAAGCAAGGAGGGGCCTCAGACCGATGTAGTTCTCCCTTAGGATCAGGGAGAGGCGAATTCAGGCAATTTGGTACGGTTTAGGCAATTGGTTGATTGGTAAGAATATTGATATTAATATTGGTAAGGTAAGGTTGTTGGTGTCGGAAATGAATTGGTGATGTTGTAAAAGGTATAAGGGAAGTGAAAGTTAGCCTACCCAAGTGGTAGGGAACCATGTCCTGATTAAGATCAACACACAATCCTAGATGCGAGGCAAAGCGGAAAGAGTGCTCCGTAGGTGAAAAGAGCTAAACAAACCACCAAACGTAGAACGAGCTTGAAGCCCTAGGTACCGTGCATAGACGAGAAGTCCATAGGTGAAAAGAGTTGTATGATCACAATATATCGGGTGTACGTTACGTCCCTTGAGTTGAAACAAATGGTGAGGTGAGGTGGATGATATAGCTGAGGTACAGAGAATTTATTACAAAGTGAGTGTTCTGACGAAAGAGAACCTACCCTAAATAGACAAGTCCATGACCCAAAAAGTTCTTTTTGAATGAGGCTTTTATTTTACTGAATATAGACTGATCGATGCGGGAAGTCTACAAGGGATATTGATTGTGCTATTCTTGAGGTCTTCACGAAGCTGATCAATGCGAGAAGCTTCTGATAAAGGCTGACTGTGTATAGCTGTCCTTCGAGGGAGCAGTCTATTTATAGTAGCAGATATGATTTTAGTGCATAGCTGTCCTTCGGGGGAGCAGTCTATATATAATAGCAGCAATAATTTGGCATATAGCTGTCCTTCGAGGGAACAGTCTATATATAATTTAGATAGCTAGATGTTCTTTTGGCGTGAAGCATCTAGTTTGGTAGGAAGTTTGACTCAAGAAAATCCCATAAGAATACGGCTTATTTTAAAACTTTGAAGTCATGGACTAGACTAAAAAGGGGAAGGCATCGTTTAGGTGAGGTGAGAATCAAACTATGTGAGCTTGATTTTTATTATGAGGTGTAGGAAACGAAGTGCATGTGGTGGTATGTGAGCTCAAGGGACGAGCGGCAGGTAGATAAGAAGTGATATAACACTAAATTCAACAGTAGAATGGTCGAAGATGCAAGGCATTAAGGGGTTCAGGCTCAGGCTTACCATTAAGCGAAGCTAAACGATAAGCGCCTGATCCATAGGTGTGAGTGATTATGTAAGGCCCAATCCAATTGGGAGCAAATTTTCCACGTTTGCTCTTTTCTAGTTTGGTGACATGTTGATTCTCTTTGAGGACAAGATCACCAACCTTAAAGGTACGCTCATGAAGTCGCTTATCATAAGCACGTTTGATGCGTTTTTGATAGATTTGAAGGTGATCAAGAGCTGTAAGACGACGTTCGTCAAGAAGCTCCAATTGGGCTAACCGCTCTTGGCGGAAATCATCGTTGGTGAGAATATCCTGAAGAGATATTCTAAGGGAGGGTATTTGTATTTCGAGAGGCAAAACAGCCTCGGTACCATATACCAAAGAAAAAGGTGTGGCATTAGTAGAGGTACGAATGCTAGTACGATAAGCCCAAAGGGCAAAGGGAATGTGATCGTGCCAATTTCTTCCGGATTCATTGACAACTTTCATGAGGATTTTGGTTAGGGTTTTATTAGAAGATTCAGCCTGACCATTGGCCTGCGGATAGTAAGGCGATGAGAAACTAAGTTTGATACCAAAGTTGTCACAAAGGTCTTGTAACAACTTGTTTTTAAAAGATTTACCATTATCTGTTATTAGGCGATGAGGAATACCAAAACGACAGATAATGTGATGGTTAATGAATTCGACAATTTTTTCCTTTTTAGTTGAAATGAGTGGAATAGCCTCCACCCATTTTGTGTAATATTCGGTTGCTGTGATAATCCATCGGTGACGTTGTGAAGAGGACGGGTGAATCTCACCAATAAGGTCTAAACCCCATTGTGAGAAGGGCCAAAGATCTCGAGCGACCTGGAGCGGGTGGCTAGGAGTATGTTGAAGGTTGGCATGTTGTTGACACATAACACAACGCTTAACATATTCGTAGCAGTCGTTATTGAGAGTAGGCCAATAATAACCGAGGCGAAGGATTCGTTTGGCCACGGCAAGGCCACTAAAATGTCCACCACAAATACCGTCATGGACTTGTTGGATGGTATGGGTGATCTCCGCACCGGTGAGACATCGAAGGAGGATGCCATCAAAGCCACGTTTATAAAGGAGTCCCCCCATAACTACATAACGAGAAACGCGTTTAAGAAAAGCACGTTTACCAGTACTAGTAAGGTCAGAAGGGAGAACAGAGGTTGTAAGGTAGTCATGGAATTGGTGATACCAGGTATCCTGCGAGTTAGCAGACACAGTATTTATCGTACAAACAACCGGGGCTGAATAAGATGGGGCAAAGAGTTGTTGGACCAAGACAAAAATGTCAGAGTCAGTTGATGAGGCTGGAATTTGCGAGGCTAAGCAAGCCATAGTATCCGCAAATTTGTTAGTAGAGCGTGGAATGGTTTGGATAGAATAGTGAGTAAATAAGGCTAGAAGTGAATCCACGTAGTGTTTGTATTTTTGAAGTTCCTCATTTTTGCATTGGTAGATGCCCATAACTTGATTGACTACCAATTGAGAGTCGCCAAAAATATTGATAGATTTGATACCTAAGTGCAGCGCAACCTGGAGACCCAGAACAAGGGCCTCGTATTCCGCTGTATTATTAGTGCAAGGGAAATCGAGTCGGAATGAAAGAGGCATAGGCTCGGCGTCAAGAGGAACGAGAACAACGCCAGCTCCTCCACCGCGTTGGCATTTAGATCCATCGAAGAAGAGGGTCATTTGATACGACTCTTCCCCGAGTGAAAGAGTGGCGATGAGTTCGTCGGGGAATATAAAATTGGTAAATTGTTCCCCAGGTAAAGGGGCTTCCGCAAGTTGGTCTGCGATGGTTTGTCCTTTGATTGATTTCTGGTGGACGAACTCAAGGTCGAGGTCGGCGAGGAGCATGAGCCATCGGGCGATGCGTTGGTTTAGATGAGGTTTGGCATACATGTAATGGATGGGGTCTGTGTTGGTGATGACGAAAGTTTTGTGATTCAGAAGGTAGTGTCGGAGCTTGGTAGCCACGAATGATAGGGCTAGGCACAACTTTTCTACATGTGTATACCTAGTCTCATAATCCACCAAAGTATGACTTATATAATAAACGGCTTGTTCTCGATTTTCAGAGTCACGATGTGCAAGCATGGCCCCTACAGCGTGGTCAGTGGCGGAAAGGTAAAGGTAGAAAGGGCGGTCGTCTTGAGGTGGGATAAGCACGGGTGGCTGCAAGAGATAAGTTTTGAGAGCTTCAAAGGCTTGGTGGCACTCTTCACTCCATTGAAAATCAATGTCCTTCTTAAGGAGGTGATGGAAAGGTTGACATCGATCCGAGAGTTGGGAGATGAAACGTCGGATAGATTGGAGCTTACCTTGTAAACTACGCAATTGTTTGAGATTGGTAGGTGGGGGCATTTCTATGATAGCTTTGACTTTAGATGGATCGACCTCGATGCCACGCAAAGAGACGATAAAACCAAGAAGCTTTCCCGAAAGGACACCAAAGACACATTTCTTTGGTTGAAGACGGACAGAATATTGTAACAGGTGATCAAAAATAATGGTTAAAACATCGAGATGTTCACTGCGATGTTTAGACTTGCCAAGAAGATCGTCGACGTAATCTTCAAGGATAGTGTGCATAATGTCATGAAAAATGTAGGTCATAGCCCGCTGATAGGTCGCACCAGCATTCTTAAGGCCAAATGGCATTACACGGTAACAGAAGGTTCCCCAAGGAGTTATGAAGGCAGTTTTGTGTTGATCGGCAGGGGCAACCAAAATTTGGTTGTATCCTGAAAAGCCATCCATGAGAGAAAGCATTTCATGACCCGCAGTGAGATCAACAAGTTGATCAATACTAGGTAGGGGGAAGTCATCCTTAGGGTAAGCGAGGTTAAGATCTCAGAAATCCATGCATATCCGAAGTCCCCCCATCGCTTTAGTGACAGGTACGATGTTAGAAATCCATTGAGGATAGTCAATAGGCAAGATGAAGGAAACAGAAAGGAGTCGTTGGAGCTCCTCTTTGACCAAGAGGGCAATGCGTGGATGCATTTTTCTCAATTTCTGTTTAATTGGCTTGGAATCGGGTTTCAGTGTAATGTTATGGACAGCAATGTCAGGATCAATTCCTGGCATGTCAGCGTAGGACCAAGCGAAAGCTTGGGTGCGAGCACGGAGGAAAGTAGTAAAGGCGACTTGTTCTGATGCGTTAAGGGATTGTCCGATCTTCACAATGTGAGGATCCTCCTCCGTGTGGATGTTGATTTCTATTGTAGATTCGTTCAGCATGGTTTGGGTTTCAGATGGTAAGGCTCGTTGAATATAAGAATCATCCGCGCCAAGGTAAGTGAGGATGGAGTCGTCATCCTGACACTCAACAACATTAATCAAAGGCGAATCCTCTTCGATCATGTCTGGATACAGAAGGGGAAGAGAAGATGGGTCCTCATTATCGCGTTGATAAGTGAGAGGACCTATGAAGATAGCATTTATGAAAAAAAAAAGTTAGGAGGGATAGATTCAGGGTCTATAGATTCTGTGGGTGATGATGGCAAAGTGGGTGATGATGGTTTGGTAGGGGTGACGTCGTCTTCTTCCAGAATACAACTGACACGAGGTGTCTCCTGTGTAGGTGTTTCAGGAAAACCGAGACCACTGCGATCATTATGTTTGCGTGTGGTGATGGGGATGAGTGTATGTCGGCCTTGTTCATAAAGACCAAAACCAAAGCCTTTCCAAGCACAGCGAGTCAAGAAGGTGAGGGCAAAGCGACGATTGGTAAGGTATTGAAAATCGGACTGGAAAGGAACCACACCAAGAGGAGGCTCAGGGGCAATGGAAGATGCGTCGACACCCCCATACGTTAGGTTAGTGCGGCAGTGAGGTGGTCCGTAGGAGATTACTTCCCCCACACGACGGTCATAGTTAGGATGGGCATGTACCTGTCCGTACTCCTGTGGGGTATGGAAAGAACTAACGTTATATAGGTGATACTCCCCCAGCGTAAGGCGCTGAAAAACATCTACTAAGGGGTCTGCGGTTGGGATGTTAGCTGCGGGAAGGGAAGTGGTTTTTGCGACGGTGGTTTCATTAGTTGAAGGCGTAGGTGCGATTGAGGTACATGGTTGAGGCATAGTTGAAGAAGATGGTTGGGTTGAATGAACGGGTGTCTTGATTGGTACCAGCACATCATTTGGGCGGTATAACATATTGCAGGTTTTAAAGGGGGGAGGATCAGCTTTTACGGTGTAGGACTTCCCCTCGTACTCAAATTTTATGCATCTATGTAAGGTTGAGGGAACGCATCCCATGGCCCGGATCCAAGGACGACCCAGCAATATATTATATTGGAACTCTCCCTCAAGGACATAGAAGAGTTCGGGTAAAGTACGTGGTCCTACCCGAATGTTGAGGATCACGGTGCCTAAGGTAGAGGTAATAGCGTCATTGAATGACCGCAACATGATGGGGTTGGCACACATGTAGCTAGAAGGGATATTCATTTGTTGAAAAGCTTTTGAAGAGATGATGTTTAGGCTAGCACCCCCGTCAATCATAACACGACGTACACGAATGTCCCGGACGTAAGCTGAGATGAACAGGGCAGGGTCAGGATCTTCTGTACCAAAATCGACAATTTCATCTTCAGAGAAACTGACTGCAGCAGCTTGTGGTACAGAGACAGAAGTGGTTGGGGCGGTGGGTTGTTTGGTGAGAGAGGCAACGTGATTGGGTGTTAGAATGGAGGCAACAGGCAGGGCTTCATTAGGTAAGACCTCGATCCCCTGAAGAATTTCAACGAGAGCTTGTCGATGAGATTCAGAAGTCTGAATGAGATCATATAGTGTCATTTTGACGGGTGATTGGTGAAGCTGTTTGATCATGGCTCGATGGGCAACTCCATTAGAGACGGGGTAAGCGGGTCCACGAATAACCACTTTGGGTGGTGGTGCAATCGGGATGCTAGACGGAGAAAGAGAGGACGCAGGTGTGCTTTCTTTCGCTTTCTCGTTGTTTTTCTGCGCTCGAGTAGCAACACTAATCATATTAATCTCGTAAACCTGAGATGAGGAAGATGGTTGGGATAAATTATGGTCTTCAAGAGGTGGGGTTGTAATAATGATAGATCGTGGTGAGGCGGGGATAGATGGTATAGGAGAGGGAATTGAAGCTAAAGGTCTCTCCCTTCGTAAGTTGTCTTTCTTAACCTTTCTATCTGGGAGAGGTGACTGACGAAGGATGGTTTTTAAAGCTTTGCATCCCTCCACATCATGTCCTGGTGTGCGGTGATAAGCGCAGATCTTAGACTCATCATAACCTATAGGTCGAGGTTTAGACGGGTCATAAGGTCTAAGTGGGGGTAGGGAAATGGTCGCATTATCTACTAACATAGCAAGGATTTTGGCGTAAGATCCTTTGAGTGGGTCAAAATCAGAAGAGGATGAGGGTATTGATTGCGCGGGTTTTGGTAATGTTTGGGCGTGGTTAGTTCGTATGGGTGGTGGTTTAACCGAGGGGTGTTGATATGTGTTTTTCACTAAACGTGGTTTCTTTGGCGCAGGAGCTACGTTCGGCTGGTTAGATGATGAGGCTACAGATGACATGGTAGCGGGAAACAACCACGGAGAAAGGGGAGTGACAGAAAATAAATCCTTTGATGATGGAGTTTGTTTAGGGTTGATGGGTGGACAGGATACGTGGGGTGATAATGTTGATATACCCTTTGATCCCTGTATGGGTGCAGAAGGCGTAGATCGTTTTGAAGAAAACGCAGGAGGTATGATATATTGGTGCAAGGTGGAAGGATGAGGTCCTAATATGGAAGGTAGGTATGACGATGATGGTTTTGATTGTGATAGAGGCACGGGTTGAGTGTGTCTCCTAGGTGGCGGGGCGGCTTTATTCTTGGACAAATCTAGTCGCTTAGGCGGGTGTGTTAGACTGGGTATGGGTAAGGTCCCAAGCGTAGGGGAAGATTTGGCTAAGTTAATAGAAGTGGACGAGGCATTTGGTAGAGGTGAGGGGGGTGAAGGTGAGAACATGGGCATTTTAAGCTTCTGTAAACACTTCGGGTATATGGTGGAGTTCTCAGGATCGGTCATTTGCATTTGAGTAGAATATGGCGTACTCAAACGTTCCCATAGGATTTGTCTATCCTCTGGAGAATGACAGTCTTCAGGCTTGAATTGTAAATTTGGTACGGAAGAAAGGTGGGTTGTGATTCCAGTCCACTGTGGGTGTGATACAGTGAGTAGATGAGGTACTGTATCAATAGATGTTAAGAGGTCAACCGGTCGTTGAAAAGATTTAGGCGATGAAGAACTAATAGGTAAGAGGGCGTGTTCGAGAGGATCCGTCATGGTTAAAGAATTTGGTGATGTCGGTGCAAGAGATTTCTCGTCTAAGGATGTCAAAAGGAGTGGCGTACCTTCCTCTTGTGCAACAAGAGTGGTAGAAGGGGAAGTCTGGGAAATAGATAGATTAGATAACATCCGTTCGCAGTCTTGTAGGGATGTGGTATAAGCAGACTCATCGATGGGAAGAGGAGTCTGGGCAGTTAACTCCCTTATGGGTAAAGGAATGATTTCACTTTGGTTCGATGGTGGTAAAGGAGGTTCGGGCTCCTGTGTTAGTGAAGAGGCTTGATTCAAAATTTTCTCGATAGAGGCTTTGGGCTGGGTATCAAAGACTGCATGGATCTCATGAACACTCTCTTCGGCTAAGATATCCTGGTTTGTGTTACTGTTGGAAGAGTGATTCGGGAATGGTTTGTTGAAGATTTTCAAATTTCGGTTGGCAGGGGCATTAGGATTATCGAGGGTTATATCCCCTGCGTCAACCATTTCCTGCACTATGTTTTTCAACATCTTGCAGTTCTCATGACTGTGTCCCTTCACGCGGTGGAAGTTACAGAAGTCATTTTCTTTGTACCAGGAAGGTATGGCGCGAGTGGAATCAAACCCGGAATGAGGTTTAACAGGAGGTAATGTAATGGCTCCTGCTTTGAGCAATTTTTCCAATATCACACCATATGTTTCTCCCAAGGGAGTGTAGTTGATGGGCTCGGCTTTGTACTTATAGGTGGTTTTTGGTGGGGCATTAGACGGTGTTTGAGATTTAACCATCACCGCGTGGACAACTCCTTTTGATTTAGAAGAAGTGGACGCGTGAGGAGTGGTGGTATTTGGTTTATTGGTAGAATCAGGAGTTCAGAAATTGGGGTTTTTGTTACGCAACCGCAATTTCTCTTCCTCTAAGGCTCGAATCTCTAGTTTTCGAGCCATAGTAAAGGCTTCATCGAATGTACGGAAAGTTTGAATTTGGAGAGTAGGAGAAATGTGCTTAGCACATGCCCGCGTGAAAAGTTCGATAAGTTCAGTCTGAGGCAAGGCATATGTAAGTTGGTTGATAAGGCCGCGCCATCGTCCGACGAAATCTGCGATAGATTCGTCTTCGAATTGTCGAATGGCATAAAGGTCGGTGATGGATACTTTCTTAGCAATGTTAATGGAGAAGTGATCCAAGAAAGATTGGGCTAGTTGGTTAAAAGAGAAGATTGAGTGCTGGGTTAAAGCACTGTACCACTCCAAGGCAGGTCCTGATAAGGACATGGGAAAGGTGCGGAGTAACAAGGCATCATCATGGGCAATCAAATAACAAGCATGTCTAAATGATCGCAAGTGTTGTTGAGGATCCTCTTTACTATTAAAACGAGTAAATTTCGGCAACTCCCATTGAGGAGGATATGAATGAAGGGGGACAGAAGGGTGAATGGGCTCCCGACAAACTTGCTCGTATGTCAAGGCGCTACGACTTCCTGAAACAGAAGCCTCCAGGTTTTGCATTTTGTCCATCATTTGTTTGATGAAATCTGTGGTTGGATGAGATGATGATGCGGTTGTGGCAAACGGAGGCAAATTGGGCCAAGGGCCTCCACTGGACAATGGTGGAGTTAAGTGTTGATAAGGTATGGAGGATGAATATGTTGAGGCGACAGAATAGGGATGTCCCATATAAGGTGTTGAGGTTACTGGATACGTGTATGGGAATGAGAAGGTAGGCGGAGCTTGAGAAGGAAAGCTCGTGTGGATAGGTGGCAGAGAGCAAGTCATGAATGGAGTAGTCTGCAAGAGAGATGAGGTAGGGGCAGTTGGTGGTAATGATATGTGGGGTCCAAGATTAGCCAAAGAAAAGCCAATCTGAGTCGTATGAACCTCTGAAGCTGTCGGATTGGGAGACGGGGCTAGAGATGCAGGAAGCAAGGCGGTATTATCAGGCGGAGTGGGAGCTAAATGAGCAGCTATACTAATAGGCATACCAACAAGGAGCTGACCATCAGGCGTACGGTCAGGGGTGTGGGACAAATAGTATTGTACAGCGCTAGAATTAGCATCCAGAAACTTGGCAAAGTCCTTGTCTCCTACAGGAATTTTAGGGATCTCACTGGTGTCTGTAGGATTCCCCACAGAATGTGAAGGGGGTGATTCAGGTAAAGAAACAGAGCAAGCATGTGAAACCATGGCGGCAGCTTGCTTTCGAGTGATAACAACCATGGACAGGTGTTCACAGTAGGGTTTCAATCTGTCAGGAATAGAAACAAACTCAGACTGGTAAAATTGGTAGGTTGCTGGTTTGTCAGGAATTGGAAAAGAGAGTAACCGATATCGGTCTAGTAACCGATGTCGGTTACACTATAGCCGACGTCGGCCAGGTAACCGATGTTGGTGTAACAAGTCTGGACTAACAAGATATAAAAGGCTGCTAATTTGATTTTTAACAACGTTTAGTATACGTGTCCAATTATTGATCACAGAAGACAGAGTATGAGAAAGAAAACAGAACTAAAAACAAGCAAGATGCACACACAAATCCAGAGATTAACCCTAGGGTTAATTTTAATTATCGTGGGCTTATGCCTTTAGACGTAGAATGATGTCAGAATCCTAAACAAGAGACTTAGGGGAAATGTCAAGTTGTTTTGGCTTATAAGGTTACCTCAATCGGGCGGAGGAATACCGCGGAAAAAAGGGGGATGTTTGAGCTGTTGTGTTAATTGTGAAGTGATTCGGTATGTGTTGTGCAGTGAATGTAAGATTAATTTCCTGTCAATACCGTGGATATCACCCCCACGTGTACGACCTGTTACTTAATCTACGTTCACTAGAATTGAAAAACAACAAGCAGGAATGCAATGCACGTGTTTTAAACCCAAATCGAAAATTATGTTCGATGAAGCAAAAGAGATGACTTTCACTAATGCAAGATGCAAAAACAAAGCAAGTTCTTTTACCAAAATAATATAAAACCTTATGAATATCTTTAGAAGAAGAAAACAGCAGGTATGCTCCCTATATGAAAGCAAGTAAGAAAGAAAGAAACCCAAAATGGGTCCCACCGGGCGTGCCAAAATGTTTCACTCGGAATGTTTCGTTCCTTTTAGAAACAGATAAGGTTAGGGGCTAGGAGGAATACCTGTAGAATGTCGAGATGGTGTGCGCGTACCGTAGAGAAAGATCAGGCTGATTGCGAAGAACTCCTTTTTGTCTTGGAAGGACTACCTGCAAATAAGAACACAAGACCACAAGATTTTGATTAGACAATAAATGAGGAAACTACCTTGGGCCCAGGAAATATAAAACTTCCTTTCGAAGGTGGTCAGTTTCCCTGCTAATATGAATTAACACAAAAGACTGTAAAATATCAATTAAGTTGCTTCGTTGAACTGGGTAGGGGAAAGGCTGGTTTTCTGGTTTTGATCGGAGGAACCGATGCCAGTTACTGATAACCGATACCGGTGGGTTCTAGGATCTGTAGGTTAGTTGCTTTGTGGGGTAGTTGTGTTGTTTGTAAGGCTGTATATAGGTGGTATTAGGAAATAAGGTGATGAGAGGTAGATGAATGATAGTTAGAGGTAATATGCATGCTGGGTAGTGGATTCAGGGATGGATTTATGAGGACTGTAATTCAAAAGGCATAAGAAATGTTATAACAGAGGACATGCAAGATGTGACTTACTGGTTTTGACGAAGATGCAAGTTGATCTCCTTTGCTGTAAACACTTCTGGTATTTCCACTCGTCTCTGCTCGGTCAAGTGAAGATCTGGACTCTCTTTTTCACTCCCAATGATCTCTGTTGATTCAAAAATCATTCGACCTGATCCCAAAAATGAAATTCCGATCCTTTGTTTTTGGTTTGGGGAGCCCATTTACAGGGAACCGATGGCGGTTACGTAACCGACGGCGGTCGAGTAGGAACCGGCATCGGTAAGGAAAAAGTAGGCTATTTTTAGTAAAATAGCCCACCTTCCCTGCTTTTCTCCCGAGAGATCAGTTGCGGGCTTGGTCAAGTGGCTAGAAGGTCGGTTTTGGGTGCGAGTAAGGAGGCATTAGTTATGGATGTGAGTCTAGACCAAGTCATAGGTCTTAATTAGGTTAGTTTAGGGTTAGGGCTAGGTCATGATGAGGTGGCAAAATGAGGTGGTAGGTAAGGTGATGTGGATTTATCAATTACAAGGTAATTAATAAATAATTGTGTAAGGTTTAGGTGATGAGGTTAAGTTGCGAGATGAGATGCGGGTCACAAGGGGTCGTAAGACACAAATTTGGTGTCTACAGATATTTCATCCTCTACAGTTGGCAACAAGAACCGTGAGGTTCAACAGACACAGAAGAATACTCAGGAGTTAGTGGGTACTCCTAGGAGGAGTGATAGACAACAGAAACCACCAGCCAGGTATGATGACTATGTTGCATTAGTTAGTATGTTGGTAGATAGTGAACCTTCTAGCTATCAGGAGGCTGCACAACATCAAGTGTGGCAAGAAGCAATGGCTGAGGAGTATACTTCAATTATGCAGAATGATGTGTGGGAGGTAGTTCCTAGACCAACAGATAGGGCAGTGGTTGGATCACGCTGGATCTATAGATCAAGCACGGTGCAGATGGTAGCATCAAGAAATATAAGGCAAGGTTCGTGGCAAAGGGGTTCTCTCAGAAAGAGGGAATAGACTACGAGGAGACATTTTCTTCAGTTGCCAGGTATACTTTTATACGAGCTGTAATCTCAATTTCAGCACAAATGGGATGGCAGATCCATCAAATGGATGTCAAGACAGCGTTTCTTAATGGTGAGTTGAAAGAGGAGGTATCCATAGAACAACTAGAAGGCTTTGTAGCACACAGCAAAGAGACCCACGTGTGTAGATTGAAAAGAGCATTGTACGAACTCAAGCAGGATCCCAGAGCGTGGTATGAGTGCATTGATAGTTACTTGCAGGAAATGGGCTTTGTGAAGAGTGAGGCAGATGCTAATCTCTACTACTTGGTAGTTGGAGGTGAGATTCTCATTCTTGTTCTATATGTAGATGACTTGTTTCTTACAGGTTCACTGGGGCTCATAGAAGAATGCAAGAGGGATCTTGCAGCGGAGTTCGAGATGAAGGATTGGGACTTATGCACTACTTTCTAGGCATGGAGGTATGGCAGAAAGATGGAGAGATTTTCCTTGGGCAAGGGAAATATTGCATGGAAATCTTGAAAAGGTTCAGGATGGAAGATTGCAAAGCCATGTCTACACCCATGATCATGAACTAGAGGAAGGTAGACACATCCAGGGAGAAGGATGTAGACCCCACCTTATACAGGCAGTTGATTGGTTCTCTCATGTATTTGGTCAATACCAGGCCAGATATAGCTTTTGCAGTTAACTCTCTTAGTCAGTTCATGGTTGAGCCAAAGAGAGTGCATTGGACTGCGGCAAAGCATGTGCTGCGTTATTTGCGAGGTACAATCAAGTATGGAATTAGATATGCTCGAGGTGAAGGAATCAGGTTGATGGGCTATACTGACGCAGATTGGGCAAGTAGCACAATGGACAAGAGGAGCACTTCAGGGTGTTGTTTCAGTCTGGGATCAGGAGTTGTATCTTGGTTCAGTAGGAAGCAGAAGTCTGTGGCTATGAGTTCAGCAGAGTCAGAGTACATAACAGCTAACATGGCAACATGTGAAGCTATATGGCTTCGGAAGTTGCTAGTAGCTTTGTTTGGTCAGAAGGTTGAGACTACGGTGATACATTGCGACAATCAGAGTTGCATCAAGTTGACTGAGAATCCAGTGTTTCATGATAGGTCAAAACATATAGACATCAAGTATCACTTCATCAGAGATTGTGTACAGCGCGGGGTTGTTAAGCTACAGTTTGTACCTACAGATCAGCAGGTAGCAGACATTCTGAAAAAGGCATTGGGGAAGAAAAAATTTATCTTCTTCAGAGAGATGTTGGGTGTCATGCAGAACAGCTTCCTCGCTAAGAGGGAGTGTTAATCTTAGTAGTTAGTAGCTTGGACAGCTGTTTGTCCTCATACCATTTGTTATGGGTAGTTTGGACAACCTAGAATTTAGAGAAATAATTGTTTTTGTCAAACAAATATTGTTTAGGATAAGAACAATTGTTATCTAATATGACTCCTTTTAGGTGACACCTCATAACCAAGGTTGTTATGGTTATTGAGTTGTCTTAATCTCAGCCGTTCATTTGTATTAATCTTGGCCGTTGATTTTCAACGAGAGTAGTATATAAGGGGGTCATTGGGGTCATTTGTAACAAGGAAGTTTTGAGAGAAACTTGCAGTGTTAGCAAGTAGTGTTACAGTGTTAGCAAGGGCGCAGTGATAGCGTTGGAGATAGCAGTGGAGGAATATCAGCATGAGGATTAGGAGATTGTCGGAGCTCTGCCAGTAAGAGGCAGCAGTATTTGTATCTCTTGATTTGCTGAAGTTTAATATATTTCTCATCTGTAGTACTGGTTTTCCCTATGGGGTTTTTCCAGGGACAATTGTCCAAAAATATTGTGTTCACCTTGTTGGGTATTTCTTATGTGTTTGTATTTGTGAAGTTACAGTTGTGTTATTTTCCAATATTTGTTGATCAAATAATCTTACAAGATAGGAGGTTAATAATCAGTAACTGTAATAGATTTTTCACAATGTTGTGGTGGTTTTTTTATAGATTGAGGATATGTTCAAAAGTGGTATTTTAATCAATTTATGTGCTCTTAGATACATTTTAGGGCTTTTTGGTTTTATCAGTTTTTTTGGTTTAGAGTGGTAGAAAGAGATTATACTAATTTGATTTGGTTTTAAATATTTCTTGATGTTTTGAGGTGGGCCAATATGTCTTCACTTTTGCTATCAACCATATTTTTTTCTTCTTACTTGGGAATTTGACATTTGTCTTTTCCAAAAGTGTTTAAAGGGATTTCTTTATATTTGTTTGTTCATCTTCTACAATTTACACTTTTGTAGGAAAGTCATTAACCTCATTTAATAATTTTAAATGTATGCTAAAATTTATATCCAAAACATTTTCTAAAATAATTTTAATAATATTAATGGTTTGGATGTGAGTTGTATTCTTTTGAAATGACATAAATATTTGAATTTAAAAAATTATAATTTTAAAATGTGTTGAAGATTATATCTAATTTAGGGTTAAAAATTTTAAATAATAAAAAAACAAAAAAAAATGTTTATCGTTCAATGTATGTCCAACTTTATTAACACAAAACAAGGGTTAAAAAAATTTATAATGAAGAGAAATAAAAGTAGCACAAAGTAGGTAAATGATTTCCATAGACTTTTAATTGGCAAAGATGTTCTTAGCGTACAAGACTTGGCAAAGTATAATAATAATATTTGTGGGGACAAATGAGGCGGTCGCTTAAAGACGAGGGAGAACATGGAACGATGATCCAACTTATATTAAGATAATAAAGGAGATTATTCCGTGTTTCCATAGTCAAAAGGATCATATATCTTCTTCTTCACGTACACGATAGTGATGTGATTTGTTTAGAATCTGCTACAAATGGCATTCGAACCTCTCCGTTTAAAAAACGTTGGTCTTAAGTACCTTAAAAAACGGGTCCCATGATCAACGTTGGTGGTGTTTTTAAATTGTTAGACTTTTCAAAAATGGAAACTTTTTAAAACACCAAAACACTCTTCAAATCCCACTCCACTTAGTTTTTAAGCATGTCATAATGAATGTCATATGGATTTAATTAACAATGGTCCCCTAGGATGCCAAACTTACAAATGTTAGATAAGTTGTGTGATGACTTAAACTATAATTTAGAGTGGTATGTGTGGAGTATGATGTTGGTGAACTCACATCTCAATGTCATGTAGGTTGATCAATGTAAAAACACTTAAGAGTAATGTTTAAGAAGTAATTATGTGTGGACGTGCTAATCAATCTTGTGATAGTGAGAATTTTGTAAGATGTTAACAAATCTTAAATAATTGTTTTGTTATTGAAATTATCAGTGGTGCATAAGTTAGGTGTACGGAATGTTTTTTTGGCTTACTACTAAGAATTGAGGGGTATCTATTCTGCAAAATTTTACACTCAGGCCATGGTCCCACGCTCATCTCTTTTTGGTATCTCTTGGGACTTGTATCTTGGTGGATGGCTAGGCAACACCTTTTACACCATAATTCTCATTGTTGGACTACAACCCACTTAACACTCTTAAATAAATTTCACTAATGGAAGGTTATAATTTAATATCAAACATACAATGTTTTCTTCTTCTTCTTCTTCTTTTGATTGAGCACCTCTAAGGGTGTTACAATTGGGCACTGGATTACATAGTTTAATGACATCTTTGCCTAAGTTCCGGAGGGAACATATAGATTCAACAATGCAAAGTAAATGAAGAAACTAAACTGTTGATCTCCTTCAGCTATGCATCTACGAGTAAGGGGTATCCACGCCATCAAAATCACCCAAGGCACGACCTTGGCCTCAACCATTTGACTCTTCATGTCGGGTGTCTCCAGGCCTTGTACTCAACAAGACTTGATCCCTGGTGGAATCAATGAGAACCAACATCATCACCAATAGACCAAGGGCCCTTCAACCAATGTTTTCTTTTATTACCACTAATCTAGAAAAATGCAAAAATTGTATTGTTATCATAACAATCTACATATTGCTCTTGTTAATAGGTCAAGGGTTGTTGCTCCTAGTTGGAACAAGCTAGATTGTTGCATTCCTATTGGAAACCTCCTAATCTAAGAGTTCCAAATTGATTTTTTTTATTGTGACTCTCGAGACAACCCAAAAGTCGCAGGCACAAGGTACATGACTCAAGTTTGAGCGAGATGACTCATTTGGGCGACATTGTATGGTCTCATTATCAGTTTTAATAATGACATAGAAACTCAACCTTAGTCTATGGTACCCATTTTGCAATAGTTGTGGAATAGAGTTTCTACGGGAACTAGGGGGGATTCAATGGTCATGATCTAGGTACTAAAGAATAACATATCATGATAGAAATTGGATAAAATTCTTCAAAAGACATGGCCCCTCCTCGATTCCTTAACATTTTGGATTGTTAGTCATTTCTTCAAAGAGGCCAACAAGATGGAAAATCTCTTAGAAAACTATGACATCAAATAAGTTGTAAATATGCTAAAATGGATAACATGTTGAGTTTGTGGAATGGTTTGGCACTTGCATGGGAGTGTGATTTGTCACCTGCTCCTAACAAATCCCATGTGTTATCCCTTCTTTTACCTTCAAGGTCCATCATTCCTTTAATGTCTTCCCTTTTCACTTTTTGCATCACCACATTTCAAGATTGACTCGAGCATGTAGAATCTCACCCAAGTTATTGTCACCATATCTCTCCCCTATCATGTCTAGATTTTGAGATGGTTATTGCAAGATGAGGTGTGAAGTGGTGGCATATGATGATGGGAGTTATCGTAATGTCTCGAATGTGCCAGCCAATGTTATCTAACTTCATTTTGAGAGTATAGCATCATTTTTTGTTCACTTCCCTATTTGTATCTCCCTCTTTTTTCATAGTGGATTCACTATGTAAACTTATGGCTTATCATGTGCATTCATTGGATAATAAATAATACCCCTATTTCCAAATCTACATCTCAATATTTTATTTTTAAAACCACCTCCCAATACAACTTTTCAAATGTAAAATATCCTTTAATTTACCATATATCCAAAACACCCATTTTCTGTAATGACATCTTTATATCCCTTTTTTATTTCCACCTCTTCAGTGTTAGATTCAATATCTAACAATTTCACAAAAAATAATTGTATTTCCACTTTAAACCTTGATAAAATTCATATTGGACTCGAAAAGTAAAAACCCTTAGTATGTGTAATTTGATGTCTCTCTTCCTATATTTTCTATGTACATATGTCACAATCATCAAAATTTGTATAATAATGTGAAGGCTCACGTGTGGTTGCATTATTGTCATTTAAATTTACTAATCTTCATGACATTTATTCTCCTAAAATTTTGAATAAAATGATAAGAAATATACCTTAGCAATGATATTATGAAGGATGCCCTAACTATTGAGAGTTATGCAGTGTTATTTATTACTCTGGAAAAACATGTTGCTCTCTAAAATCCATGTCACTACTTTAAAAAAAAACACAATGAAAATGATTTAAATTGGGAGCTTCTTCATCTACCCCAGAACTAATGCTCATCCCTCCTCCCTACTACTCCACATACCCTACCCCTAATATATTTTTAAAAACCTTAATGTTTTAACCCCTTAATATATGGAAATGGGTCCATTGTGACTAATATTGAAGAACCCCAATATCAACTCACATGATAGGTAATGTTATGGTTTGTGAATCCCTCGTGGCATTTTCTAAGCATGAAGGCATGATTGTTGTCGAGGATTTTCCCACCCAGGAAAAAGCAAGAGATGGCTTTTAGGAGCCTAATCTTTGATGAGCTACTAAAATTTATCTTCATCGTTCAATACTAAGAGGTGATGAAATCAATCAAGGGTATTTTGGGAATAAACGACATTGAGTTGGAAATGAGGAGCAAGATTTTTTAGGTGGCATCTATGTTTATTTCAAACCTACTTCACTTTATCAATTTTACAAGTGAGAAGTGACAGAAATTGTAGAGTCCCTAATTCGAGAGGAGTATTAATGCAACATAGAAAAGGTTCTTGAAGTTATTTTCTTAGTAATTCCTAGATAACTACCTTTCAAGTACTAAGGTTTGAGGTTTGGTCTCATTGGGGCCCTTCAAATAAATGGAGACCCACTTTCTATATCTAGTCGATTATCTTGAGAGGCTTTGTGAATTCATCATTGTACCTTCCATGGTGGAGGTTGTTTCTTTGAGCATTGATTTTTTGGCCCCTCATTTACCTCTTCTTCTCCATCTTCCCAAGGTCGATAAATTTTTTGTGGAGTAGGCTAAGAAAGTCACTAATTTCTTAGTGTGGGTAGCATGAGTAGTAGGATTCAACATTTGCTTGGGTGGTCAATTGGACTTCAAAGATGATGCATCAACCTCTATTGCTAGAAAAGGGGATCTTCCTCTTGTAAATGTGTGATTGTGTTGTTGTGTATTTTTTTATGGTTTTGGACAGGTTTTATGTTCTTCTCTGGTTTCCTATGGTAATAATGTATGTATAGTCTGTTAGTATTGTTGGTAAAATTTTATTTGGGTTGAGTTTATCTCTACCCCACTTATGTATATAGTATTCAAGTCCTTTAGTAAAGTGGTCTAATAATCCATTGTTAGTTTTATTATTTTGAAAATGGGACATTGATCTATCATCTCTTTTTCTCCTTAGTGGCTTTTGATCCAAGCCTTTTGACATGTTGTAATTCACTCACTGAAATATGTAAATTTGTGTACTATGGAATTTATTGAGAAAGGGATCCCTATATATCAAAACACAATATGCAAAGTGTACTCTTCAATTATATTGTGTAAGCATATACCCCATAACATTGAGGCATCTTAAAATGTGGTGTTCAATATTTTCGTGTTCACTTCACCATACAAATTGACATTGTAGATCAAAGATATAAATCAACAAAGTGAAATTGATATGATGCAATAAGAAAATAAATGTTTGCAAGATGGGATTCTTTTCTCTGGAAAAAGGTGTAATGATTAAGGCAACTCATCCCCCATTGAAAATATTACCATTTCTACTTCTTATGGATCCAATTTTAATGTACACAATCTAATTTTGGTTATTGATTTCAATTTTTTAATTCAATTTATAAACGAATAATATGTGATTGTACATAGTTTTGTTTTACAGTTTTCAAGCATTTTCGGGACATTTTCAAAAATGATGGAAAATAGAACAAAAATAATGGTGTTCAAAAGTATGATGTGTACAAGGAGCATAGTTTTCAAGGGTTTTATGGATTCCCACACCATGTTCTAAAGCTCTTATGTTGTCATAAATATGCATTTCTTGGAAATGCAATTTGATAATAGTTAAACATGTAGAATTTTAAGTGAATCATTCAACTAAACCTCTCTATGAATCGTAAGAGAAGCTTGGGATGGACCAAGTATGTAAAAATTTAGAATGGCTCATTTTGAAAACTTGATCTATAATTTTTGACTTGGAACTTTCTACATATTTAACCATAGACTTGGGAATGTGTGTCAATTATTGAACTACAATGTAGATGACATATTGAGGAGGGCCTTCATTGTAGAAAAAGTAATTTCATGTGTGATAATGGAATATACAATAACAGATAGATGTAAGATTCATAATTCATTGATTGGGTTTATATCATAGGGTACACATCCACTACCCTTTCCTTATTATCTAAGTTTTGATGATGGATAACCATTTAACATATTATAAACTAAATTTTTTTCATGACTCAACATAGTATCTAACTAATATAAGTTTTTATATAGGTCACAATTATAAATACTTTGTTATTGACCTTAGTTATAAACAAAATTGAAAAAATTAGTATTAAAAAAACATGGATTGGATAATATGTTGAAATTTGTTGTTGGTATAAAAATAAATTGTTTTTATTTAGCCTTGTCATTTATGTGATACTATGCGGTTGTGAAATTTAGGGTGGAATTTTATCTCAAAAAACTTGGAACAAATGTGAGCAAATTTTAAAAATCATTGTTTTATAATTTCAAAATTAAAATCAATACACCTTACCCTACCTTCCTTATACAATCTGGTATGTTGCTCATTAAAATTGAACCTTAAAATAATATATGTTATATAAGTGCAAGTGAGAAAAACTAGAACAAAATCAACTTATTATCATTGTCAAGTAATCATGTGTAATCGTAAGCTTAGATTTGGATCACCTTGCAAGATGTGTTAGGTGACATATTTCAAATCTCAAATCAATGCTACTAAATAAGAAATAGTTTTATGCAGCCAAATGTTTCACCGTTTTCTTTATGTTTTTGAATGACGAAACAGATAAGGGTAAGGGCTAGGAGGAATACCTGTTAAATGGGTTAGTTGATGGTTGATGTGCGTGTTCAGACTTCTCGATCCAATGCCGATTGTGAGAGCTTCCTTTTGGCTAGGAGGAACTACCTGTAATAGAAAATAAGACCACAAAAGAGAAGTTAAATGATATATGACAGTGGACTACCTAGCATATGCTAGTTCCAGGAAGTGTGATACTTCCTAGATGGTTGTCAATCCACCATTTAAAACAAATCAATGTGACAGATAAATAAAGTCCTACTGTAGTTGATATGGTTTAAGTATCTCATTCAAGTACAATAAGCAAATCCAATCACAACAGGCTAGGTTATAGCTAGATCTAAATGATGACGTGTCTGTCAATGTGTTGGGACTAGTCAAGGTCTGATTTTGGGTTGTTTAGGTCAACTGGTAAGAGGTTGTTTGGCTCTGTTCTTGGGTAGGGTATAAAACACAGAGGTCGATGTCGGTTGGGTATAACTGATGACGGTTAAGGGAGACCGACGACAGTTATGTGTAACTTTCGTCGATACAGTAGGGTGACAATAATTCAATGAAAACCTTATTGTAGAGTTTAGGTGAGGTTAGACAGGGCTAAAGAAGGAGATGGCGAGGTCTATGGGAATACTGAGAACACTCATAGAGGTGAAAGAGCCAGGATAGGTGATCTGATAAATGGGTGGATGAGGTTTTGGGTTTGTTAGAAAGATGGCTATGGATGAATGGGAATGTTAATAGAAGAATGGTAACAGAAGTGATAAAAACTCTATGAACAGAATAGGAATGGAAATGATTAATGATAAAACACTTACCAATGTTGCAGGTCCAATGGTTGGGTAGTGGTGATGATTGGTTGATGGAATGGAGCTTGGTGAAATAGTGACGCTTCCCGAAATGTTACCATGAGTGTCAATGCTTCTCGATCTATCTTAGTGTTGGCTATGGATGTCTAGGTGCGTGAGAAAGACTCTGGTTCTGCTTGCATGCAGCTCTCTTCTCGTCTTCTTCCTCTCAGAATGTGCTAACCCAAAAATAAGGTTACTTAGGTGAATAAATGGTAATTGACAACGGTTCTCGGTTGACCGGCATTGGTTTAGGGGTGACCGACATTGGTTAAGGTGGGATTCCCTAGGTTTACTAAAATGGGCAGATATTTCTAATTTCTTGGGCCCAGTTAGTTTTGTTCTCGCGGATCAGAACGGAAGCTTCCCTTCTAATGGGCGGGAATGTGGTTAGAGATATTTTAGGGATTGATTTTAGGGTTAGACCAAATCTTAGCTCATTAAGGCAAGTAAGACTTAGTTATTGTTAGTTATGGAAACATGCCAAGAATAGGTCTAGGGTGAGGTGGTTGGACGAGATGTCTAGGTGAGGTGGAAATTAGGTCAATTAAGGTAATAAAATAATGGATATTGTGAGGATGGGTATTTAATTTAATTAAAATAATTAAATTAATTATTAATGTGGGGTGAAAGAGGGCCATGGTTAGATGCCCATGTTTAAGTTGGTTGTCCGATACGGGGCTAAGGGGAATGTAACCCAATTTTGGTGTCTACACCACCATTGACTATGTGAGGGATAATTATAGGTTCTTTTGTTGAATAAAGTAGTTTAAACATCCAAGATCTAAATCTAAATCTTGTATTTTGTATTTTGTTTGATTGAATCATGATTAGGACCATCAAAATCTCCAACTACTAAATATTTGTAACATTATCTTATCCAATACAAATCCATCTTTATTTTCTTTTTAAAAAGAAATAGAAGTTAATCCCAAAAAGAAAACTCACTAAAACGGAAATTTCAAACAATATGCAAGTTTGCAAACATTCATATAGTTTTTACCTATTTCATATTCAATTAGACGGGTTAACAGATCTACAAACACACTGGGGAAAAGTTGGCAACAAGAACTGTTGTAAAACATTGTCACTTTACACAGGATCTGTAAACACACATAACAAGTAGAGTAACATGTAAAAACTAATTGAATATTATATTAATAAATGAAAGAAAAGTAACCCACAACCAAAATAGGTCCCATCGTGGTCGCCAAAATGTGCTCCTGGATATTGAGCCACCCTGCAAGATGTGTTAGATATATCATTAACTCAAAATCAGCTTACTAAATTAAAATGGACTTATGTTGTTGTCATTGCATGAGAGAGGAACTCCATGAGGTTATTCAAATGAATAAAATAGGTTGGCGTCTCCACAATTTGAATCTAAATCACGCACCCCAATTTGGGTCGTCAAGTGGATTTTCCCATGGATGCTTTAGAGGTAGATGTCCCAAAGTGTGCTCCGTTGTGCAAGACCGGTTCAACAACATTATGTTTCTTTTCTTTACAAAACAGAGAAGGGTTTGGGCACAAATGAATGTGAGGGAAATCAAAAGGGGAAAATGGCATAATGGAGTTATGCTCATGAATTGTGTCTTAGATGGAAGGTAAAGGGTGTGTTTATAGAGTTTCAAGGTGTAATTAGTGAATGTGGCTAATTAATTTCTTGTAATAATAATGACAAATTAGGTAGGTGAATAGTGATAGATTTTGAAAGTGGGGGGAGGTAGGTGGTGAATAGTGAGGCATATTTAAAAATGGAGGGAAGGTGGGTGGTGAATAGTGAAGCATATTTGAAAATGGAGGGAAGGTAGGTGGTGAATAGTGAAGCATATTTGAAAATGGAGGAAAGGCAGGTGGTGAATAGTGAAGCATATTTGAAAATGTGTAATTAATTTGATTATGTTCTTGCATAGTGGGGACATAAGTAATTGACCAAATTATTTATTTGGTAGTGGGGGATAGTGAAATTTTGATGTGGCTAATGATTTGACAAGGATGATGTGGTTGGTGAGTAATATGTAATTAGATTACCTAATTATTGATTAATTAGCTATTAATTACGTATGAAATTTGAAATGGGATGAAGAAATTAATCAATTGATGTGGCGATAGAATTAGGGTGTTTACACATATCATACTAGATTAAAGGGGGGAATATATAGTACCATAAATTTTGTATGAGGCACATGCCAATGTCAATTATTCTGAATTTTGTAATGTTTGGATCGGCAATACTTCATTAAAAAAGTGTATACATTACCACCTTCAAATAAATCCTAAGTCCACTATGTCATCCTTATTTTCTAAATATCTATTATGGAAAGCCCTTATTATCAATATAAGAAACTCCTAAGAACCTATACAATTATCTCTCCATTTTCTATGTTTCCAAGTTTACATCTTGCATGATAGTATTGTATCCCTATGACAGTTTTGTACATGATATTGTCTCTTTGGACTGTATCATTCACAATATATAATCTAGATTTTATGATAGTGTTCTAAGACTTTCTAATGCCTAGTTTTTCAATTTGCCTAGCTTCATAGGTTGTTCATGGAGTAACTTTAAGGTCAACATTGGGTTAATAAGTGATGAAAGGAATCATATATAAGTAGATTCCCTGAATTCTTTATACATAACCTATAAACATCAAACAAAATGCAATCTCTTATATATCATTAAAAAGGCTTCAAACTTGTATCAAATCTCTCAACAATACCCTAAAGTAGTCCATATGAAAAATTTGAAGTATAGAGGTTAAATTTGCATGCTCTCAAGTATCTTGTATGAAATGCAAGAATATTCTTTAAATGTATTGTCAATTTAAAATTCACAGTCATAAAGGACTACTGTAGGAGAACTATGTGTGGTTTGAGCTCTCTTAAGAGTAGTGGTACATAGGAAATGCTCGGTCATCATGGGAGTGCACTAAGGCCAATCCAAACTGAAAATCTAACCACTTTTCAATGAGATTTTTTTGTCAAACTATCATTGCTAGGGTTTTTGCGAAGAAGTATCCAATTATGTATCATTGCATCACAACACATATGCATGACACCAAAACTAGAAGCAAATTCAGAGGCCAACCTTCAACAGTTTAATCAAATCATTCAAAGCCTCATAGGATAGGATCTTATCCCCCAAGATGTTATCATGCACGATATATTTCTCAAACGGTATATTTGATGGTTATGTCCTAGAAAGAGTATCAAGACAGTAAAATTTGTGTACCTATTGATGACTATCTTTTGAGCCCATTTTCAACTTTTGTATGATCCTCTTGCACTTGGCCAGATTATAGAAACAAGTGCGATTGTTCCATTCTATTCTGCTTTATAACTTTTATTAATTATATAATGCCCTTATATGTTAAATTGGTCGGCTTCAAATATGTTATGATTGTTATATTCTAAATTATAAAATACAATTTTGTTTCTAATTATTTTATGCATAGTTGTAAAATAATTAAATACATATTATTAATCCTTTTATTTTGTAAAATTATTCAATTCCAAATTATGTTATTTATTCACCTTCTAGTGATATTCCAAATCTCAAGATGACAAATATGTGTATAGATACCCACATTTGGTATAGGTCTTGTTTTTGTAATAAATTTTGTTTGATTTTGTACATATGGTCCCTTCATTCACAGTAGGCACTTATTGACATATTTCTCCTGGATTTCAACTCTATATTCCTCTTAGTCCATTCACAAACTCTTTTGTATTCTTCTATTATATATTTTATCAATATTTTTCAAGGATCCATAATTTGTTTCACCGTTCCAACTTTTCAAATTTTCTACTAGGTTTGAGAAAGGTTCAATAATCTTTTGTCGGGTTCAATACTGAACTCGAGAAAAGGTTGTGAACATAACCCCTATCATATTATAATAAAATTTCTTAGAGTGAGATCCAATATACCCCCTCGTCAGTCTTTTTGAAATTCTTACAGGGTTTAAGGCCAGTTGTACACCAATGTCTCTAATTCAAAATTGTGAATCTTATATATACAAAACCCCTAAACGCATTTTAGAAGAAAAACATCAAGATACTCTTAGCACTTATATTATTCACATTCACTATAAGGTACATTTATTAAGCTTTTTAAATGACAAAATTTACATATTCATGTCATTTATATATTTGTACCAAAGGAGGGTTTAAGTGAAGTTCATGTTGTTACATTTGATTTCTCTAATGCAATGAGTAAAAGACCACGCACTTCACTCCAATTGGAAGAACTACATGATCCCTAATCCTCGGTATGTAATACAATTCTCTCACATAATGATGTATGTCAAGTCAATTCGGCTTATTCTAGGACTAATCTTTTTATACCCTAATATCCTTTCTAGGGTTTTGCAAGATAGGGGGAGACATTACAATGACTTTAAGCATCATTGCAGACATCTAAAAGTAGATTTTTCCAAGGCTAACGAAGATGAATGCACATCATAATTTTCCGACAAGCCTATAATGAGATGCAACTATCAATATAGGAATAATTGTATTTAACATGAAACCTTCAACTTGACTTTAGCACTTGACAACATGACTTTTGACATTTGTGTGCTTTAGATTTCTACTCTTAGCCGATCTATGACTACTTTGGGAAGATTTGGTTCTTTGTGTATAGTATCTCCAAGTGATATGATAATGTCTAAATGATTTGAATGGCTTAAGGCGCTTTTGTTCAAATACAATACCCTTCGTTATTTTTTTTGCTTAGCCGAACCCAAAATTCTACCAAAGTCATTTAAAACAAATTTTCCATTTAAAATTATGATTCCCATATAAGTGAAAAACATGTTCGTGACACGTGGATAGGTTGAGACGAACATGTCCAGGGCCCACAAACCTATCCAAAGGACATGGCACTTAAAATAGAAAGATGTGAGATGTTTGTTTAGAATGCAAGTGGACTTATGTATAGACTATATTAGTTATAGTAATGCAAAACTAGAGAATTATGTCAACTTGGTGGATTAAAGAGCTCGGAAGAGGGAAAAAATCATAAATAATGTCAATTATTAATGTTTGGACCAAATGTTCATAAAGGTGCAGAAAATATTATTATCATGTGCATCTGATCAAATATAGGGTACTACAGATACATAATTTGTCTGACTTGCAAAATCAAACTAAAATCAAGTTCTCTAAAGCCAAATAGTAAGTTGACTTTAAATGAGTTTTTCCTAAAGGTCTTAGCTTTTGAAGTGCTTATATATCCATTTCCAATAGAATGGGTAGCTTGAAGGTTTGAATTGTTCAATCTAAAGGAATACCCTTTTCATCACATTAGAGCCTTCTATTTTGAGACTCTTGCTTATACTTTGTTCATGGTAATAGACTAATTATCAAGTTATTCGAAAGAAACTTGAAGGATTATGCACTTGATCGATTATATGTTTTACCATGTGATCTATATATTCTATTACGATCCTAATTGATTATTTCATAGTCCAATATCAAATCAATATTGGTATGAAGCTCACATTTTCAAAATTATCTCAAATAAAACAAGGATCAAATGAAACCATTAATATGTACTTCAACTTGAGGCTGTAGCTACCAAGATGACTTATCTACCACCATATAGAAAACTTCAATATAAGTAAATGATTTATATAAAAAACTTCAAATTAAAATATTATTTATTGTCTAAAGGCTTAATAAATAGACAATGTTTAGAACCATAGCTAACCCTTAACACAAGGTCCAAAATAATTATTGGAATAAAGTAAATTTATTTTGCAAATGATAAGCATCACAATGCTAAAAAAAATTGAAAAATTATTAAAGACGTCAAATGCAACCATCAATTCATTTTTTTCTCGTCTGCTACTCTCTCTCGGGGGAGGAGATCACTATCTAAGAGCCTTTTGTAATTGCATGTGAGTCCCTGAGAAGCTAATCATCATGTTTCTCACTATATCTCACATTTTTTAAAATACTCCTTATAAGTACCCCTCTCGTTGTGGAAATGATTAATTAGATTTGTATTACTGCTTTGCAGATGTTGTTAAACTTCTACCACAGTAATTGGGTGTTTGTGTTGTAATTTATTGTAATTCATTTATCAATATTACACTTACTAAATATTTATATTTAATGTTTTGATTTTAATGCGTATTGACAAATTAATTGATCAAAATTTAACCGTCATAAATAAACAAATTTATAGAATAATTAGAAGTATTTCTAATAGAATAATTTTATATTATAAAATTTCTTATGGTGTTTAATTTATATAATAAAATTAGAAAAAAATATCATAAATTTATTAAGTAATTTTAAGAAATGTTCTAATAAAAATAATCATACAATATAAAAAATCTTAAATCGTGTAATTTTTACAATAAAATAAGAAAAATAGTCCCATAAATGAACAATTTTATAGAATAATTAGAAGAACATTTCTAATAATTCTTAAGATGTGCAATTTTTACATTAAAATAAGAAAAATAGTCATTTTTATTTTCACACGAAATTCTCTTTTTTTATTTATAAACAAAATTCTTTGTTTTTTATCTATAATTTTTTTTAAAAAATATTTAAAATTTGACAAAATATCTTCTTACAAAATATGTGTGGAAATTTCTAATCATTATTTTTGTCCACTAGGGGAGAGGACCCTATAACCGAGCAGGTACCAAAACATGTACATCTCTTTTCACCATAGGTTGTTGACAAAAGCACCAATAGTTGTTCACTTTTTGGTTAATTACACTTTTTAAGAGTTAATGAGAATGTGACACATAGGGCGCTCGGTCATTGGTCCCTCTTTCAAATGCTTTATATTGATTTTCTTCATATTAAATCAATTCAAAAACTACTTTTCCCTCCAAATTAACACGCAAAACGAAAATGTCAATATGACATGATCATACGCTACACAATGATATAATTTTTTTACGCTATCGACATACCTACATATATTTGCATGCCCCTAAAGTTAGGTGCACGGTTATAGGGTCCTCTCCCCTATTTCAATTTTCTACATAAAACTTACTTGCATCCTTTCATCTTTTTAAGATTTTTTTTTAAATTTCCTATTTCCATAACTATAGCCCCAGTTTGCAAGTTCTTTTCAATTAAGATGATTTAACGGAAAAAGTTTTTTTTTTTTTTAATTTCCTATTTCCATAACTGTAGCCCCAGTTTGCAAGTTCAGAATTTTTTTTTACAAATTTCCTATTTCCATAATTATAGCCCGAGTTTGCAAGTTCTTTTCGATTAAGATGATTTAAAGGAAAAAAACCATTCCTTTAGTCTCCGGGACAAATATACCCCACAAATTAAAAAAAAATACTTATTATTATAATTATAATTATATATATTTATATAAAAATATATATGTGTGTGAGAAAACACTGGAAATTTTTTATATGTATAATTCTTATTGGTATTTCCAGTCCTATTTATAATTTTGAATTAATATTCCAAACGCTTAAAAACGAAAACAAGCAAACAAAAATTGCTTTTCTTTACTGTATAAAATCTTTGGGATAATATGCCGTCTAAAATGAAACTCATCCACACTTTGTGTGCTTTTATTTCCGAAAAATGATGAAACGGGACATTATCAAGAAAGGTTGGCAAGAGTCCAAAAGGACTTTGGAAAGGTTCGTAGAAAATTTGGAAAAGAAATTCTGAAATCTTATTGTACAATGTTTCCAAAGAATGACAAAAACACCCAATCCTAAAAACACAAACAAAACTGGCCCCAGCCAGCTAACACTAGAATGGTACAAAATCTGAGAGGAGAGAGCAACCCGTTGTCATTTCTCTCGTCTTCAACAACACCCACAAATCACTAGGAGTTGCTTCCCTCTTCTGCTTTGCCTGTCCAATAATTCTTGACAGCAACCAAAATTTTCTCTTGGTTGAAGGGACCACTCTCATGATCCATTATCTGACTTTCCCATCTCATTCCATCTGTCAAGGACTTTACTTTCACTAGAACATCCACCACGTCTCTAAAGATCACCATTCCTTCTGGGCGTAAGATTCGATCCATTTCAAGTAGAATGTCGGTTATGTCGCACCTGCACCATAAGCATTGAGCTTACCAATTTATCATTAAGTCCTAACTAACCATCATATAAACCCACATCAATTTTGGCCAACATGGCCCTATTTGAGTACAATTTATCTTAAAAAATTGACTAATGTGTTTAGAAGATTTTATCCATTTGGTGGATCTGATTTTTGAAACAAATGGTTCGAATAGCAGCCAATTTGGCTAAAAGAGTCCACAGAGCTTCTACTCTTTAAGCAACATTGTTACAGACCTGGCAATTAGTATTCAGGACAAGTAATAGATATCTTTTTAGCATACCCATGGAGGGTGACTGCTTTAGATGAGTAATAAATTTTGAAAGGGGGCATTACCTATCTTGGTACATGCTGAAGACACCACTGCTGTGAATCATGTCATAAGTTCTAGGATATGTTGAAAAAGCCTCACACCTGCAATCCAAAAGCATGCCCTTGTTATACCACCTGAACAGGCTTAAAAGATAATATCCTAGCTATATCCCAGGACTATATCCATGTATGTTACTGTATTTTGAACATTTAAGACAATATGCGATAATATTCTAGGGCAGGGCTTAGGGGAAATTCATAACCGCAAGACATGTAATTTTTCTAATTTTATTATATAGAGAGAAGAAAAAATGCAAATGCAATTGTTAAGGAGTGCATCGGTCAAACAGAAAACTTTTTCAATTTGGAAGCTGTTCACTGTTCATGTTTTCCCCCAAATTCTAATTCTAAGATGTACTGAAGGATAGATGCTGGATCAAATCTCAAAATAACATATTCACAATGTTGCTTACTCACAATGATACCAATAGTTGCTAGGAGTATGCCAAAAGGAGATATTAAGGAATATGTTTGTGTGACCCATGAGAGCAGATCCAATCTTTCAATAGGAGATAAAGCAGAAATGTGTTGCTTACCAGTTCTGATAAGTACCAATTAAACCCCGCTCGTAGATAGCACCAAGAGTATTTTGTTTTGCATCTAATGGAACCACATTCATGACCCATACAGGATCATTTACCAAGGCAGCTGCAAAGCCTCCCAAACCAGCATTCATGTCCATGATGTTTCTGTATCTTCCTTGGGCCAGACGGCCATTAAGCCTTTTGTAGTTTGACACTCTGTCGTTCCACAGTTTAGTATCTTCATTGAAATTTTCAGCGGTAATTCCAGGGAGACTGCCACTGCTTATTCTTGGAGGAATAGCTGTTAGACGTTTTGGCCAATTTTCTAAGGAACCCCCTGCAACATTGTTGATATCATTGACCTCCGGAAGTGGTGTTATGCAGGTTTCCATCTTCTTATACCTTTCATTAACACAAAATTCAAATTGTCAACTAGTGCACTTAATGCCCTAAGATAACATATCAAACAAAGCTAACTGGCAAAGAGGAACTTATGAATTGACATATCATTCCAGATTTTACAAAGTTTCATACTGGAATAAATGTATTGCCATTTGTTTGACAAGAAGAAAAACAGATACAGTGAAAATTAAAAAATGAGTAAACGTGCATACCAAGCAGCATCAGGGTTGTCATCTTTACAAATATGAGGAACCTTGTAAACGCGTCTGCTTTTTACACAGTGAATATGATTTGTGGGCTTCTGCCATATAGCAAGGTCACCCTTTTGAATAACCTTCTTCCAACATAGGCGTTTTGCAACATCTTCAATTGCATCTTGCTCTCCTTTCAAGTCCTCCGGTGTTCTTTCCCAACCTCTATGATACCTTTGCCAATTTATGGGGGGTCCAGATAAAATCCAATAGCCACCAGGCCTCAATACCCTGTCCACTTCCATCAAATAGACGCCATCTGGTGGGCAAAGCATAGGTTCAATCAGAGATAATATGTAACTGCACTTCTTGAAAATATAAAACATGGTAGTCAAACTTACATAGCCTTCTAGAAACTTCTCGTTTCATAAGTACTGAAAACTAAATCATGGAGCCTAAATATGCATGCCGAAATCATACAACCTAAATAATTGCAAGAATCCATGTGGATAGAACTAGAGAAATAAGCTTTATCCAGGACTAAAGTGTTTCCAGCAGAAACAGGATTTGATTCAGGAAATTACCATAATCTTTCCATGGAATAAGACAACGAGAGCAGTGAGCCATATCGAATGATCTTGCTGGATATGGCATCCTTTCAGATGACATGACCCCAATCATAGCTGGAACACCACGTTCCAGAGCAAACTGCACTTGTGCTTCATGTGTATCCCTTGGTGCAAAGGATATGGTTAAAATGTTTCTCTTTAGCAGATAAGCACCCCAACTAGCAACCTGCAAATATTTCAGAAAGATAATAAGCTTCCAATTGCAATCTCAATTTCATTTGTTTAAGCAAATGAAGACATATGCACAGCCTTTGCTAGGATAGAGTGTAAAGATATTCCATTTTATGTGTCTGGCAAGCAATTCAACGCAATCCATGAGAGATTTAAATTTGTTTCAGGCAAAAGTAAAATATGAACAGCTTCACATACACATACACAACAAAGTTTTGTAGGATGTGAAGTGTAAATATAACTATCAGTCTCGTAAGGGACTTGACACTTTTCTCAGAAAATCTATCTAGATTCTAAACAATGATCATGTTATGGATTACGAGGATACAGAGTGCCAGTCAACAATTTTCTCCGATTCACAGAACATCCCAGTACTGACCCACACACTGCACCGGATACTCCAATCTATAACAATCTTTTACCAGAAATTCGAACTCCTCACTCACACTAGCAGAACTTACGAGCAGTAAATAGAATTGGCTATCTACAGACTCAGTAGCAAAATGCTCAATTTACTGATGCTCTCATGAGATATTAGTTGGAGGAGAAATCTTCCTTCTATCAGCTTAGGCATTGCCACATAACAAAATCTAGCAATATGAGGCCCACAGATGATACTTAAAACTACCCCTCTCCCAAAAAATAGAAGCTACTGCTATTTGGATTTCAGAATATAAATCGGAAAATAAAAATTGTTTTCGATGTCTCCCAATTCATCAGACCAGCAGAAAATTAGATCAGTTCCAAGGAACAATTAGTATTTACATTTTTATGCACCAAGATGGAAGAGCACTAAATCCTAAATCTTGATAAAGAACAGAGTTTTTAAGACAAATCTACATTCTCTGTGGGACTCTAACCTATACACTTACTGTCCATGATTCAGCTCCACCTTCATGGAGTTTACTGAGAATTTGGTGGAAAAAAAAAATCATAAATAATATGAGAAGAGGAGACAAGGTAGAACACTCACTCCACACCCAGTATCAATGGCAGTCCTGATAGATCCATCTGTTAGAGGAATCAAGCGATTGATGTCATCAATATAAGCATCTGCACCTCGAGGAAACATGGTTCCGCCACCTGGGAACCGGAACTTGTCCCCCTCAACCTGAATCCAGTTCTGCACGGCCTTCTCTATTGTAAGTTCTCTGTGAGGCACATTGGCAAACCAAGCATACTCTCTGCTCCTGGGCCATGGAAAGGGGTTTTTATACCCAGGAGGAGCAGGAATGAGGCATTTCAGGAGCTCATTATTGGCTGGGCAATGGCGTTCTCTGTATATCAACTTTTCTCTATTATACTTCCTAGATCTGAATGGATCCTGGCAAGGTGTGTACTCACTATACTTCATGTCACATGGCTTAAATGCCGTGTTTCCTTCCTTAAAAGTCTCGTTTCCCCCAACTGCATGGTGAGCTTCAAAGTCCAGCGAAACAGAAGATGATGAGACTTTTGGAGCAGCAGAATTGCAGACACCCAAATTGGTGTTGGTCAGGTTTGATGGAGTTGTAGTGTTCTGCCAGGCACCCAACAGGTAGAACACAGTACAAAGTCCCATGACTCCTAAGATCCAGGTTATCCTTGTTTTCTTGGATTCGGTCAACAGGTGTAGCTTGGGAGATCCATTGTAGTCCTTCCCCATCCCGCCTCCCTGTAAAAATCGAAGCATTCAAACAAATACCTTCAGAAAATTTCTTAAAAACTTGAGATTTATTTATGAATCATCATATGCTCTAAGACATTGATTCGATTGATTCAAAAACTTGTCGATGAACAAAAAATTAGACAAAAATCCAGAATATTAGCTATTGATATTGTGAGGTGATGTGCAGGGCCTTTTGCACTATGTGAGCATCAAATAACCTAACCCGGAACCTTATGCCTTAAACATGGATTCACATACACTGAATTTCGTTCCATTATAGAAACTTGTAAAGAATTGTCAAAAAACCCAAAAACAAAAAAACAGAAGCAACCAAATAGAGAAACCAAAAATTAAAAAAGACAAGATTGGGTATAGATTTTGTGAAACGAAGTGATCATGTAAGGCCTGTATGTAAGGCCATGGCCAGGTCTGAGTGAACTTGCATTTTGTAACTCGAGAAGAAGACAGTTACCTTACTACAAATCCCCAATCTTCTTCGTCTTCATACAATGTCATGTATGTGGTGACCATAACAATGTGCACTATCACTGGAAACGCTAAGCCATGGATCAAAATCCAGATATGCTATCAGATATTAATAGAGTTTGTTAGTCAGACCTGGGCACAAGACCATAAATAGCTAATATGGTATTACACGTGTGGCTCATAGAAGATTAAAGAGAAGTTCACAACTAAATCAATGTACTTCCGCTACCTGTTGTAAACTGGATACAGCTCAATGCATTAAAACCGACTAAGGATGTTAATATGAGCAAGAAAGATGAAGCATCATTCATTCTACACTTTAGCAGACTCAAATCCGTTGCCACGATAGGATAAATGTCAGTCTACACGTAATAAATAGAGCTTAACAGATTAAACCTGAGCAAGAAAACCCAGAGAAAAACACACCTAGTCTGCTGCTGCTGATTGAGGCCTTTGAACACTTGAGCCTGCTGCACCACTTCTCTACTTCTTCTTCTTCTTCTTCCCCGTTACTTTTTTATAGCCTTTCAGGCTTGTGGGTGTGGGTGAATTAAAAAACCAGATGATACCCAAGTGCAAATGTCACGACCTGCAAATACCCGGTTGATCCAAACTGGAGATTTTTATAGGGCGTGTGATGGGAAGAGGTCAGAACTCCAGAAAAGGTTCATTTGAACTGCAAAAACCGAGTGAATGTACTGAATAAATTAAGGCATCGAAAGGCGTGCGGAGGAGTGGATGACAGGCATAAACACCGATGTACAAAGCCAAAATAATAATAATAATTACAGTAGTACCTAGCCCAAACAATCCGAATTTCTTAACACCGGCCCAAACCCTGGAACCGTTGTAAACATAGTAGCCGATCTCTTAATGGTAAGCAAGTTACCAGCCGGACATTTGTGGTCTGTTGGACCGTTTTTATATTTTTTAAGCCGTAATTTATAATTTTCAAACCCTAAAAAAAATGTTAGTAGTTAAATATTAAAAATAATTCATTTACAAATAATAAATCATGACTAATCCTAACTTTTGCATCGATTTGTTTTTTCATCTTCCATTAAACCTTTTAACCAGCCCAACACCGTCTCACTGTTAGCGATATCTTTGTGCACACCCCCCGTTCTCCCCTCAACCGTACAAATACCGCAGCTCCCCCTCTCCTACTTGCTTTTTTAAACTCATTACCTAATCTTTTTATCTTCCCAATCGATTCTCCCATACTCGCTGCAACTTGGGCCCGTTTCACTTGTTTTTTCGTCTCCCCACTGCCTCATTTTTCCGCTCTCTTTTTCCATATGAACCCCTGTGTTATGTCGTAGTTTATCTTATTGATGCCACTAGCTTTTAAATCGGACTTCATCGATGCAACTCTACATTTCCCTCCTGTATTTTTCTTGCAGGTTATTTAATCTTCCAAATAGAAAGATAGTTCTGAAAGTTGAGATCAATCACCCGCAATTGACATCGCGTAAAAGCTTGTTTAGGTTTTAACCATATTATTTGTTTAATCTCAGTACTCCTTTTGTCTTTTATTTTTTATAATCACGTTGTAAATCTTTGGTTGTAACTCATCCCGGTTACCCATAGGAGGCAGGGACTCCTGCGAATTCTGCCCCCACCTGGTTTGCCCCGCTGCCCCGCAGACCTTCCCGTTGCCCTTCTTTCTGGCTGTTTTAAACGTATTACAATTTCCAATAAAAAAACCAAACCGTCATCATTTAGCCAGGCAATTTTTAATAAAATTGTATTCAGCAAGTTTATATTATTAAAAACGCGGTATCATCTAAATTTCATAATAGTCACAATATAATGTATAAGGTATATACTATATATATATATGAAACCGGATTGGATTTTATTCATTTACAAATATTCATAAATCTATTGATAATGATTTTAATAACCTCTCCAATTTAAATGCACACTTGAACACTATTAAATTTCTCTAGTCCCCCTTACCTCTTCACGCCTTTTCCCCCTTCCTTTTTTGTGAGTAATGAATTTATTAAACTCAAAGTTCCACACGTTGTCTTGCTTTTCTAAAAAACATTGATACCCACCTGTTTCAATTTAATGATATTGTGACTGTATTATTTTCCTTTTGTCAGTAATCTCACATTGCAATTACAAGTTTCAATTTAACTTTGTTTCGATGGCAAGTTCAGTTACCCAATTTTTCAAATTTTTTCTTGATTGGTGTTTGCCTTGGAGGAAAATTTAAGACCACCCCCTCCACTCCTCTTGTTCTACGAGACAACCCCCAAGTCCCGTAACCCCCAACACCTCCACGCTTTCCAGCGACCGCCCCCCCACTGACTACAGACGTTGCCAAATGGGGATACCCCCCATGATTATTATTTTGAATAATGTTCAAATTTAAAAATTCTATTATTCGGATTCACAATACCACGCAATTTTTGACAATTAAAATTTTATCTATACCAAAACGTAAAAATTGAACCAGGTAACTACTATCACGGACAACCCATGAATTTCCTTTCGGACAGGCCGGGGTGACACACGTCAAATTCCAGCCCCCCTGATTAGGACCCACGGTTTGTAAATGGTATTTTTTATACCCTCGCGAACCATTCATAAAAGGAGTGGTACTGACAAACTATGTTATTTGATACAATGATACATTTATATTTAAAATTTAAAATTAATTTGAAGGATAAATAAATATAACACAAAGAGATAAAACATTATATCTAAATTTCATTTACTTATAATTTTATCTAATAGTTTTCCCTCCAACCTCCCTCCAACATATAACTCGTGATCTTAAAATCGAAGGAGAAAATCTTACTTTTACAGTACTATGTTTTTAAATCTATTCAAACAAGTTTGCAAGATTTTCAAATATGGTATAAAGGCCTCCCCAGGGCGTGACCGTATTCAAATTCCAACTCGAGTAAGCACCCATTCTCACAAGATTCCACAGCGCGCACTGACCCCTCCACCCTCAAGTCCCCCGTCCGTTTCCACCCACATGTTATGATGAGTCCTCTTACCTAGACTTACATATTTTGGACTTCCTTCATGTATTATTTTAGCGAGGAGCTACCCTCTTTTGCTCTCCGCGCTCTAAGCGCAAACTTAAATGGTTTATATCGCCTATTTAAAAATTTGCTGAACTGTTGAACTGGCAGTAGGGGCAGGAAACAATTATGATTACTTGGCCCGTCATTGTACCACTTGTCGTGTCGTTTATGGACAGGTGACACCTTTTTGTGAGGCTGGCAGGTGTCATTTGTGACCGCTGGGCAGCATGAAAGACGTCGAATGTAGTCTGGATTTGGTAATATATATCTTATTTAAAGGTTGTCTACTATATTTATTATGGATTTTAATTAATTGGTTTAAGTAAATTACAATAGTGCACAGTCGTTTGATGAAATTTGATTCTCTGATTTTGAGTTTGTTGACTTGTTTAATGGTTATTATTGTTTGGAAATTTGAAATTTGAAATGTGTTGGTACTGGGATTCAAAATTTATCTTATTTGTGGTATTTTATTTCTCATTGTTTTTTTTTTGTAATGTCGAAAGGATTACCCGGTTGCATTGTATAGTTTTCATTGACTGTGATCTAGGGATCACTTCCAACTTCTCACGGTTTGAAAGGTGATGTTTTCTTAAATTGCAAGAATAGCTGCGTTTTTAGTAGTGTTGACGTGTTATTTAAAAGTCTTATATAAATAAGAATTTTGATTTGATTGAATCTTTGTAAGAGATCTTGTTATTTTGTCTTCGAGTTGTATTATTGTGTTAATCTAGAGAGGATGTTGTAGTTTCTTAGACTGTTATTAAATACTAGATATTGACTGTCATGGTTATATATATGAGCTTGTTTTTTTTGTTGAATGTATTAACTATAAAAGTTAAGTTATAATTATTTAAGTTGTTTTTATTTGAGCTCATTGATGAATTTGTCCCTCTCAACTTACAACTATGATATCTTTATTAAAATATATACTAAAGTTTGGACCCTATCAAAAAAACTCACATTTTTGCTAAAAGAAAAGGATTTAAGATTGATTATAAAAGTTATCTAATTTATCTTTTTGAATTGAAAGATAATTTGGGTGTTTGGAATTGAAATTCAAAATCTTCATTTTATTAATAATGATTTTGAATTTAAAAAAGCGCGGAAAACGGGAAAACAAAAAAAGGAACAAAAAACAATAAAAAATATATTAAGAAAAAAAGTTTTTAAAAAGCTACCTTCAAACTTATAATATATCGATGGGTTTGGACTTAACACTTTATTTTCTTATAATTTTGAATAGGTGTTAAAAAATAAAAATTAATTAACAAATGAAAGTTTTGGGAAACCATCTAAGTTATTTACTCTATTATAGTTTTAAATTTGTTAAGAGATATCAATCTCAAAGTTCTTAGAAATTTCACCTACCAAAGTTGATAATAACTCTAATACTGTTTGTCACTTTCGGAATTATTGATGATTTACAACTTATATCTAACTCACCATTGGTTGGGCTTAAAAAAACTCTTTCTAGAATAAAAGTTTAAAACTTATTGTATAGTTGTGATTGTTTTGATTGGACTTATCTAAGAAAAGAAAAAACTTTACGTTGATAAATCGTCGTGAACGCCATTTAAAGGTTCAAATTGCCTTTGTATATGGTCCAATATATGTAAATTTAATAACAAGCATACAACTGAAAGTACTCGTTCATATTACAATTCCACTCCTCGTTACCATTGTAGAACGATTATTAAACATAATTATAGATATTATGAATTCATTTATTTGTGTTAGTGTTTCAAAATTAACCTTTTGAAACTTCCAATTAAGATTGTGCAATAAGGTAGATGTCAAAAAAAAAGTTTCCAAAGTTGAGTAAACTTCTCACACCAATGTAGGGACACTAATTTTGGGCTTTTACTCCATGGTAGAAAGACTACATGGTCTTATTACCCAAACACCCTAAGGTTTGAATCCCCATCCGAAAGAGAAATCTTCGTAGTAGTCTCTAGCAACCATTGAGAAGATTGTATCATTACATAACATCCTTACCAACCAGTAAGAAAAAACTATAAGTCGTAGCTTAGACACTTTAGTCAACAAACGCAACAAGGGTGATAAAGATTATGGGAACGGACCCCCCCCCCCCCGCCTTTTTGGGGTGGGTGGGGGGTGGGTGCTTGTTGTGGAGGCAACAGGAGTATGTGTTTGTCACATTAGGGTTGGAGCATGTGTAGGGCATAGGTCCCTTCGGGTGTACCACTTGTAGACGTTTGTCTTCGTGACGCAAAAAATCAGCTAATATGGAAACCCTATGCATAGGGTGATAAGTGCGCAACCAATATCTAGGGGGGCCAGAAGAGTGATTAGAATGCAAAATAAGACAGGTCACCTTTTTGTAGGGCCAGGGATTTGTTCTTTACGAAGACGTCAATTTAGGGATTGTAAAATTTTAAAGGGTTGTCTACTTATATTATAGGATTTTATTTAATTGGTTTTAATAAATGTAAATTTAAAAATTAAGATTTCAATTAAGATTTTTTGACAATTTAAAATTTTACTAAAAACGTAAATTGAAAGGTAACTATATCACGAAACCGTCATGAAATTTCCTTTTGACAGGCAGGGGTGACCGTCAAATTCCAGCCCTGATTAGGAGGTTTGTAAATTTTATTTTTATTATTTGAAATTCATAAAATGAGTGGTTATGACAATATGTTATTTGATATCAATGATAAATTTATATTTTAAAATTTAAATTTAATTTTGAAGGATAAATAAAATATAACAAAGAGATATAACATTATATCTAAATTTTCATTTATTATTAATTTTATCTAATTTAGTTTTAAAATATAACTCGTGATCTTAAAATCGAAGGAGAAAATCTTATTTACAGTATATATTTTTTACAATCTATTCAAACCGTTTGAATTTTTCCAAATTGAAAGGCAGGGGTGACCGTCAAATTCCAATCCTCGAGTAAGCACCCATTCTCACAAGATTCCACAGGCGCAAAGTTTACCCACATTAAGAAAAAAATAAAATATTATTTAAAAATTGAACTGTTGACTGAGTGGGGCAGAGAAAATTATGATTACTTGGCATTGTTACCACTTGGCTCGTGTGTATGGACAGGTCACCTTTTTGTAGGGCCAGGGATTTGTTCTTTACGAAGACGTCAATTTAGGGATTGTAAAATTTTAAAGGTTGTCTACTTATATTATAGGATTTTATTTAATTGGTTTTAATTAAATTACAATAGGTGCACGTCGTTTGATGAAATAATTATTTATTTAGTTTGTTTGACTTTTTTAATGGTTATTATTGTTTGGAATTTTAAATTTGAAATGTTGGTTAGTGGGAATTTCAAATTTATCTTATGGTATTTTATTTTCTAATGTTTTTAAATAAGGATTTGGTGATTTGTAAGAAGTACTTAGTACATTACGGTTTGAAAGATGTTTTCTTAAATTTAAAGAAAGCTTCGTTTTTAAGTGTATTTATTAAATATATAAATAAGAATTTTGGTATTTGATGTATCTTTAAAGAATTTTTATTTGTCTCGAGTGTATTATGTTAAATAGAGAGTTTTATTTTTAGACTTGTTTATTAAATACATAGATATTGACTTGTCATTTGGTATATATGAGCCTTGTTTTTTTTGTTGAATGTATTAACTATAAAGTTAAGTTTTATAATTATTTAAGTTGTTTTTTATTGAGCTCATTGATGAATATTGTCCTCTCAACTTACAACTATTATATCTTTATAAAAATATATACTAAAGTTTGGACCCTCTCAAAAACTCACATTTATTTTCTAATAAGAAAATTATTTAGATTGACTTATAATAAGTTATCTAATTTATCTTTTGAATTTGAAAGATTAATTTGGTTGAAATTCAAAACTTCATTTTATTAATAATGATTTTGAATTTAAAAAAGCGCGGAAAAACAATAAAAATATATTAAGAAAATAAAGTTTTAAAAAGCTACCTTCAAACTTATAATATATCGAGTTTGGAACTTAACACTTTATTTTCTATAATTTTGAATAGGTGTTAAAAAATAAAAATTAATTAACAAATGAAAGTTTTTGGAAACCATCTAAAGATTATTTACTCTATTATATATTTTAAATTTGTTAAGAGATATCAATCTCAAAGTTCTTAGAAATTTCACCTACCAAATTGATTAATAACTCTAATACCTTTTTTGTCACTTTCTGAATTATTGATGATTTACAACTTATATCTAACTACACCATTGTGTTGGGCTTAAAAAAACTCTTTCTAGAATAAAAAGGTTTATAAACTTTATTGTATAGTTGTGATGTTTTGATTGACTTATCTAAGAAAAGAAAAACTTTACGTGATAAATAGTTGAACGTCAAATTTAAGGTTCAAATTGCCTTGTAATGGTCAAATATATGTTAAATTTAATAACAAGCATACAACTGAAATACTCGTCATATTACAATCCACTCCTCGTTACCATTGTAGAACGATTATTAACATAATTATATATTATTATGAATTCATTTTATTTTCGTGTTAGTGTTTCAAACTTAACCTTTTTTGAACTTCCAATTAAGATTGTGCAATAAGGTAATGTCAAAAAAGTTTCAAAGTTGAGTAAAATCACACCAATGTAGACACCTAATTTTGGGCTTTTTCTCCATAGAAAGACTACATGTTCTTATACCAACACCCTAATGTTTAATCCCCATCCGATAAGAGAATCTTCGTAGTCTCAGCAACCATTGAGAAGATTGATCATTACATAACACTCCTCTACCAACCATGTAAAAACACTATCAAGTCGTAGCTTATACACCTTTAGTCAACAAACACAAGGTGATAAGATTATGGTAACGCCTTACAACAAGTATGTGTTTCATTACCATGTTATGCATATCCCTTCGTGTACCACTATGTAGATCTCCTACGCACAAATCATCTAATATGGAACCCTATGCATAGGGTAAGTGCACCAATCTAGGGGGCCAAAGAGTGGATAGAAATGCAAAAATAAGCAAAGCGCGTACGCATTTTGCAATAACACGTACTCGTTTTGTTTTATTAGTTCGATAATTCATGAAGCTATAACGCATACACGCTATAACAATATAACTTATTCACCCATAGGGAAGGAGGTAAAGCTTCCACTCCTCCCATCCAAGTCTTCTCACACTCTTGAACATGACATGAGGCAGATCCCTTCCCATCATAGTCACAAATTTGAGATGGTACATTGCTTTGGAGAAACCTAACAGAGAGCATGATCCTCACTTTGCGCCACTCTACAAGATTATCTCGATGTGTCGTCCACCATCGTGTTGTTGTAAATCAGAAGGCTCTTGGAGGGCAATCCAGCTAAAAGATTATCTGTAGAGGAAAAATAATTAATTACCACCTACAGTATCTACTTCGTCCATTTCAGGAAGTTTTCTTATATCAGGCTGGCAAGATTTGAAGGTCATCCTAACAAGCTCCCAATGTTTTGCAGTGATAAGATATCTCTTGTGGAGATCTATAGACAATTTAACATGATACATAGGACTTTTGGGGATAAGAGGATTGTCGACATCCACTTCCCACTCACTTTGGGAAACTACACATGTAAAACTACCCTGGATGCACAAAATTTTGAAAGGACCATTGTTTCTTTTAACTTCTATACCTTATAGAAAAGGTCTTGCTTTGACCTTAAAGGCTTCATTTCCAAAAACCTCATATTGACCTACTATCAATCTCATGACCTAGAAGATTATTAGGCAGACTGCTCTGATGACTACAAAGCCAATAAGAAGAGTTATGGTAGGCTCTCTCTGCAGTAGATCAAGAATTTTTCCATCTACAAGGTACCTGATGAATTACAAGATGATGATGAATATATACAATCTTTTGAATATCAAAAAATTGTCAGAAATACCCCTCTTCCTACCATTGATTGGTTTCATAAGGAGAAGAGTGATTTACAAGAGATTATTTAACCAATCTCTGGAAGAATTTTTTTGGTTTGATAGAAAAATGAGAGCCTATAGGTCCAACAGAGTGAAATCCCCTTCTCAAGAGGCATCTTCATCTCAAAGGAAGGTATCTACTTCAACACCTGAGATACCAACTCAGAATGCCCCTTCTCCTCCTGGATCTTCAACTTTGGTGTATACCAAAATGGGGAAGGATAAAAAGGTGGAGAAGGTGGAAGAAGTGATTGAGGAAGAAAACAAACAATCTGCTCCTCCAAGTCAAACAGAAACATTACATGTGATTGAGAAGGTTATTGATATTTCTAGGGAAAATGATAAGGAAATAGAGGAATAAGAAGAAAGTAATTATGAAGGAGGAAGCACATAAAAGGAAGAAGAAGAAGAAGACAAAGAAAAGGATGACACTTCAGGAACTGAGACAGTGGCCATCTAGGAGACACCTGTCAAAGAAGCTCATGTTTCAAATGTTCAAAATTCCACAGTCAAAATGACTGCTGCAACAACTCTGAGTACTATGAATACATTAGCCTTGGGACCTCTTATTGCCCCACCCTTAAACAATTCTTTCTATTGGGTCCAACCATTTGTTGATAGCAGGAAAAGGAAGGCTTCATCTTCGATCATTGCTCCAAAGTTTGATTCTATAACTACCCTTTTAGGCACATCTCCTGCACCAAAGAAAGCTAGAACCAATTCCAGGTTAGTATATGATTCTAAAGGACAAAAACTCTTAGAGGTTGTCAAGGCCAAGGGAGAGAAGGATTAAAAATATTTGACCATGAATGACTTAGAGTTGACAATGATCCCATTGGGAGAATCTACCCTTGAAAGTGAAGTGCACAATCTAAAGGAGACATTGTCTAAATTAATTGAAAAAGTAGAAAAGGGTAAACAATCTCAAGAGAAGATTGAGGAAAATATACAGATCCTCTCATATTTTATCATATATTTATTGGAAGGTGATAAGGTGATTGATCCAACTCCAGTAACTACAATGCCTACCCCTACTATCCTAACCAATGAAGAAGTTCAAACTATTAAAGATATCCATAAGCATGTTGCATATGGAAAAATAATGGAAGCTATGATGGATGGAATGTTAGTCACTAGATTGAACTTCATCAGGGAAGCATACAAGTCATATGACCATATCACCATGATATAATTGAAATTCACTACAACACTCAGTAGTTTGGAGAGGGAGTTGAGAATGTGGGCTGAATGTATTTAAGACCTCCAACTCATGAATGAGACAGATATGCAAGTTCTTTTGGCCAACAAAGTGTTTGATGATCCAAAGTATAATCTATCTAAACAATGGGTATTCAGTATTGATTGGAATATGAAAGTCCTTGAAGCGTCCATTGATGAACTCGGGAACATGCCACAAAAGGGACAATCCTTCCAAGCTTACATCATATCTAATTTTCATGACCTTCATTTCTAGCTCTTCAAAGAAAAATCTAAAGATAAATTTACAGTCCAGGAGATCAAAGCTAAATTCAAAACATTTGTGAAAGAATATTTGTTTAAAATAAATACTATATCAAAGGAAAAGATGGAATAAATCTGTTCACTTCGAACTTCAATCATAGAGGCAAACAAAGGATTCTTGGAGAATGCAAAATTTGGAAAAGACATGGAAGAATGCCTAGGTAGCTAGACTCATGTAACTGCAAACACTACCATTCCCCGGGGTATGGAGATAGCGGGAGAATTAGTAAGGTTTAGAAATTAAATACTCAAAGTGAAGACCAGGGCAGCCACTTCTTTGAATGTTCTAGTAGCCAACTCTTAGACCTTTCTCGTGATCAATGTATTTCATTAAGTTGGCTACCTTGTATTATAATCATGTAATATTTAAGTGTGGCCAATTTAATATCATAAACACTTGATTAGATATTAATATTTGATTAAAAGAAAGGAAACTGAAAAGACTTGTTTGTAACCACCCTTGGGGATATTTAAGAGCTCTCTTTATCATTCGAAGGGGTTGGATTTTGATGTTTGGGATGTAAGAAAAATATAGAACTGCTAAGAATCAATAGAAAAGAAATTCTTTCCCTGCTTTTCCTATGTTTTCTCTATTCTTGTCCTTTACCTTGTGAATGTGGATTTGATATATTTGAATATGAAACTTTGAGTTCTTCGAGTTGATGTTTTGCTTAGAAGTTTGTGTCTACTACATATATGTCTTGTATTCAGATATATGTGGATTCACATTTTTCTTGAAATTTCATGCATGCATAAGTAGGATATTACTCTGTCATCTATATATTTGAAAGTGTAGTCATCATTCATTCTTGAAATCATTATTTCTTCCGCATCTCTTTCTTCTGTATTGAGGATTATTAAATATGGATGCTTTTGGAGGAAATTCCAACATTGAAATTCTCATCCAATATTAATAGTTTGTAAATTTATAAATAAGTAGTTTTCTTGCTTGTTTTTGGAATAAAGGAACCTCTCCCACAAAGAGGAGGGACTGTTGTCCCCTAAACTATTGCTTGTTTTAGGATTCAAAATTCTAAACCAACAAGGGGCGAAGTAGAAATTGATGTCCATTTTGTCCCTTTAGCAAAGGGACATAGGGGAAAAAAAATTCCCCCCATATCACTTAAGCCTCGTGGTTCCTCATGCGCCTAAAAGTCAGCTCCCGGGTGCTTCTCTCAAACTCCCTCACTTAAACGCACATCCAATCAAATCTCACCAAGTGTCACAACCAAGCGGGATGGGGAATCTCGTGACCCTTTCTTCCCTTTAGAAAATGGACACATGGGACACAAAAATGTGCCCAAAACCTATGGTTGCCTTTTGGGATGAATAAAATATTGACTTATCCATTTTTTCATTCCAGTTCATCCCCCCACACCTCCATACCCTGCCGGAACTCTGGCGAATTTCATCCAGACATCCCAACCTCCATTGCTGCACTCAACCAGATCAAGAAAAGTTTCCTCACACTAAAAACATAGGAATATCAGAAGAGAAGTAGATCAGAGTGATGAATAAAGAAGAGAAAACAAAGATCTTCATCTGAAAAAACCCTTATAGCCACTCGACAAAGAAATTGTTCTAACTTGCAAACCGTGACATAGATCGAGGTAAGGTTTTTCATTTTCCCCATCATTTTCAGAGGCCGTTAAAACCCTAGTAACAAATTTCTCATACGTAGTGAGGATTTTTTTTGGAAAATAAGTCCTCTTTTCTATGCAACAAAACTCAAAAGTTCATTTCTCATCGCTACAGTGATTGGTTTGCAACGAAATTTCACCTTTGAAACAAGCAAAGAAAACCCACATCAAAAATATAATTTTCATCAAAACCCGAGGAGAGGAAGTGAACCTACAAATTTCTAGCTCCATTAATGGTTGATGTGCCCACAACTGCTATCAGGTAAAAATTTTCAAACTTTAAAATTTCACAAACCGGCGATCGGGTAGGTCCAAAATTTTAGAGGGTCCATATTCAGAAAAAATCCATATAAAAAATATTTGTCCCGTCATGATCCGATCACTAGAAACATACTTACTAAAAAAAGCAGGCCTTCCTATATGAGATTACTATTTCGGGTAAGTCATCATCTAAAGAAGCTGTGAAGAGGGTGGTGAACAAAGAGGAAGCATCACAGAAAAAAATCATTAAAAAGGTCATCTCAGCTTATAATTGACACTTACTAAAAATAGTAAGTGGTCCCATAAGCACCTGCTATATATATAAAGTTGGTCTAGAAGGAAAGAGGAATATAGTATGAAGAAGGAAGTCAAGCAACCATAGCAGATTGAGGTTTGAAAAAGATGAATTTCACACTTATTACAAATGGTAAGTTGTCTCATAAGCACGTACTAAAAATAGTAAGTTGTTCCAGAGGGAAGATTTCACAAAGGGAGTGTACTAAGATTTAGACATTCAAGTTGACAACTGCAGTTGGAGCTTGGAGAGGTGGATTCTGACACTTACTAACAATAGTAAGTCCCCATTTTTGAACTCACTATTAATAGTAAATCACATTCAAGAAGCAATGTTGGCAATAGAGGACAAAGAATTCCAATCATGCAAGGGTCCAAGAAGAAGAATCCTCACACTTACTACAAAACTCAAAGTTGTGGTCTCTAAATATAGTAAGAGTCAAGAGATGTGTTTCACCTTTTTTTTTCTTAGATTGTTTCTTAGAAGCGTTGACGAAACAGATAGGGTGACGGGCGTAGGAGGAATACCTGTTCAAATGACGTTTGATGGGTTGTTGCGTGCGTATTAATTTGAATCCATAGCTGATCGTGAGAGCTTCCTTTTGGCTAGGAGGAACTATTTGTAATGAAAATAAGACCACCAGAAGGAATTAAACAATATGGGAAGTGAACTACCTAGCGTATGCTAGCTCTAAGAAGTATGATACTTCCTAGATGGCTGTCAGTCCACTGTTTTAAAAAATTCAATGCTGTAAACAAAATAAACCCTATTGTTATTTTAAAATGATTTAGGTATCTCACTTAAAACACAATAAGAAAATATATCTAATCTAACAGGTTGAGCTATAATAGAATCCAAAGGTCAAATGATTGGTTCTAAGTCTTTGCAGGTCTGATAAAGGTCTCGGGTAGGTCACAGGTGAATGAGGGTGAGATAAAATTAGGTGGGTAGGTCTTTGTTCAGGGTTGTGTGGGCAAACATAGAGACCGGTGTCGGTCAGGGGTGACCGACGGCGGCTAGGTATAACCAATGCCGGTTGCTGTGAGATCTAGAAATGTCATAGAACGAGCTTTTGGTCTCCTTTTGGATTGCACAAAGGACTTTGGTTTGTTGAGACGAGGTATTGGGTGACTGGAGTAGGCTTTTTGTGAGGTTTCAATGGGTAAACGAAGGTGAAAATATGGAGAGAAGGTCAATAGGGAGCAAGATAAACAATGGATGATAAAATGATGAAGAAATGAAATAACTAGGAAAGTATGAGGTTGTACTTACTTGGATTTCATTCCTGAATGTCTGTGTGTGAGGGATGGAGGTGTTGATGATGAGTTTGAAGGTTGCAAGTGATCACCAACTGAACAAAAGCTTTTGCATGGGCTATATGTACACTTCTCTTTGCTTGGATAGATCAAATCGTCGCTGGGATGGCTGTGCAGGAGAAGATGCTCAATCTCCTTCCTTAGATGTGAGTTTTTGTTGGAATTGGCTCTCTGAAGATGTGTTATCTCTCTGAGATGTGTTCTTTCTTGTCAACATCTTTTGCTTACAACTTCCAACTTCTAACTTATAACCTTTGAGAATAAGGTTGTTTTAGGTTAAAAGGGGTAACCAACGGTGGTCCGACTTAGCCGACGACGGTTAGGGATAACCGACGTCGGTCAAGGTAGGATTTTCTAGGATTACTAAACTAGGGAGATCCTCCTTATTTCCTTGAATCTCATGTCATTATCCCGCGGATTAGACTCAGAGCCTCTTGTGAGCATGTAGGAATGTGGTTAGAGGGAATGTAGTCATTGATTTTTAGGGTTTGGGTAAGTCTTAGTTAGTTATGGGAACTTGCTAAGAATAGGTATTAGGTTGAGTTGACTTGGTGAGGCGTCTAAGTGAACTGTATGTGTAGATATTATTTGAATAATAAATATAGTGAGGATAATGCATTAATTTAATTAAATTAATATTAGTGGGGTGAAGGGGGTCATGGCTAGGTAAATGTAATAAAGGGTGCTTATATGTCGAGGGACAAAAGGGGAGTGTGACCTAATTTTAGTGTCTATAAGATGATAGGATTCAAGTTTATAGAATGGGCATTATCACTGTTGCCAAATATTGCCCTCACCAAGATTCATTGCCTATTTTCTCAATATACCATCTTTGTCAGAAGGTCATAACATTGTCACAAGAAGCATCTTTGGCATCTCTCATGGATTTTTAAAAACTCGTCTTGGGAGACCCTGATAGTTTATTTTGACACTCACTACATGGTTTGGGTCACAGGTATATCATGTACAGGGTGGAAGTTGCGGTCATAAGAGAAACAATTCATTCAACGTGACAGGATTAATTCTGAACTACTATCTCTTTGGAAAGGATATTTATGAATTAGTACTTCCCTTTGACATCTTTGAAACCTGTTTGGATACCATGATTACATTATAGACATTATTATATTTTGATTTAGTATGTTGTTAGACATTGATCATGGATTATTGTTGATCTTGATTTGATTATGATGCCTGATGATTATTAGAGACACCTTATATGTGGATGATGATATATTATTTGACATGGATGTTTTATGGATGTTGTTCAGACATGTGATTTGGATATTATGAGTTGATCTAGAAAATGGACATTATTTGATGATGATATAGTTGTTGATTAAAAATGCAATTGATGTAGTTGTTACTTCGATGTTGTTGTGATTCACTTATTTAGATGATTTTGTGATTTTAATTGTATCATATTGGATGTTCTGATATGGCCACAAGGCCGAAGGAGGTATTTGTATTTTACAGGTTAAAAATATCACAACAAAACATCGGGGGATCGGAGACCAACCAAAATGGAATTCTAAGTGAATTCGACAAGGTCACCATGGCAACTTGTTTTATTGTGTTGAGTGTTGTTTTGTTAGGGATTCCCATGGGGGGGATTTCCTTTATATGTGACCATGGGTTTGTGTATTTTAATTAATGTGTTTCTTTTATTATTGTTGTATGTATTTTATTAGTAATGTGTTCCCTTCTTTTAATTAATTAAATTGTGATAGAATTAATGTGAGAATCATATGATTAAAATTTAAATAAATTAAATTGGGATATGGGAAAGTAATTATAAGAGTTGTTGGTTGTTTGCATTTAATATGTAAGGGATGTGTAAGTTGTGTAAGAGCTTGTGTAAGTCAGTTTTGGAGTATGAAATACTCCACCTCCATGACAAATTCGAATTTGTCCTTGGGGGCTGTTTTTGGAGGCTTGTGGGACAAGTAAAACTTGTCCCATGCCTCTAAATTTAATTTACCAACCATACTTATGGTTGGAGATGTGATTTTGATTTTTATAATGCATTTTATTAAGCCATGTTGCATGTTTTTAATTGCACTTTCTTACATTTTATTTATTTTGTTGTCCCTTGAGGTGTGGGCTTTTTGGAGTGTGCAAGTAACTTGTCATTTTTCACCCACCTCTTTATTGTGCTTGGGAGAATGGATTTTGTCTTTTGTGTTTGAATTGGAGGATGTGTGATGTGGCATCCTACATGGATCCACATCATCCTCTTCTCTCCCTCTTCTATATAATTCAAACTCCTTTCTTGTTTTGGGTTGTTGAACCTTTTTGCATCCTTCTTTGGGGGCACTTTTTTGCTGTTTTGGAGCTCTTGTGCATTGTGGAGGAATTTGGAGATATCTTCATACTTGACATTGCTGTTTGGAACCGTGTTATTGACTTTGAAAGCTTGTTGTTTGGAAGCAAAGTAACCATGGAGAGGTAGGAATTTAACTCTCCTTTTTATGCTGTTATTTTCTTGTTGTGTTGTGTGAATGGTGCATGCTTTGTTTTATTTGTTGGCTAGTTGGGTAGACTTGCCTTAGGGATGGTGTAGGAGAAGGCTATGGGGAATCCATGTGGGGGGGGCATAAGGAATGCCATTGGCATCAGATTTTGTGGAGGGAGTTTGGGTTTGGGATCCACCATGGAAAAGAAATAGCTTGCATTTCTTACTTTGTGGGGGGCATAAGGAAATCTGTGGGGGGCATAATGAGGGATTTGTGGGGGGCATAAGGATATGTATGGTGAAATTTTTTGGCAGTTTGTTACTAGTGGATGCCCAATTCCCAATTGGGAGGCATAAGTAGCTTCCCCCATAGACCTTGCTCCTTTGGCTTGCATGATCAAGCCTGAGTTTTGATTGGAATGTTTCAATTGCAGTTGTAAACTGTTGTTTTGTATTGATCTATGTTTTATATTGAAATGTGCATGTTTGAAAGAATGTTGTGTGTTGTGGAAGCCAGTTGTTGCCATGGGTTGAATTGCATCTATTATTGTATTTTGGTTGGGGCTCGGGGGCCAATGATGAAGGAAGGATTCTCCTTTCATTGGATGTCTTGGTTGGGTGGAGAGTGTTGCCTTTCCCCCTCTTTTGTTGTGATCAACTTGGAGAAAGAGAAAATGTGCATGTTGTTGTCCTGGAGCAAAGGAAAAATGTAGTTTGATAGTCCCTTGTGAAAACATATTTATTTGTAATCCTTTCCCACTTGTTGTGGATGAAATTGTAATATGTATTTTGAAGAAAAGATGTATGTAATTTGATTATGAAGTTATATTTAAATTGTGAAAGACATTTACATTCTGTCTCTGTACATTGGAAAAGAAAGAAATAGAATTTCTGTTAATTGCAATCAAGGAATGAAAGAATGTAAAGATGTTTCTCCTTTTGAATTAATAAAGAATTGCAAGTTTACTTCTCATTGCATTGTTGGGTTGAGTTGGAATGTTAAATTGTGATTGGAATCTCTAGTTTAAAATTGAAAGAAGAAGAAATACGTATGAGGGAAGTATATTGCATTGTATCCTTGGAAATATATTAAAGTGGAAATCAGATTTGTAATTTAGCTTTGAAATGATTTGTTTATAAACAAATAAATGTATTGGATTAGTTTAGAAATAAAAACCACACTTGAATGATGAATTTGATAAACAAATTGCTAGAAATGGGATTTCTGTTATAAACTTAAAACTGACAACTAATTTTAATAAAAATGTATAGTTCAGACCTGCACACATTAATTAAATTGGAAATGTTAAAATTTAGTATGTTGTATCTTAAATGAATTCAAATTGACAAAGAAAACTTAAGAAAACAATTTTAACATTACAAAATCAAACTCAATCCTTTCCTCAACCGTTTTTTCTGTCATTTGTTGGACAAAATTCAACTTGAATAAATTGAGAAAATTTACTTCCCTAAAACATTCTAAATCCTTCCTAGAGCAATCCTCCATGTCTGTTTGACATGTTGAGTGAAGGAGGAGATCCAATTTAATCAAATTTAGAAGTTGGAAATTACCAGTTTGCTAATTAAAAGCCTGCAGATCATTTTTATAAAATTGACCCTTTAAAATTTATCAAAAAGTAAAATTTATGATTTCTGTGCAAAGAGGGCATCGAGAGCTTTCCAGAAAGTCCTCGTTTTCCCAAAACTGAGCTTTCTAGCTCAAGTTATGACACTTTGAAGTTTTTCTGCCTTGGCGAAAAATTTGGGAAAATTTTCCCTAGTGGGCCCGCAGCCCGAAAAATTTTCCGTCGGAAAACCCTTAGAATTTTTTTTTGAAAAATTTTCTTGGGAAAAATTTTGAATTTTCCTCCACCGGCCCACAGCCAATCAGAGGCTGCCATGTGTCCTCACAGGGCAGCAGTGGAGGTGTGACATTTTCTTTTCCCTTAGACCTTTTTGAAAATTTTGAGAAAATTTTACCTTTCTCCCCACCGACCCGCGACCAATCACAAGGTGCCACGTGGCACAACTTGGGGGACTAGCGGAGGAGGGGACCCTTTGTATTTTTTGAAGTTTAGTTTTTGGAAAAAATTTCTTAAACTTTCCGCGGCCCCGCAACCCACCCTCGCCTTGGGATTTTCTCTTCCGGGCATGCGCGGACCCGCACGCCCAACTTTTTTTCCCTTATCTCCCCTTTGGCAAAATTCACTCAAATCTCCCCACCACTCCATTCTCCCTCTCCTTCTCCCCGGTGAATTGTGGAGTGCCACATGTGTCCTTAGTGGACCCATGCGGGCACGTGGGCCAAATTGTTTTTTTTCTCCCTCTTGGGCAAAATGTCCCAAACTTCCCCATCACCCTGCCCTTCCTTTCCTTGTTTCCGGCGACGACTCAGAGGCTGAAACGTGTCCATGGAGGACCCGTGGAGGTGTGGGCACATTTAAGAAATTTCTCCCACATAAGGAAAAATTCCAAACGCCACCCCGTGACCCGCCAACCCAAAAATTTGCTTTCACCCCTGCTTGACACGTGTCCCCTTGGGGAAAATTTGACCTCTAAAGTCCGCCTGCTCATATCTTGAGTTTCCAAAGGAGTTAGGAGGACTTCTTTATATCACCGGAAAGGTGAGAAAATTTCCTATCCAATGGGAATGATTTAGGGAAATTTTGAATACATTAAGTATGAGAAAAATCAAGTTGAAACTCTGAGCCTGTTAGAGAGTGGGTATGGGGGTAAATTTCTCCCTGAACCTAACTGAAACTTCTAACCCTAAAATTTGAACCATGTGAACTTGTTAATTGTTAATGAAGGAAAAATATGTTCTAGTAATTTAGATTTGTTCCAGAACCTAATAGGGTCAACTGTTGTCTTGCAACTTGGTTGTGGACACTTCTAATAAAAAAAATTATTCCATAATTTTCTAACTAACCCTAGGTTGTTTCTTGGGTCTCAAGTGGGTTGTTTTAATGGGCATCACACTTGGTATCAGAGAAGTGGTTCAAAATCTTGGACCATTGGGCACACTAGAAAACTTGGGACATGAAACTTAAACCTAGCACACTTTTAAACCTAGAAAACAACTTAGCTAGAATTTGTATATTTTAGTAAACATGGAAGTTGTGTAAAACTTAGCAAAATAAACTAACTCTCACTTTGGTCTGTGCAGGAGGCTCAGACAGAGTGAGAGGAACCTTCACAGAGACTCAGACTCACCACCACCACCACCACTAGATCAGGGTGTAGCAGCTATCCTACCTCAGATTCTACAGACCCTTCAGGATGTTAATGCCGCTCTACGCGGAGGATTAGGAGGAGGACATGCAGCTAGCCATGACAGAGCCCCTTCTATCGAGGGTCAGGTATCTCCTCGACCTAGTGAGGAGCATAGAGGAGAGAACTCCCATGTGGAGTCAGCCAGAGTAGAGTCACCACCTAGGAGACAGGGTGATAGAGTTCTAGAGCATAGAGAGAGGTCTCAGAGCCCTAGGCTTAGGGATGAGCATGTAGAGAGACCTAGAGGCCATCAGACCACAGCAACGGATCACATCAGGGAGATCCTGAAGCTTCAGCCATCACATTACTCAGGTGACATGGGTGGATTTCAGGTAGAGGCCTAGCTAGTGAGCTTGAGTGGTTGCTTCAAGCTTTTTCCTTGTTCTAGCAACACGAAAGCTCATGTTGCGATCCATCTACTGAGGGATGGAGCAGGAGTATGGTGGAGGACAGAGGAGCAGAAGCTCCATGTAGATTCAGAGACAGTGACCTGGGAGCTATTTGAGGAGAGATTCAGGAGTAGGTATTTGTCATGGAGGTTCATACAGCAGAGGATCGACAAGTTCCATGACCTCCGACAGGCATCTCTTTCTGTAGCAGAGTATGAGAGTAGATTTCTGGATCTACTCCAGTATGTAGAGTATATGCAGGATGAGTAGGTGCAGATTCACAGGTTCATCTGGGGCCTGAATTTAGATATTGGAGGTGTTGTGTGGATCCACTACCCACAGACATTAGCTGAGGCCATCGAGAAGGCCTATATTGTAGAGGAGACTCGGGGAAAGACCCAGTAGGCTAGAGACCGAGTCCAGAGCCACATACAATAGATGCAGGATGGTAGATCAAGGGGGTTAGTACCCCTTCCTCATGGTGGCCAGGGTACAACACAGTCATCCTTTAGGCCATAGTAGTAGTAGCAGCAGCAGTAGCAGTCCCACCCACCTCATAGACCTCCACAGAGAGCTGATGCACAGAGAGGTCAGAGTATGGGGCCTCCTCCTAGGGGTCCCATCAGGACACAGGGTGGACCTAGAGCTCAGTCAGTGGGAGCTCGCCATCAGAGACCTCAGCAGACCACAGCTGGATCATCAGGGTCCACACCACAGGCTTCTAGGGCACCTACTAGAGGTGCTACTCATTGGGGAGGATCAGGAGGATGTTTTGGTTGTGGAGTTACTGGACACTTTTGGAGAGATTGCCCACAGAACCCTAACAACAAGGGTAAGGCACAAATTTCAGAGCCGACTGTTGGTGACATGGGACGTAGCCACAGGATTTATGCAGTGGTTGAGAACCGTCAGGTAGAGCATCAGAGCACAGTCATTGAGACCACAGGTAGCATTGGTGGTATTCCTACCTCTGTATTGTTTGATTCTGGTTCTTCTGATTCTTTCATTGCACCATCTTTAGTAGAGTGATGCAGGCTGGTGGCAGTTAGGTAGGGTCTTAGTTGGGATGTCGAGATGGCTTCTGGAGCCAAGATATCTATAGACTCCTTAGTTAAGGAGTGTGTAGTGGATTTGGGACCTTTCACCACTACCTCAGATCTCCATATCCTTCCTTTGGGCTTGTATGGAGTCATTTTGGGTATGGATTGGTTATCTGCACACAGGGCCAGGATGGATTGTTATCACAAGACTATATCTTGTGCAGATGATTTGGGAGTTGAGTAAGTGATTTCAGGGGTTAGGAGACCCATTTCTATTCACACCATCTCCGCTATGCAGCTTAAGCGGTGTGTGCGATGGGGTTGTCAGATGTATGCTGTTACAGTTAGTGACAGATCAGAGGATGGGTCTAGTGGACCATCGCTAGATGATCATCCCATTTTGAGAGAGTTTTCTGATGTCTTTCTAGGGGAGCTACCGGGGTTACCACCCCCACGTGAGATTGATTTTCATATAGATCTAGTTCCTGGAGCAGAGCCTATCTCACGGGCACCTTATCGGATGACCACCCCAGAGCTCTGTGAGCTCAAGTTGCAGCTTGAGGGCCTTTTGGAGAAGGGCCTTATCCATCCTAGTGTATCCCCTTGGGGTGCACCGGTGATCTTTGTGAAGAAGAAGGATGGATCCTTGCGGTTGTGTATTGATTACCGCCAGCTGAACAAGGTAACGATCAAGAATCGTTATCCTCTTCCTCGTATTGATGACTTGTTTGATCAGATGAAGGGAGCCACAATTTTCTCTAAGATTGATCTTAAGTCAGGGTACCATCAGCTGAGGATTTCAGAGGTGGACATTCATAAGACTGCTTTCCACATGAGATATGGGCACTATGAGTTCACAGTGGTGCCTTTTGGTTTGACTAATGCCCCTGCAGTGTTCATGAGTTTGATGAATGGGGTATTCAGGACCTTCTTAGATCACTTCATGCTCATCTTCCTAGATGACATTTTGATATACTCACATACACGTGAGGAGCACAAGGGGCACCTTCGCCAGGTTCTTCAGTGTCTTCGTGAGCAGCAACTTTACGGGAACTTGGAGAAGTGTGCTTTCTTTCAGACAGAGGTGCAATATTTGGGTCATATTATTTCTGGGGAAGGTATCACAGTCGATCCTTCCAAGATTAGAGCCATCATGGATTGGCCAGCACCCACTACAGTGACTGAGGTGCGCAGCTTCATGGGATTAGTAGGTTACTACCAGAGATTTGTTCAGGACTTCTCTCAGATTGCGCACCCTATCACTTCCCTTCAGAGGAAAGGGAAGAAGTTTGTTTGGTCAGACAGATGTGAGTAGGCCTTCAGGACACTGAAGGAATGCCTCACCACAACACCTATTCTTGCAGTGTCAGATCCACAGGGTGAGTTCTTTGTTTGCACAGATGCTTCGTTGGTAGGCCTTGGAGGTGTGTTGATGCAGGAGGGTAGAGTAGTGGCTTTTGAGTCTCACAAACTCAAAGATCACAAGCTTAATTATCCAACCCATGATCTTGAGCTTGTGGGTAGTTGTGCATGCTTTGGTTAGATGGAGGCATTTTCTTCTTGGTAGGAGATTCACACTCAGGACAGATCATTTGAGTCTTCACCACCTCTTCACGCAACCCAATCTCAATGCTCGTCAGTGGCGTTGGATGGAGTTGCTTTGTGAGTATGACATGGAGATCAAGCATGTGAAGGGGAAGGAGAATGTGGTAGCAGACACTCTCAGCAGATGGAGACATGTGGCTATGGCCACCTCAGTGAGCACAAATTTGTGGAGTAGGATCCTTCAACAGCTTCCTCTTGACATCTTCTATATTGCAGTTCGAGCAGAGATTGAGTCACAGAGACCCCTTGAGGGGAAGTTTGATGGATTTACCTTAGAGGCAGATGGTCTTCTCAGGCACAGAGGCCAGATATATGTTCCCAGAGATGGAGGCTTGAGGTAGGACATCTTGGTAGAGGCACATCGTGCACCCTATTCAGCCCATCCTGGGGTGAAGAAGATGCACGCCACCTTGCGACAGTTGTATCATTGGAGAGGACTTCGTCGAGACGTGGCCCAGTTTGTGTCACGATGTTTAGAGTGCCAGAGAGTTAAGGCCAAGCATCAGCATCCAACAGGCCTTCTTTATCCTCATGCTATACCGGAATGGAAGTGGGACACCATTTCCATGGATTTCATTGTTGGGCTACCGATGTCGAGATATCACCACGATGCCATTATGGTCACGGTTGATAAATTGACAAAAGTGGCTCACTTTTCTCTGGTGAAGACCACTTATACAGCTAGAGCAGTGGCATGAGTATATTTGGATGAGATTGTCAGGTTGCATGGGATTCCGTGGAAGATCATTTGTGACCGCAATCCTTTGTACACTTCACACTTTTGGACTACCATATAGTATGTCCTCGGGACGAGGATCAACTTCAGCACAACATATCACCCTGAGACAGATGGACAGACTGAGTGGGTGAATCAGATTTTAGAGGATATGCTCAGGATGTATGTGATGGATCAACAGTCTAAGTGGGAGGAGTACCTGTACTTAGTGGAGTTTTCCTACAATAATAGTTTCCAGAGTTCCATAGGCATGGCTCCTTTTCAGGATTTGTATGGTAGAGAGTGCAGGACACCTCTTAGCTGGGACAGGTTAGAGGACAGAGTATCTCTTGGACCAGCTCTTCTATAGGACATGGAGCAGCAGGTGGTGTTGATCAGGTAGAGATTGCAGGAGGCACAGGACAGGTAGAAGAAGTATGTGGATCAGCATAGGATCGATCGTAGTTTTGATGTGGGCATGAAGGTGTTCCTTCGTGTCAGGCCACACAAGAGCCCTATCCGTTATGGAAAAGGTTCTAAGTTAGCTCCTAGATTCATTGGTCCTTTTGAGATCTTGGAGCGTATCGGCCCTTTGGCCTACCGTCTAGCATTGCCACCCAGCTTGTCTCGCATACATGATGTTTTTCATGTTTCAGTTCTCAGGAGATATATTACAGATCCTTCTCATGTGTTAGATTGGACATCATTGCAGGTGCAGGATCAGGGGCAGGTGATGGTGGAGCCCATTCGCATCTTAGATCACAGGACCCTGGGCCTTCGAGGCAGAGAGGTTGATCAGGTTCGGGTGCAGTGGGACAGATATGATGAGACTGCAGCTACATGGGAGGATGCTACTTCATTACGAGTTCAGTTTCCACATTTGTTCCAGTGACTTCCAGGAGGAAGTCGAGTCTAAGGGGAGGGGGATGTAGTGCCCACTTCCCTTTGACATCTTTGATACCTATTTGGATACTATGATTACATTATAGACATTATTATGTTTTGATTTAGTATGTTGTTAGACATTGATCATGGATTATTGTTGATCTTGATTTGATTATGATGCCTGATGATTATTAGAGACACCTTATATGTGGATGATGATATATTATTTGACATGGATGTTTTATGGATGTTGTTCAGACATGTGATTTGGATATTATGAGTTGATCTAGAAAATGGACATTATTTGATGATGATATAGTTGTTGATTAAAAATGTAATTGATGTAGTTGTTACTTCGATGTTGTTGTGATTCACTTACTTAGATGATTTTGTGATTTTAATTGTATCATATTGGATGTTCTGATATGGCCATGAGGCCGAAGGAGGTATTTGTATTTTGCAGGTTAAAAATATCACAACAAAACATCGGGGGATCGGAGACCAACCAAAATGGAATTCTAAGTGAATTCGACAAGGTCACCATGGCAACTTGTTTTATTGTGTTGAGTGTTGTTTTGTTAGGGATTCCCATGGGGGGATTTCCTTTATATGTGACCATGGGTTTGTGTATTTTAATTAATGTGTTTCTTTTATTATTGTTGTATGTATTTTATTAGTAATGTGTTCCCTTCTTTTAATTAATTAAATTGTGATAGAATTAATGTGAGAATCATATGATTAAAATTTAAATAAATTAAATTGGGATATGGGAAAGTAATTATAAGAGTTGTTGGTTGTTTGTATTAAATATGTAAGGGATGTGTAAGTTGTGTAAGAGCTTGTGTAAGTCAGTTTTGGAGTATGAAATACTCCACCTCCATGACAAATTCGAATTTGTCCTTGGGGGCTGTTTTTGGAGGCTTGTGGGACAAGTAAAACTTGTCCCATGCCTCTAAATTTAATTTACCAACCATACTTATGGTTGGAGATGTGATTTGTGATTTTTATAATGCATTTTATTAAGTCATGTTGCATGTTTTTAATTGCACTTTCTTACATTTTATTTATTTTGTTGTCCCTTGAGGTGTGGGCTTTTTAGAGTGTGCAAGTAACTTGTCATATTTTCACCCACCTCTTTATTGTGCTTGGGAGAATGGATTTTGTCTTTTGTGTTTGAATTGGAGGATGTGTGATGTGGCATCCTACATGGATCCACATCATCCTCTTCTCTCCCTCTTCTATATAATTCAAACTCCTTGCTTGTTTTGGGTTGTTGAACCTTTTTGCATTCTTCTTGGGGGCACATTTTTGCTTGTTTTGGAGCTCTTGTGGATTGTGGAGGAATTTGGAGATATCTTCATACTTGGCATTGTATTTGGAACTGTGTTCTTGGCATTTGAAAGCTTGTTGTTTGGAAACAAAAGTAACCATGGAGAGGTAGGAATTTAACTCTCCTTTTTATGTTGTCATTTTCTTGTTGTGTTGTGTGAATGGTGCATGTTTGATTTATTTGTTGGCTGGTTGGGTAGACTGCCTTAGGGAAGGTGTAGGAGAAGGCTATGGGGAATCCATGTGGGGGGGCATAAGGAATGCCATTGGCATCAGAATTTTGTGGAGGGAGTTTGGGTTTGGGATCCACCATGGAAAAGAAATAGCTTGCATTTCTTACTTTGTGGGGGGCATAAGGAAATATGTGGGGGGCATAAGGAGGGATTTGTGGGGGGCATAAGGATATGTATGGTGAAATTTATTGGTGGTTTTTTTGGTGGATGCCCAATTCCCAATTGGGAGGCATAAGTAGCTTCCCCCATAGACCTTGCTCCTTTGGCTTGCATGATCAAGCCTGAGTTTTGATTGGTATGTTTTCAATTGCAGTTGTAAACTGTTGTTTTGTATTGATCTATGTTTTATATTGAAATGTGCATGTTTGAAAGAATGTTGTGTGTTGTGGAAGCCAGTTGTTGCCATGGGTTGAATTGCATCTATTATTGTATTTTGGTTGGGGCTCGGGGGCCAATGATGAAGGAAGGCTTCTCCTTTCATTGGATGTCTTGGTTGGGTGGAGAGCGTTGCCTTTCCCCCTCTTTTGTTGTGATCAACTTGGAGAAAGAGAAAATGTGCATGTTGCTGTCCTGGAGCAAAGGAAAAATACAGTTTGACAGTCCCTTGTGAAAACATATTCATTTGTAACCTTTCCCACTTGAAGTGGATGAAATTGTAACATTTATATTGTGAAGAAAAGATGTTGTAATTGGATTATGAAGTTAGTTTATTTAAAGTGTGAAAGATATTTACATTCTACTCTGTACATGGAAAAGAAAGAAATAGAATTTCTGTTAATTGCAATCAAGGAATGAAAGAATGTAAAGATGTTTCTCCTTTTGAATTAATAAAGAATTGCAAGTTTACTCTCTCATTGCATTGTTGGGTTGAGTTGGAATGTTAAATTGTGATTGGAATCTCTGTTTAAAATTGAAAGAAAAGAAATACGTATGAGGGAATTATATTGCATTGTTTATTTTTGAAATATATTAAAGTGGAAATCAGATTTGCAATTTAGCTTTGAAATGGTTTGTTTATAAACAACTAAATGTATTGGACTAGTTTAGAAATGAAATGCCACACTTGAAGGATGAATTTGATAAACAAATTTCTAGAAATGGGATTTCTGTTACAAACTTAAAACTGGCAATTAATTTTAATAAAAATGCACAGTTCAGACCTGCACACATTAATTATCAACTTGGAATTGTTAAAATTTAGTATGATAAGATCATAAATGAACTCAAATTGACAAAGAAAACTTAAGAAGAACAATTTAACATTGCAAAATCGAATCCAATTCCTTCCTAACAGTCATTTTTCTGTCATTTATTGGAAAAATTCAACTTGAAGAAATTGAACAAATTTACTTCCCTAAAACATTCTAAATCCTTCCTAGAGAAATCCTCCATGTATGTTTGACATGTTGAGTGAAGGAGGAGATCCAATTTAATCAAATTTAGAAGTTGGAAATTACCAGTTGGCTATTTTAAAAGCCTGCAGATCATTTTTGTAAAATTGACCCTTTAAAATTTATCAAAAAGTAAAATTTATGATTCTTGTGCAAAGAGGGCATCGAGATATTTCCAGAAAGTCCTCGTTTTCCCAAAACTGAGCTTTCTAGCTCAAGTTATGGCACTTTGAAGTTTTTCTGCCTTGGCAGGAAAATTTGGGAAAATTTTCCCTGGCGGGCCCGCGGCCCAAAAATTTCCCGTCAAAATTACCCTTAGAATTTTTTTTGAAAAATTCACTTGGAAATTTTTTTGAATTTTTCCTCCACCAGCCCGCAGCCAATCAGAGGCTGCCACGTGTCCTCACGGGGCAGCAGTGGAGGCGCGGCATTTTTTCTTAACACTTTTTGAAAATTTTGGAAAAAATTTCCATTTCTCCCCATCAGCCCGCGGCCTATCACAGGCTACCACGTGGCAGATTTGGGTGCTAGCAGGGGGGGAACCTTTGTGGATTTTTATTTTTAAGATTTTGGTCTTTGGAAAATTTTTGATAAATTTCCTCCGCGGCCCCGCACTCCCGCCCTCACCTTGGGAAATTCTTCTCGCGGGCACGTGACCCACGCATCCAACTTTTTCCCTTTGTCCCCTTTGAAATTTGCTTAAATCAACTCCGCCACCCACCTCTCCCTCTCCCTTCTCCCCGCATAAAATCGTGGAGTGCCACGTGCCCCTGGTGGACCCACGGGCACGTGGGCGTTGTTTGTTTTCTTCCCCTTTGGGTGAAATGCCCCAAACTCTCCCGCCACCCTGCCCTTCCTTTCCTTGTTGCCAGCGACGACTCAGAGGCCGCCACATGTCCTTGGAGGACCCGCAGAGGTGCGGGCGCAACTGGGAAATTTCTCCTGTGCAAGGAAAAATCCCAAATGCCACCCCGCGACCCGCCAACCCAAAATTTTCCCTTCACCCCTGCTTGACACGTGTCCCCTTGGGGAAAATTTGACCCCTAAACTCTGCCTGTCCATATCTTGAGTTTCTGAAGGAGTTAGGAGGACTTATTTATATCACCGGAAAGGTGAGAAAATTTCCTATCCAATGGGAATGATTTAGGGAAATTTTGGAATGTTAAGTATGAGAAAAATCAAGTTGAAACTCTGAGCCTGTTAGAGAGTGGGTATGGGGGTAAATTACTCCCTGAACCTAACTGAAACTTCTAACCCTAAAATTTGAACCATGTGAACTTGATATTTGTTAATGAAGGAAAAATATGTTCTAGTAATTTAGATTTGTTCTGGAACCTAACATGGTCAACTGTTGTCTTGCAACTTGGTTGTGGACACTTCTAATAAAAAAAAAATTATTCCATAATTTTCTAACTAACCCTAGGTTGTTTCTTGGGTCTCAAGTGGGTTGTTTTAACGGGCATCACAATCTTGATTATATAAAAGGGACTTAATATTTTCTTAGAAACATCAATAGTCTAAAGTTAGAAAAAGGCATATGAAGTGTCTTTAGGAAGGTGAAGAGGCATCTCTCTTCTATAAATTGTATTGATCCCCTCATTTAGGCTTCTTCTGAGCTAGTTGTCAATTTGTAATATCATGAGAGAGAAATATTTGTGAAGGAACAAAGAGATAGATGATTCTCTTCTGTTTTCTCTACCTCGCATTTCTTCCATTCCTCACTATGTATAACTATGATTTTGTAAGCTAATAAAGGAATAATTTTATGTTTTCCAAGGCATACGAATGTTGAAGTATTTTTACATATGGTTTCCTCTATCTAGTAGCTCAAAAAATCATGTTATTTTCTTCTAAAAATGCATGCATAAATTTTTCCTAACTAGTGTGTGCAAGACTTTGAAATTCTACCTGCAACATTAGTCCCCCTACCTCTTATTCTCACTCCATTTCCCGTTCTCTTGACAATGTCCTCTTTAGCAAGATATTGTTATATTTTCCGTAGGGTTAGTTGAGTGTGCCTATTGGATCCCTAGCCTAAAGGCCACTAGGAAAAACCCACTTTTTTAATCGGATGCAAATATGGAAGTTGCACCATTTGAGTAGAGGGATTTCGATTCCCGGAGCATTGGAAAGAAACCTAAAAAAAATTCCATTCAACAAATTTTCTCACCAACAGTTTTTGGTGCCCACCGCGGGGCAGATTAGTAGCATCTACACCCAGATATGACCAGAAGGTCCAAAAATAAAATAAAATAAAAAATATCCAAAAAACAAAAAAAAAATCTAAAATTTGAAAAAATAAAAAATTGGAGTTGATGGAAATCCATTGCTGAAAGACACATTGTTGATTGTTGAAAGTGACCTTTCATATTCCATAGTGTCGTTTCATATTCCTATTGTAAAAATTTTCAGTGCTAGAACCAAAAGAAGAATTTTCTGATCTAGAAACTGAAGCGGGAGAAATAATGGCAAATAAATAAGAAAGGCCTCAACCCATTGTTTCGTGGGGAAGAAATACATGACCGCTTGCTCTTGAGCCCCCTCTTCATAGTTTACCGACAAATTCCCACAAGAACTTTCCCAAGTTCAAAGCTGATGGCACACAACTCCTTGAAGAGCACATATCAGCCTTCACCACATCTTGTGGGATTCTTTCTATCCAACATGAAGATGTCCCTGTAATATTGTCTGTGGAGTCTCTTCAAGAAAAAGCAATGGAATGGTTCTACCTCCTACCTGCCTGATCCATCACTTGTTAGTATGACATAAAAAGTAAGTTTGAGGAAAGATTAAGATTTACTGAGGATTGTCAATACCTCCTTGTTCAATTGTCACAAATGAAGAAAGGATTTAAAATGAAACTAAGAGATACTTTGTGGTTCATTTTGACCGGTTGCTTCATAGGATACCAAAAGAGGATTTTCTATCAGAGAACACCACCAAGATATTATTTATTAGTGCTCAATCACCAAAGGTGGGATTTTTCTTGCAAATATTTCAATCAATGGATATTGTTGAAGTGTAAAGATTATCCATTGAACTTGATGACAATCTCATCCTCTCTGGAGAGATCAAGGATCCCTTAGAGAGTAAAAATCAACGTCATGGAGATGAAAGAATCGATCCTTTCTTGTAAAAAATGGAAAATGAAATGTCTTCAACAAAGAGGGATTTTTTTTAAATATCACCTCAAATAAATAACAAGAATCAGATTGTCGGGGCACCCCGAGGACTTACCTTAAAGGCTCCTCTCATCAATACGAGTGGTAGAATCCAAGATAACGAGGAAGGACTCAAACAAGAAAGTGAAGGCATAAATTTCCAAGAGACAAAAGAAGTGGGTGGTGACACTCAAAATGGAATCATTGAATATCACTTAGGGAGTGAAGATGATGACAATGAAGAGGCACTAAGTTTCTCATGTGCTGTGTTTACTCGCTCCCAGTCTTGAAAGGGAGCTTCTTCCTCCACAACTATGAAGAAAAAGAAGACTAAAGACCCTCTTGTGGCGATTCCACAAAAAAAAATAATATTTCGAGGATCTCCACTTACACCTTGCATGGAGTCCCCATTTGAGAAACCTGATCCTGTAGCAAGTAATAAGGCTCCCACAATTCCAAGTAATTCTTCCAATGTATCTTTCAGTTGTAAATCTAAATCTTCTCCTGTAAAATCTAGTACTTCGAAAGCTCCTAGTGTACATTTCAAAACTCCCTCTGTTCCTAAAAAATCCACCCATACTTCTTAACATGTCCTAAATCCAAAAGAAGTCCCTTCATCACCCTCGTATGTATATGATCCTTTCAAATTCATAGAGTATGTGAACAAAGACAAAGTGCAAATTACTAAAGCTGAATATTTGTGGACTCACCCTGAACAATTTGCGAGATTTGTCCAATATATCGGGAATGGTAGTTTAACACCAAATGTTGTAACTCCTAATTCTAAAGGAATACTACTAAACCCACCTACGCATCCATCACAAGCATGATCACTCTGAGTGCATCAAAGACAAACAAGGTTGATCCCTTAGACGTCTCTCTTCTTGTTGGGGAATATGTATTAAACAACTACATAGTAGATTCAAGTGCCTCAGATAATGTGATGCCTATGGAGGTTTCCAAATCTCTTAAACTCCCCATGACTCCACTCGGTGGCTCTTGTTACTCCATGATGCCCAAAGAAATCACACTTATAGGGAAGGTCAAAGATACACTAGTGGCTCTCACCCAATTTTTTAGACAAAAAAGTTTCAATGATGATTTTGGTAGTAGACATTTCGGCTTCATTTGGAATGCTACTAAGTAGAAGTTTAAGCCAAGAGTAGGGATGTCAAATCTAGATCAATTGGTCTTCTGTAACCATTCTAGTGAAGGGAGACATGGAGAAAATTCTTCTAGCGAATAAGATGAGGTACAGAGTGTGAAATTCAGGAAGTCGAGGAGACAACATTTTGTACCAAAATAGCAAGAGGATGAATTATTTTTTGATGACTGAAGAAGAGGATGAGATCCCAATTTTGATACAACCAAACCTTCCTTCCATGAGGAATATGGATCTAGAGGAAACATTGAGGAAATTTGAGATGTAAGAGAATAACCTTGAATTTCCAGATGATGTGAGGCGTGGAGAATAGGAACTAGTTCTCGATGATTTTCAGGTGGAAAAATAAGCTTATCTATTTATCCACAATGAGGAGATATTCTCATTCCCATTCAAAGATGAGAATTTTCTTGATCATGTCACCCAAGAAGAGACAAAACCAGTCTATGATGAGCCCTCGAATGGGTGGAAAGAAAAATTTGCACAAAACCTTATAAGATCCATAGAAGAAACAAAAGACCTTGAGCTCAATCTCAAACTCATGATGCGGGATATCGAATTATAAGATAGGTGTGAACTTAATGTGGGATGCTCAACTAATTCAAAGACTAGTCATGATGAAGCAAAGCAAGGTGAAGAGCCTAATGTCCCTCTTGAGATAGTTAATTATGAAAGTGCATTCTTTTCTTTTCCATTTGAAGAGAACTCTTTCTCTTGTGAACAAGTTGAAGCAAGAAGCTTTGAAGCCCTCAAAATTGAGATTCCTTCAGATGAAGAAGTGATAGAATATAATGAAGCTCAAAATATCGAAGTAATGCCTCTTGATGGGTTCTTTGGGTCTAAAAGTGAAGAATTTGTAAATAAGGGTAAAGATGAACTTTTGGAAGTACTAGATAAGGATTCAATACAAGATATTTTGAAAGCAGCAGAAAACACTAAAGATCCTAAGCTGAGTCTCGACCTCTTGGTTCAAGATATGGCCATGTAAGATGGGAACAATGTTGTGTATGATTTTGCACTCAACTTACAAACACCTAATAAAGATATGAGTCAGAATGATTAATTCAAGGATTCCCACAGAAAACATGTGGATGAACATGAATGTGGGATTGAAGAGAGCTTAGTATATTTGAACAATTTAAATAAAAGTTAGCCTAGGAATAGTAATTCTATGGTAGAAGAAAAATCAATAGTGTGGATAAGCGCATAAACATATTTCAAAGGAAATAAAGGAAATGAAATCTCTAAGCGAAGACCCGAGCATCAAGAAGCTCATGTAGGCTCACTCCTACAAATTATACAGGAAAGTGTGAAATCACTTGGATTTCATAAGCATTTGAGGAGAGGAGGCTACTTCTGGAACCAGTCAATGGCTTTATAGAACATCAATATTCTGTACTACCCCTTTGGGGGTAAATCCTAAAAAGGAAAGTGCTTCAGTGAAAGTGGGATGTCCCATGTATTATACCATAGGTGATTTAGGCATGTGTTTATCTTCCTATTATGCATGTTTTCCCTTTCTGTTTGTTACGTGTTTCCTTTCATCATTTTGTGTGTGTGTGTGTTCTTCCTTTCAAGCTATCACGTGTAAGTTGTACACGACTCTGCAGGGCCCAATGGATAAGGCACTGTTCAATGTGTTATATGTTGAGATTTTGGGATTTCTCATGTCATGTCTTCGCAACAATCGTTCCATAACATGTCCCCAAGCTAGAGCCAATTGTTTTCATACAAATGTGAAACATGAAAATTTCCAATTTTCAAGCATGATAATGGACCCCTATGTCAAAAATTTTCAAAATTTACCTTTCCAAGAAACCCCAAGTTTACTCATCCTTAACACCAAGACTTACTCAATTTGTATAATGGTCCTCAATTTCATGTCCATCCAATTACCTTAGGTGTTTTAGGAAAGCAAAATCAGTCCCCCTAGGTGATTTTAGGAGTTGTTGGAGAATGCCAAATTTTGAGTAGTTTTGGGAAGGGCTATGACTGGCCTTCCTGGGACTAATGCATCCCCATGGAGTGGAAAGGAGGATAAAAATTTGACATGGAGATGAAATCAAATTCAAAGAACATCCATGAAGGGGTTTTGGGATATTTTGGAAACATCTAGAGGTTTTGGAGCAGATTCAACAAAAATGGGTTTTCGGGCCTAAAGGAGAAAACACCATGAAGGAGTGCCTTGTAGTATCATTTACCTCTATCCTATAATATTTATCTTAACCCAAAGCACACTGACATATCAACCAAGTGTTGGGTACTCACCTGAGGTGCACGCAGTTTCCAAGCCCCTCCTTTATGTGATCCTTGTGAGAATGTTTTGCCATTAATGGAGGAAAGGTTTACATAAGAAGAACACATGTATTTAATATAATAAAGAAGTAGTGAATCTATTTCTAAGCATACATTATCCATGAGATAAACATAAGAATTTCAACAACATAATTGAGTATGGTTTGCAAGGGCATAAACATATGCATTCACTTAAGAACAAAAGGTACTACTACCAAATTCAGACACAAGTGTACCATCAATGGAGATAAACATTGTATTAAGCAAGAGAAACTAGATTTGGTTCATAACAACATGAAAACACACTAGGTTTTAGTCCATTAACACAAATATACAAAATGGAGATCCATATATTGATTAAATCCATTTATAGTAGCCATATTACATCGAACGGGGTCATCTCAAAGCATAATCATTATGAAATAACATTCCAACCCTACAAACTACTCTGAAAAGAGATCCTAGCTATGATTTCCCATTACAACCCTTGTTCACACCCAAGCACATACATCTATGCTTATTAACAACATTATTGTAGAACTTTGTTGCCTCTCTAACTCTCCTCCTCATTTCAGACCCAAACACTCCTTTAAATAGAATCTGGATCCACCGCCATAGTTTCACCCACGAGAAGATCACATGCCAAGTGGAAGTGTGGTCCTCCATGATTGATAAAGTGCTTATGCCATCTTGAAAAAGGCTTCCACTAACTGTAATGATCCTCCTAGGAATATTCCCTACGTGGAAAATTCTTTTCTTGACCTCCAAGGCTCTAGACTGGCAACTTATCCATTCATCACGCCTACTCGAGCCTTCACGTGTTTTTCTTTCAACACCACCTTTGAAATGTGGCTAAGTCCACAAACCCTCTTATGCTTCCATGTGCCAACCACTTCTCCTATGTGCCTTTTCTTGAGTGCCTTTTACTTGCTTTCCTTGCGCGTGCACTCCTTTTTCCTTGGGACTTAGTCAATTTAGGGCCCAACATGCCTGAACTTCAAGAAAATATTCTTGGAGTTTCGTGAAGATTCAAGAGCCCAAAAAGTACATATGGAAGGTATTTTCCATTCCCTAGATGGTGGAAAAATGAGACATCATGAAACATCATGCACATCCCTAGGCAACTCATTCTTCTGGCGTGCAACTAGTGGTCCCCAGAAAAAAGGGATTATTTGGAGGTGATACAATTATAATTTAAACTTTAAACCATCACCATTCAATTAAATGATTTTTTAAAGTAAAATTAATATAAATTTTCACCTTTAAACTCATTTGAGAGCTCAAGATATCATCGTTGCAAGTTGGCCTCAAGGTAAGCTCTCACAGTTAGTCATTTATTCAAGAGGACACGTGTCAATGTTAAGAGCCTGGTGGGATTTTATGTCCTTTTTCACCTATTTAGAAAAGGGGCATAAGGGACAGAAAATTATCCCTATCCCTTTTTATCCATCAGAACACCAATGAGACCTATTGTTTTCTAGTTAATCCCTTGAGAGCTAAGTTTGAGCCTTCCCTCTCCTACACGGATGATCGCCAAGTGTCGCAACTAGGTGCAAAGTGGAAATTGATGTCCGTTTCATCCAACTTGCAAACCATGACATGGATTGAGGTAAGATTTTTTGATGTCCTCATAATTTTCAGAGGACGTAAAAACCCCAACAACATATTTCTCATATGCATTGAGTATTTTTTGTGGCAAAGAAATCCTCTTTTCTGTGTAAGGAAACTCAAAAGTTCATTTCCCACTGCTCTAGTGATCGGTTTGCAATGAAATTTCACCTGTGAAACAAGAAAAGAAAAACCACATCAAAATTATAATTTTCATCAAGACCTAAGGAGGGGAAGTGAACCTACAATTTTCAAGCTCCATTAATGGTTGTTGTGCTCGCAGCCATTGCTAAGTAAAAAATTTCAAACTTTAAAATTTCACAAACCGGTGATCAAGTAGGTCAAAAATTTTAGAGGGTAAATATTGGGAAAAAACCCATATAAAAAATATTCATCCCATCGTGATCCAATCACTAGAAACATACTTACTAAAAATAGTAGGCCTTTCTACATCAAAGACTATTATTTTGGGCAAGTCATCACCTTAAGAAGCTGCGAAGAAGGAAGGGAACACAAAGGAAACATCGCAGACGAAAATCATCAAAAAGGTCTAAGAAGCTGCGAAGAAGGAAGGGATCACAATTGACACTTATGAAAAATAGTAAGTGGTCCCATAAGCACATGCTATAAATAAAAAGTTGGTCTAGAAGGCGAGAGGAATACAATGTGAATAAGGAATTCAAGCTACCATAGCCGATTGAGGTTTGAAAAAATTGACTTTTACACTTACTAAAAATGGTTAGTTGTCTCATAAGCACGTACTTAAAATAGTAAGTTTTTCTAGAGGGTTGATTTCATAAAGGGAGTGTACTGGGAGTTATACATTCAAGTTGGTAGCTACATTTAGAGCTCAGAGAGGTGGATTTTGATGCTTACTAAAAATAGTAAGTCCCCATTTTGGCACTCGATATTAACAGTAAGTCATATTCAAGAAGCAATGTTGGAAATATAGGACATAGAAGTCCAATCATGAAAGGGTCCAAGAAGACAAGTCCTCACACTTACTAACAAACTCAAAGTTGTGGTCTCTAAATATAGTAAGTGTCAAGAGACAATGGGATTCAAGTTATAGAATGGACATTGTCATTGTTGCCAAATATTACCCTCACCGGGATTCATTATGTATCTCCTTAATATACCATGTTTTCCATAAGGTCATAACATTGTCACAAGAAGCATCTTTGACATCTCTCGTGGATTTTTCAAAGCTCATCTCAGGAGACCCTGAAAGTTTCTTTCAATACTCATTACATGGTTTGGGTTATAGATATATCATGTACAAATAGTTCAGGGATTTAGAGATCATCACAATGAGACATTCCATTGAGCCATCTAGAAGGAGCTATGGACTTCATCGGAGGCAGATCGTTTGTCGTCAACATCATTCTTCCCCCCTTCTTCTTCCTTTTCTCCCTCCTCTCTTCCTCCCCTCAACTTTCTCTCTCTTCAAATGTTCTAATTTTTTGTTGGGGTTTGCACTTTTTGATATTCCTTTAAGTTATTAATAAAACAACTTTAGAAACATTATGTAAATTAAGTCACCTTGATTACATAAAAGGGACTTAATATTTTCTTAGAAATATCAAGGGTCTAAAGTTAGAAAAAGGCATATGAAGTTTCATTAGGAAGGTGAAGAGGCATCTCTCTTCTATAAATTGTATTGAGCCCCTCATTTGGGCTTCTTATTAGCTGGTTGTCAATTTATAATCTCATGAGAGAGTAATGCTTGTGAAGGAACAAAGAGATGGTTGATTTTCTTCTATTTTCTCTACCTCAAATTTCTTCCATTCTTCACTATGTACAACTATGATTTTGAAATCTAATAAAGGAAGAATTTTATTTTTTCCAAGGCATAAAAATGTGTACGTATTTGTACGTATGATTTTCTCTAGCCAGTAGCTCAAAAATCATGTTGTTTTCTTCTCAAAAATGCATGTGTAAAGTTTTCTAACTAGTGTGTGTATGACTCTAAAATTCTACCTGCAACACTAGTTCCCCTACCTCTTATTCTCACTCCCTTTCCCACTCTCTTGATAAAGTCCTCTCGAGCAAGAGATCTATTGCTTTGCCATAGGGTCAGATGAGTTCCCCTGTTGGATCTGTAGACACCAAAATTTAGTCACACTCCCCTTGATCCCTCATCAAATAACCAGCTCAAACATACTCATCTAACCATGGCCCCTTTCACCCCACATCACCATTAATTTAATTAAATTAATATATATTCTCACAATATTTAATATCTAATTACCCTAATTTCTACCCCACCACCTCACCTAGACACCTCACCTAGACACTTCATCCAGCCACCTCACCCTAGACCTATTCTTTGTAACATTCCCATTTTAAGACTTTAGAAACAAGGGATTTTTTTTAAACATAATGTTCTCTGTTCTAAATTAAACATCATTTAGAACACACATTCCATGCCAATCAATCTCATAATAGATAACCATATGCAGTTGTAATGACTTGGTAAGCAACCGATCTCTCATTCGATGACTCGGTTACCAACCAATTTCTCATGTTAACTTAAAGAGTAGAATACTTTATGTATACCATGTATACTTGGTTCTCCTACCCTATTCTAGGTATTGAGTGATCTGTTTAAATAACCTATTTGAATATTTTTTACTAATATCCATATGACATCACGTTGCTTTAAACTAGGTGAGATAGGACAACACAACCAGCAACTTGCGATAATTTGGCTAAATATTTTCAACATACTGTTCATGTTACTATTCCTAGATGGCATACTCGTCATTCCAGAACACGTCCTTCACCTCACTCTTCTGTTATCTAGAATTGTCTTTACTGACTACCGTTAGTCCACTTACCCAAGGTTTAACCCTAGCCCTGGTTAGAAACATAATTTATTATAGGAAGGTGTTCACGATGACTTAGGGTATATGGGCATACTTATTTGACCTAAGTCAACTGGATGTGACGAGGTACCCTGAGTCATTGAAAGCTACTACCTATCCTAAACATGCTACTAACTTGACCTAGAGAGAAACTAAGTTTAAGTCCAGATGTGAGTAAATCTAGATGAACAAATACAGAAGGGTGCTACCACATGTCAACTGCAACACTATATTCTTGATAAGTCCAAGGACTTCTCGTGGGTACATTCTTGTAGATGGCGTGTGCCAACATCCATTAGAACTGGTTCATCAAGATGTACATACCCCCTTAGTGGTCATTAATCATAATTAAATTAGATTTAAGATTCATATTACAACAACCATACCTAACCCTAATCCCAACATTCATTAAGTTCTTTACCCATACTTATCCTGATTAGGTATGGAGAACTTCATTAAACCATGTTTGCATTACTGTTCATTAACGTGACATAACAAACAATTATCCCAAAATAGGACAGCAAACATCAACGTTTAACTCCTAATGCAACTTAGCTGTCCAAATCAAGTGTGACATCTACCTAGATTTAGCTAGTGTTTACTTTATAAATGAAGTTATAAAGATTAAGAATCATAACCACTATTCTTTTTATCTTTCGTTCTTTTGGAGAGGAAGAGTCTTCCTCTACATGGTTAAATGTTAGGTTCCTCATAACCTTTTTATCATTCATTACACATATAGTTTAATTGTATGTCCCGTGCATATTTCATTATTAAACTGTAGTTCTATAGTTAAAGAATGACATATTTTGCAATTTAACAAGTTTATTATAATAGGGGAGATTATACTATCTGTTTCGCACAGAATGTTTCAATTCTTAGAATAGAGTTGCTTCTATCCTTTCATTCTTTTGAGAAACAGATAAGGGTTAGGGCTAGGAGGAATACCTGTTGAGTGTTAGGAGGGTGTGCGCATACCGTAGAGAGAGATCAAATCGATTGCAAAGAACTCCTTTTTGTTTGGGAAGGACTACTTGTGAATAAGAATGCAAGACCACCAGATTATAGTTAGACAATAAATGAGGGAACTTCTTTGGGCCCAAGAAATATTGGACTTCCTTTCGAAGGTGGTCAGTTCCCCTTTTAATACGAATTAACACAAATCCTAACAAAGAAGTTATTGCAAAATCACAATTTAGTTACCTCGTTAAAAGGCAATTGAGGAAAGGCTGGTTTTGGTTTGAGTCACAGTGACCGATGCCGGTCAATGTATAACCGGTACCAGTTGTTGATAACCGATATCGGTAGGGGCAGTGATTTAGGGGCTTTTAATGAAGGTTGGCTGTAAGGCGGTTATGGTGTTTATAAGGTTGGTAAATGATTAGGGGTAGGAAATAGGGTGATGGAGAAGACTCAGAGAGTGTGGGAGCTATTCTTGGGGCAATGTAAGGGTAGGGGAATGAAAGTTAGATGTAGGGTGCTATCGGGTAGTAGATCTAGGAGTGAGCTTATAATTACTATGAATCAGAAGTTCAAGAAAATGGTATTTAAACGTACAAGACACCACTTACTAGTTCCTGATGAAGATACAGGTTCAAGGACTGTGATGACGAAGGCAAGGCTCAGGTGGGATGATCTGACATTCAAAAGTGAGCTATCTTCTCTCCCAATGCTTGGACGAGTGTCACTGTGCTCTAGTTACTCAGTTGCAGTCTTGGGCTCGATGTCCTTCTCTATAAACTCTTCTCTTTCATTCACTTGTCTCTGCTCTGCCAAGTGAATTCACGATCTTTCAAATGAATTCGGGGTCTTTTTGTTTTTGGTTGGGGGAGGTCATTTACAGGGAACCGATGGCGGTTATGTAACCGACGACAGTCGAGTAGGAACCGATGTCGGTTAAGTCAAAGTGGGCTATTTTTAGTAAAATAGCCAACTTTCCCTCCTTTTCTCTCGAGGGATTAGTTGTGGGCTTGGTCAAGTCATTATTAGGCTGGTTTTGGTGCGGGTGAGGAGTAATTAGTCAGGGGTGTGGATGTAGACCAAGTTATAGGTCTTAATTAGGTTAATTTAGGGTTAGGGCTAGGTCATGATGAGGTGGTGAAATGAGGTGGCAGGTTTGGAGATGTGAATTTATTAATTATAAGGTAATTAATAAATAATTGTGTAAGGTTTAGGTGGTGAGGTTAGGTTGCGAAACGAGATGCGGGGCACAGGGTGTCGTAAGAAACAAATTTGGTGTCTACACTATCTCCTTAACCTTACTCAATATTTGTTAACAACAATAGTATATAAACATATATAAAGAATGCCGCAAAGATATCACTGATATTTCCGGCATACAAGTTCAAAAGAATTCACATTCCAAATTGAAGTCCAACATAAACCCTTCCATTCATGATTTGAAATGTACATTTACAAGACAATGCAATTCAAACATTATGCATGTCAATCATAATTAAGATCTTAATTGAACATCACTTTTCTTTTCCAATACAACTCAAGAATGATTCAAAACTCTTTACATAAGACAAATAAACCAATACATCATGAAATTTCTTATCTTCTTTTATCACTTATGATGTCCATATTCACAAATTGCTAGCATGGGTCAATTCAATGAACTGAGAATGATAAGCACTAAACATTAAAGTAGAGTGCATTCCACTAATTGTTTCATTAAACAACTCTTCTTTAATGAAATAATTACTATACATCATACAAACAATCATAAGTAATATCCTCTAGAAAGAAGTACAATTAAGAGAATCTAAATTCACTTTTTAAGAAAAGAGCATGATATAATCTACTACACCTGCATTTATATCATATGGCTTAATTGATCCTATTAATTACTTCAAAACATACAACAAGTCTTGTCATCTAATTGTTTCATAATTCCATAAGAATAGAATACACATTTAACTTTCCCAAGCAACAAAAGAGGTTAGTTACAACATAGCTCATATTAGTATGCTTCATCTTTCCATATAAACAAAAAAAGAGCAATACATACTTATTCCCTCTACACACATCATCTTAAGATAAAAGAAGGTTTAGAACACACAGCACTACCTCGGTCCAAATATAACCATAGAGGAGTCCATAAATAAAGAGACAACAACTAAGTAAGAATCCCGATTCAATCCAAGAAGATTAGGAAACAAAATAGTCTAAGTGAGAGTCTTACTAACTTGTATATGTTAGTAGATATAATTCAAAGGTCTAAAACTAGACTATCCATAAATCCTAACTAGAATTAATAGTTTAAATCTCCTATCTAAACCATCTAAGAAGTTTCTATCTCAGAAGAGAGTCAATTAAAGAGAATTTCAGTTAATGAACTCATACAATCAAGAGAAAAAGGATCTCAAACAGAAAAAGTCCCTTAAATTCAATAAACTAGAATTAATAGTTTAAATCTCCTATAAACCATCTAAGAAGTTTCTATCTCAGAAGAGAGTCAATTAAAGAGAATTTCAGTTAATGAACTCATACAATCAAGAGAAAAAGGATCTCAAACAGAAAAGAACACAATCCATAATTCATTTCATTTATACTATGAAATGAAGTCCCTTATCTAATTCAAGCTTAGAAATTCTTTAACTAATTCCCAAAAGAGAACCAAAAACTGAATGCACAGTCAAAGAATGCACACTACAACTTTCCATCACAAATCTTACAATTGGTTACCTATTTCCATTCACCAAACTTAAGTTCAATTCAAAACTCAGAATGAACTTCACAATATAGTCCCTAACAGTAACTGTCCCCAATAGATCAAATTCAATAATCTTTTTAAAACTTGGAGGTTTAATCAATGAAACCATAAGGGAGTAGAAATCCTCCTATCACAAAAGATTACAAGGGTTAATACATCTCACAACTCAAAGACTGAATTCCCATTACAAATCATCAACAACAAAATGTAAATGAGAAAGTAGTTCGCGATCCCAAATAAGAGCAACATTACCAAGCATTTAGATTAGTGATACTTTATCCTTTCATACAACACACAGTATAATTGGTTTATAATCAACATTCTATTAAAACCCACGAATCAGATGAAAGATCAGAAGAGAGTAAGAAAACTAAACAATTCGTTTAAGACAAGCACTATCCCAAACTTCTTCCAACTCAACTGAACAGATTCACCAAAAGCCTCTCAAGTTCCAGTTAAAGGCTTATGATAGGGAAGTATTTGTTCAACACCAAAAACAAGAAGGAAAGTAAATAATACATTCCATAAACCCTTTTAAAAACTGCTCAACTATTCCAAACGAACTAAAATCATCAATATCCATAACAAGATATAATTCCAGTCCCTTAATCCTTCTACAACAACAGTCAAGCCTTCCACAGGTCACAGGTTCACTCAGGGAAAAGAAGAAAAGGAAAACACTTCATTTTCACATGCCCTGTCATGCTCGAAGAGGGCGGTATAGTCTCTAAAATAGAAGTACCACAATAGGTTTGACAAGAAGTTAAACAATCTACTTCTAACCATAACAAAACTCTCAAGACCTTATCAAATAGACAATCCAAAGATGGATTTAAAATTTACAACTCCTTAAAACCAACAAAACCCAGCTCACATTACAATTAAAGAATCAACACGTTGATTCCAACACGAGTTAAAAACTTCACAATAATGGAATACATGTACAGTGTCAAATACAAGCTTCAAACATAAGTTCAGAACCCCACAAGGCTCTAACACCGGCTCAGACAAACACAAGATCAAATACGAGCCTAAAATTAAACCCAATGCCCTAAATACAAGCTCAAAATAACAATAATGCTCTATTACGGGTTCAAGAATTTCTAATTCCATAAAGGAGAATAAAACTCCAGTTCAGAGCATAAATACTGATAAAAAATAAACAAATCAACAGTAAGTTCAATATTCGTAAGAACTGAATAAGAGTACAATGTTAAATACGAAGATTCAACCAAAGTTTCAGATCTATGCCAAATTCCATCTCAGTCCAAAACTACACGAAGTCCCATTAAAAGCTTAAAGAAAATCACGAAGCTTCAATGCAAGCTTAGAACAACCACAAAGCTTCACTATAAGCTCAACAAAACACAAGACTAAATAGAGATTCAGAACCAAACAAGCAACAAGCTAGTTCATTCGACATTATTCTTGAATGCAAGAAACACGGCTTTGAATACAAGCTACAGAGCTTCAAATACAAATTTCAGAGCTTCAAGTACAAGTTACAGAGCTTCAATACAAATTTGCATGAATACCACTAATAACTAGTACAAAGAAAGTTCCCAAAAACTACCATTAATAGCAAAGGATTCACATTCCAAAACACACATAGATTTCATGAAAACATGCAAGTAAATTAACTAGGCACATCATGTAAAAATATATCCCAAGTGAGTAGAATTGTTTTAATGAATCAATTAGAAGAAAGTAAGAAATCTTAATGGGTACAGCCTATCATGCCTGATAGTGCCTTTTCCGATTCGAAGAAGACTTCCAGCTGAGTTTTCAACACCTCTTCTTCTCCAAGCAAGATCAACCAACAATAATATTTTTCTACAATGCCTCATATACTTTCCTTGAATCGAAAATAGATCAGAGAAATAAAAAAAAGCCACAAAGTGCAGATCGAATTGCTGGTTCGAAGAACCAGATAGCTCCATGCAGAGAAAAACTCGTGAAGCATGCAAAATAAAACAACCCCCAAAAAATCCACCAGCATGCCTTCCAAGATGGTTTGCTTGCCAAAACCAAGGTGAATTAATGACATTAAATTGCATATTCCCACCTATCTCTCCTTGCCACCGCCATCCAAAGTTGGCGAGACCAAATTGAACTTCAACATGCATTTCCAAACTTAGTGATGCCTCCACATAGGTTCCACTAAATTTCCATGTAATTACCAAGTCTGGCAGTATGCTGCCCTATTAAATCAAAATTACATCTCATTAATAGCTTAGGAACCGCTGCTTAGCTCCCACTTACCAATCGACCCATAGGTTCCCTTTCATACCCCATTAGCTTAGGATAGATACATTTTGCTTAGGTTAGATCTTAGATAATTTAAAAGTATAACCTTCAAATAGATTTCCACCTTAGGTTATATAATAGCTTAACCAAATAGTGTAGGCAATAGGTTAGAAATAACTTAGCATCCCTTAGGTCATTTTCCTTCATACTAATTTAGTATTAACAACTTAGGTTAGGATGTCATCCCACGTAGAGTGGCATAGAAAGAGTTAGGAAAATTTACTTGAGTCTCGAATCCTCTTAGGATAGACCTTATAGATATAGGACACATTTATATTCTCTCTTTCTCAAGAATCCTAAAGTAGGTTTTGATTTCCCTTAATGCCATTAAGTTCCCTACAAAGGTCAATCAAGAAGAGCCTAGCACACACACATCAGAATACAGGCACGGTATTTCAAGATAATAAAGAATTTGCAATAAACACAAGTTTAGTCCGTTATGTTTCTTAATCAATGAATGTCAGTTTACCATTCAGTCTGTTAAGAATATTTAAAACATTCCTTGGATCACTAAAATTGATCCAAGGATGAGTCAGTCAAAAGAGATAAGTTTGCAACTCTAAAAATTTGATTGGAGCTTATCAACAAGAAGTGAAAATGGATTCCTAAAATCCATATCATTTCATTCCACTGAATCCAAGAGCAGAGATGATTTATCCATAACAAGCATGATTTTTAACCATAAAGGAAACACACCTCATTTAAGAAAATAACATGCCAACGCTTGTAATGCAAAGAGAAATATAACTGTTTGTTCAAGGTGTTACATTCTTGGTATGTTTCCATAACCATAAATAACTAAGTCTTACTTGCCTTAATGAGCTAAGATTTGGTCCAACTGTAAAATCAATCCCTAAAATCTCTCTAACCACATTCCCGCTCATTAGAAAGGAAGTTTCCGTTCTAATATGAGAGAATAAACGAACCGGGCCTAAAGAAATTAGAAAGATCTACCCATTTTAGTAAACCTAGGTAATCCTACCTTAACGGATGGCGGTCACCCCTAAATCGACGCCAGTCAACTTAGAACCATCATCGGTTACCATTTATTCACATAAGCAACCTTGTTTTTGGGTTTGCACATTTTGAGAGCAAGAGGAGAGAGACCAGAGCTGCATGCAAGCATAACGATCATCCTTTTACGCATCTAGACATCTAGAGCCATCACTAGGATAGATTTTGGAAGCATTGCACTCACGAAATTATTCTGGGAGCCACTGCTACGATATCCAACATTATTCTTCTGATCAATAACCACCTCCATTCAGCCATCTAAATCTACATCACAATAAGTGCATCTCTACCAGCATTGTCTATTTCAACATAGTTAAATTTTTTCATTCCTATCATTAGTTTACACTTTGCATGTTCATTCCTCCATTGCTTATTAGCTTGTAATTCAACCAATCCCCTTACCCACACCACCAAATCACCATTCTAACCTAATATCAATTTTTGAGTATACTTGAGATATCCACAGACCTTCTCGTCCACTCTCCCAACCTCATTTGACCTTAGATTAGCCCTTGCCATTTGATCTATTCAAGTTTATTTTACCTTGACCATACTGATGTTAGTTATCCATAACCATCGTCGGTTCTACCTAAACCGGTATCATTCTTACCTAACCGACATCGGTCTTTGTGTTTTTCACCTTGACCAATAACAGATCCAACAATCATTTCACCAGTTGCCCTAAACAACCTAGAATCAGAACCTGACTAGTTCCAACACCCTGACAACTACCTACCTTTCTGATCTAACCATAGCCTAGCCTGTTATGTTAAGATTTTCTTATTGTGCTTAAATGAGATACCTAAATCATATCAACTACAGTAGGACTTTGTTGATTTATCGCATTAACTTGTTTTAAACGGTGGATTGACAACCATCTAGGAAGTATCACACTTCTCAGAACTAGCATACGCTAGGCAGTCCACTATCATATATCATTTAACTATATTTTTGTGGTCTTGTTTTCTATTACAGGTAGTTCCTCCTAGCCAAAAGGAAGCTCTCACAATCGGCATTGGATCAAGAAGTTAGAACGTGTGCAACAACCATCAACCGACCAACATTTAATAGGTATTCCTCCTTGGCCCTTACCCTTATCTGTTTCATCACTTTAAAAACGAAAAGAAAATGGTGAAACATTTTGGCACGCTCGGTGGGACCCATTAGGGGTTCTTATTACATTTTCTTCATTCCTAGGCAAAGATTGTGTGTTTGTTTCCCTTCAAAAAGATTACACATTAATCTTCTTCTTTGGTAATCTTCTCTTCTTTCTAATTGCTCTAAAAGATACACTTTATTTTGGTGCATTTACAAAGAAACATTATTTTTGATTTTTGCATTTAGTGAAAGAGCATACCCTCTCCTATTCACCATTTGTGTCATCAAATATAATCTTTCGATTTAGGCTTAAAATTGATTGCATTAAATTATGATTTTTTGCATTATTAGCTCACTTTAAAATGAGGGCAACCTATATGTTGGAATTCATGCCCAACTAATGGTTGACACAAGGAATCGTAGAAAACACATCTTCTCTTTCTCTCTCTGTGTCTTACCAAACTTACACAAAATCAAAATATACACATCTTTCTTAAACAACATCTTACCCAAGAAAATTTGTCAGTGATCACACGATCCGATTGGCAGTTACTCCTCAGCTTGTTGCCTCTATCGAGTCATCATCTCAGAGGATGGCCCACCTCTGCCATAACATACCTGAAACCTCTTCTTTTAGATATCCTTCTTCGTAGGACACCTTCCTAACCAAAAAATTCCATTTTAAATACACATAGTCAGTCCTAAATAGCATAAGATAAACAAACATAAGAAAACCACTGTTAGGATCATGCTTTTTCTTAGCATTCTTCTTGACTTGTGTTTTGAGGTGTGAGACTATGACTCTCCATTTTTCTTCTTCCTTACACACTCCACCATCGTAGTTAGAGTATTATGACTTTGTCTGAGTGTGCTATGGCCCCATCTCCTCATCCTCAGGTTTTTTAGTTTGATTCTTCACTTAATTTAATTCAAAAAAGCCATTTTCTTCATTTCTTTCTAATTTCATAGTCACCGATGTTGGTCCAGCGACCGTTGCCGGTTCACATCTGACCATCATCGGTTAAACCCTAACCGGTGTCATCTTCTGAATTTCTAGTTCCTTTACCTAGAATAGCCTTCATCACTCTTTTTGTTCTATTTATGGCCCTTAGAGCATCATCACATTTCTCCCCTGTTGATACTTACTGTCATACATAGTTTTCACAAGTACACATCTAACATTCTTGTTTCATTCTTTGAGACTGGTTTTCTTCCATAGTGACCGGTATCGGTTTCACCAACCGTCATCAGTTTTCCCTCAACCATCACTGATCAACTTGATTGTCACTAGTTTTCCTTCAACCGTCACCAGCCAACCCGACCATCGTTGGTTGCCTATGTTTGATTTTCAAAACCTAGACATTGACTAGATTCACCTCCTGGACCTCATTATTATCTATTTTTACTATTTTCGGTGTCATCTACAAAATACAGTATTACCAGGTCAGCACTTGTTCACATGATGCTGACTCGTAGCCAGACTAACGCCCTCATATTCCATGCTAGTCGTTAACCACTCCTACCTAATCCCACACCACCTTTCATCCTGTCACCCATGGATCCAACCTTACCTACCACAATTGCTGCAGGCGACGAAGAGTTTGCACGACTCCTTAATCAAAATCCTGTGGCCTTACAGTTCTACCTTTCCCACTCTTCCACTCAAGACTCCTCAGGTCAGTTGATATATGACATGCCTGTATCAATCTCTCCTACCCTTATTCCTGCTTCTGCATCAGCCCTTAATAATGTGGCATTACCCTCACCTGCTTCAGCCCCGATAGTTTTGTAACGAGGACCCATACCTGTCATGACCACTACGTATGTAGTATCACTCGTGCCTGTCGTATCTGTTATCCCCTCATTGACCACCCATGCCATAGCCCAGTCCGCACCCATCATATCACAAATACCCATTGCAACACAACCTCCCGTGGTGTCGGTGATCCCTACTCCATTCACAAATCTCATCCTCTCCATCCCACAAACATTACCCCCAATCACTACCAGAGTCACGATGAACATCCCACCTACATACACATACTATCAACAACCCCCTATCTTGTATGTCACCCATTCTGGATATGTGCCTTCTATGTCAGTTCCCTATTCTCAACCTCCCTATCAGGTTCAATATCCGCCCCCTTATGCCACAGGAGGTATCCCTCCATCAAAACCTACCAATGACCTCATCAAGTTGATGACGGAAAAGATGTAGACATTAGAAGCATCGGTTTTTAGCTCACGTAATTCCCTCACTTATGATGAAATTTGTAGTTATCCTATTCACTCGTCCATTCCTATTCGACCATACCCTGTACATTGGGAAATTCCAAAATTCAAATACTTATGTAACACTCTGAACTGTTGTTACTTCCTCCTGAGCATTCAAGTGTTGATATATGATTTCTTCTATAAAAGGATGTGTTCCTTTGATTGTGAAGTCATGCTTGATATGGACTGTATCTTCTTTGCAATTGAAGATCTTTGACTGAGTCGGAATATGATTGGACTCTTTTATTTCTTTCATTTTGCACCTGAGTTTAATATGATCTCGGAATGAATTGTGGATTTATCCATCTATAAGACTCATCCTTGGATCAGTGGCATTGATCCAAGAGATGCTTTAAGTTTATTCGGGATGAACAAAAATTATAGACCTTACATAGGTTGCAAGGTCTGAATGCGTTGAATAAGCTATTCTGGAGTCTAACTCAGGCTGATCGTGTTAAATGAATTAGTTCCCGATATCGTAATATCAGGAAGGTCTTGATCGTGGGCCAGGTAATAAATTCAGATACATTTATACTACTAGCTTATTAGCAGTGCTAGAATGAATCCTTTTCGTGAATGTATATTTGTTGGTTCTTATACTGAACGATTTTTATTATTAAGACCTAAGCTGGATTTATTAAGGTTAATAACCTAAACCTAAACTATAACCTATGGGTTAGATTAGTACTAATCTAACCTAGGCCTAAACTATAAACTAAATGTTCTAAGGTTAGTGACCTAGCGCTAAGGAGGTTAGACTAAGTATCACCTTAAATTCTAACCTATGTTTCTAACCTAACTAATGAACATGGAGGAAAGGGACCTATGAAGGGGTGCGAGCCATGGGCGGCAATTTCTATGGCATTAAATGGGATGGATAAGTATGAAGGACAAGGAATTAGCAGAGGTTTCAAACGGCCATCGAGGCCGACGTGGCAGAGTCGCCAAAGTTAGAACTGGGCTTTGATTTGCATTTGTCCATCGCCAACTATGACGGTCGGTGGCAATGGAGATTGAGCGGGAATTTTGGAGTTAATGCAATTAATGAACTCGGTCTTCGAGCTCGGATTTCTCGGGAAGACATGCAAAATGGAAAATTGGTAGTTTGTTTGGTTTTTCATGCACTCCGGTTTTCTCTCTGTTTGATCACTGGTTCTTCGAACCAGTCTACTTGGTGTTGCATGGCAAATATGAGAATAACTAGCTCTTTTCTCTATCGAGGAAAGTTTATAAGGCATGGAAATAACAAATTATTGTTTTTGAATCTAACGTGGAAAAAGAGGAGAAGGCTCGAGCTCTTTCAGTGGTCTTCTTCAGATTTTTAAGCAACATTACCAGGCATGTTAGGCCCTAACTTTTAAAAATCTTGCTTTCTTTCAAATGATTTCATTAGAAAAACTCTGTTCAGATGATTTTTGGGTTCAGTTGGTTTTTAAGGTAGCTTTGTAAGAATTAGTTGTTGTATCTTCTTACTGGCTCAATTTTTCAAATGAACCCTTGATGGGTGTGCATTTTGTTTCATACTGTTGAATTACCTTGCTGTTTCACTTGTAGAAAAGGATACTGTTGGAATTATTGAATGTACAGTATATTCCGACTTCTGTATAAGTTATGTCGTGAGTAATATATGTCATTGTAGCTGTTGGACTTCTTGAAATGAAATTATGTCTTGGCTTCTGAAGAAGTACAGTCGTGAATACATTATGTTATTATGTTATTGAATTCCGTTGGAATCCTTGAGTAGATAGTATTTTTGACTTCTGAAGGAGTTTTAGATTGAGAATATTACTTGGGTTCGACTCCTTTAGAACTCTTGAAGCGTATATTATGTTTTCCTCTTCTGTATAAGCTTAGAGAGAATATTGTTGTTATGGACTCAGTTGGAGTCCTTGTTATGAAACCAGTGTTTCTGCTTCTGTATAAGCCTGGTTGTGAATACTTATTATTATTGGCTCTGTTGGAATCCTTAATATCTTGTATTTTGGCTTCTGTAGAAGTTAGTCGTGAATGCCATACGTTTCTACTTCTGTAGGAGTTCAATTGTGAATACGGTATGTTATTGTTTTGGTTGGAATTCTTGAATTTAATATGTATCTTGTATCTTTCTACTTCTGTAGAAGTTTATTTGAAGAATACTACATGGGTAAGTCTCCTTTTTAATCCTGGAAGCATATATCATGTTTTCTCTTCTGAATAATCTCAGTTGTGAATACTTTTGTTATGGACTCAGTTGGAGTCCTTGATATGAAACTGGTGTTTCTACTTCTGTGTAAGCCCAGTTGTGATTACGGTCGATATTGACTCAGTGAGAGTCCTTAAAATGTATTTAGTATTTTAAACTTCTGTCAAGCTTGGTTATGAATGCTGTTGTTTTATTATGAATACTAAATGATATCGACTTCGATGGAGTCACTGAAAGGTAATTTATGTTGTAACTTTTGTAGAAGTTTTTGCTGTCCGTACTTTTAGGATCCTTGATTGTTGTCATATGAATTCAACTTCAATTTAAACCTTTAATATAAGTATTGGTTGGATTTGGCACTGTTGGAGTCCATGATATGCTATGAGTTGGATCGATTCTCGATTTCAGTCCTCGCTGAGCTTGCATATCGTTTTGACTCTTTCTTATCATCATTGTGTTATGTTCAGTTCGATTCAGATGAATTAAAGGTTGGGGTTTCTTTATCAACTCGATTTTGTTGATACCCTGTTATATGTTGTAGTAACTCGACTTCAAATGAAACCTTGAGGAAAAATGTATTGGGATTTTCCTAGTTGAATGAAGCTGTCTCTGTCAAACAATGGTGATGGGTATATTCATATTGTTGAATGTTATGAAAAGGAATTGTTGAATCTGTTAAGTTTGGATTACTTACTGTTGCTTGTCGCAAGAGCTACTGTATTGCTTAGTAAGCTACAGGGAATTTTATATTTAAATTTTGATGAAACTGTGGTTCTTCTTGTGGTCTCGTCTGACTTAGTCGCATGCATATAATGTGAATGCTTTACTCTTGAGGAGACGGTACAGTCATCAGCATGATTGGAAGGGAAAGCTAAATGTCTCGGTTTCTTTCTCTTCTGCTATAAAGTATATGTTGATAAATTATATTTAATTGTTGGATTTGTAAAACATACTGATGGATTCATGAATTGTTAGGATATTCATTTTTGTTGAATGTAATGGTCTGTCGGATGTTTGCTGTCCTTTGAATTCAGATGGATAGTTGTTTTGGATACATTTGTTCTTCTTGGTCACTTATATTTATGAAGAAATATCTGAAAAGTATTTAGGACTATTTAGTAACTATAATATGAGTTACGCGTTTATAGTCATGTTTGAATTACAAAAGAGCATAGTCTGAAATATGTTTACATGTTTGGTGAAATGATTTCATTTAAACATGTTGTTTAATGAAAACAATTGGTGGATTGCAATTGTTTTAAGAATTAGTGCTTATCATGCTCAGTTCACCAAACTGACCCATGTTGACAATTTTTGCAGATGATTGCGGTAAGTGGTAAAGGCACGCAGATCTGATATGATGTTCAGATTGTTTAATTTGGTTTTATGATGAATTACAGCTTGATTCTCTAAATGTACTACTTGAAGAAAGATGTTCTTTTTCTGTTGAGTATTGTATCAAATATGCTGAATGCATAAAATGTATTTGATTAGCTTTGAAAGGAATGTAAAGATGTATTTGTTACTTATGTGCTTGCATTCGTATCTTGATCGTTTGATCTCCTTCGGTTCGAATGATCTTAAGAGCATTGTTATTATTGTATAACTTGGAGACTTTTGTGATTATCTAAGTAAGCTTGCAAGGTTATGTGACTGAATACTAATGATTGTTTAGTAGTTCTATTATGTTCTATCTAAAGCTAAATTGGAATTCTAGATCACTGTCTTTTGGAAAGCTAAGGTTAAAATAAATCTGAGCAGGAGCTAAACGAGCTGAATAAATCATTACTTCCTAAGTCTTGATCGAAGTCAATACAACGTTTAATTGGATTCTTAATCACTATATCTCGATACTAACAAGTAAGATATAAATTCAGTTATGAGAATTGATATAAACCAAAAAAGGGGGTTTGGTTAGCAATCTCATGTGAAGATTGAGGGTTAGTGTCTAGCTTCGTTGATTTAGAATTATGTATATTCTATGAACTCCTTGATGGGATCTCTAGTCTTAATAACTTCTCTTGTGTAACGGGTTTTACTAATAAAGGTAATTCTAAGGTGAGGAACCTAGGGATGGGGAAAGACTACCCTTAAGGGAGCGTCTTATAGTATAATTTTAACTCAACGTATATAACACTTATTAACAAGTAGGTCTGTACTCCGAGTCATTACAGCTGCATATGGTTATCTGATATAAGAATGGTTGTTTTTGATTTGTGAGTTCTAAATTATGTATTTAGAACCAAGAAGCATTTGTCAAATTTTTTTTTTACTTTTTCTAATGTATAAAAATGTGGATGTTACAAGTGGGACCAGTTTAACGAAGAAAGTGCAACTTGGGAAAATCTGGAAGAGATGAAAATTGCTTTTCCTTTTCTTTTTCAACAGGATGAAATCTGTTGACAAAACATTTTTTACATGAACTTATCTTTTTCAAGTTTATATAAAAGCCAGATTGAGGCAAACATTATTCAGGCTGAATAAAATGTATTGTGACATTGATTTCTGGAACTATTCAAGTTGGAAATAGTCGCATTGTTTTGTGAACTAATAAATTGGTTGACCTGAAGGTTAATCGAATATTTAATCATCAGGATGATGAATATTTTAGGAGGGAAGCATGTAACAATCTGAACTGTTGTTACTTCCTCCTGAGCATTCAAGTGTTGATATATGATTTCTTCTATAAAAGGATGTGTTCCTTTGATTGTGAAGTCATCCTTGATATGGACTGTATCTTCTTTGCAATTGAAGATCTTTGACTGAGTCGGAATATGATTGGACTCTTTTATTTCTTTCATTTTACACCTGAGTTTAATCTGATCTCAGAATGAATTGTGGATTTATCCATCTATAAGACTCAGCCTTGGATCAGTGGCATTGATCCAAGAGATGCTTTAAGTTTATTCGGGATGAACAAAAATTATAGACCTTACGTAGGTTGCAAGGTCTGAATGCGTTGAATAAGCTATCCCGGAGTCTAACTCAGGCTGATCATGTTAAATGAATTGGTTCCCGATATCATAATATCAGGAAGGTATTGATCATGGGCCAGGTAATAAATTCAGATACATTTATACTACTAGCTTATTAACAGTGCTGGAATGAATCCTTTTCATGAATGTATATTTGTTGGTACTTATACTGAATGATTTTTATTGTTAAGATCTAAGATGGCTTTATTAAGGCTAATAACCTAAACCTAAACTATAACCTATGGGTTAGATTAGTGCTAATCTAACCTAGGCCTAAATTATAAACTAAATGTTCTAAGGTTAGTGACCTAGCGCTAAGGAGGTTAGACTAAGTATCACCTTAAATTCTAACCTATGTTTCTAACCTAACTAATGAACATGGAGGAAAGGGACCTATGAAGGGGTGCGAGCCATGGGTGGTAGTTTCTATGGCATTAAATGGGATGGATAAGTATGAAAGACAAGGAATTAGCGGAGGTTTCAAACGGCCATCGAGGCCGACGTGGCAGAGTCGCCAAAGTTAGAAATGATCTTTGATTTTCATTTGTCCATCGCTAACTATGGCGGTCGGTGGAAATGGAGATTGAGCAGGAATTTTGGAGTTAATGCAATTAATGAACTCGGTCTTCGAGCTCGGATTTCTCGGGAAGACATGCAAAATGGAAAACTGGTAGTTTGTTTGGTTTTTCATGCGCTCCGGTTTTCTCTCTGTTTGATCACTGGTTCTTCGAACCAGTCTACTTGGTGTTGCATGGCAAATATGAGAATAACTAGCTCTTTTCTCTATCGAGGAAAGTTTATAAGGCATGGAAATAACAAATTATTGTTGTTGAATCTAACGTGGAAAAAGAGGAGAAGGCTCGAGCTCTTTCAGTGGTCTTCTTCAGATTTTTAAGCAACATTACCAGGCATGTTAGGCCCTAACTTTTAAAAATCTTGCTTTCTTTCAAATGATTTCATTAGAACAACTCTGTTCAGATGATTTTTGGGTTCAGTTGGTTTTTAAGGTAGCTTTGTAAGAATTAGTTGCTGTATCTTCTTACTGGCTCGATTTTTCAAATGAACCCTTGATGGGTGTGCATTTTGTTTCATACTGTTGAATTACCTTGCTGTTTCACTTGTAGAAAAGGATACTGTTGGAATTATTGAATGTACAGTATATTCTGACTTCTGTATAAGTTATGTCGTGAGTAATATATGTCATTGTAGCTGTTGGACTTCTTGAAATGAAATTATGTCTTGGCTTCTGAAGAAGTACAGTCGTGAATACATTAGAATACAGTCGTGAATACAGTAGTTCTATTATGTTCTATCTAAAGCTAAATTGGAATTCTAGATCACTGTCTTTTGGAAAGCTAAGGTTAAAATAAATCTGAGCAGGAGCTAAACGAGTTGAATAAATCATTACTTCCTAAGTCTTGATCTAAGTCAATACAACATTTAATTGGATTCTTAATCACTATATCTTGATACTAACAAGTAAGATATAAATTCAGTTATGAGAACTAAGATAAACCAAAAAAAGGGGTTTGGTTAGCAATCTCATGTGAAGATTGAGGGTTAGTGTCCAGCTTTGTTGATTTAGAATTATGTATATTCTATGAACTCCTTGATGGGATCTCTAGTCTTAATAACTTCTCTTGTGTAACGGGTTTTACTAAGAAAGGTAATTCTAAGGTGAGGAACCTAGGGATGGGGAAAGACTACCCTTAAGGGAGCGTCTTATAGTATAATTTTAACTCAACATATGTAACACTTATTAATAAGTAGGTCTTTTCGAGGTGGATTTAAAGGTTGACGACACAAGTCAACTGCAGGGTAGTACCTTCGAGAATATTAGGATCTTCTCAAAGATACAACAATGCAGGTGACTTATGACGACACCCTTTGCATTGATCATTAAGATTTACACCTTAAACTCGAACAAGTTACTCTGGGACTGATTAGGAATGTGGTCACGTTATAAGGCTGCCCTAGGAGACTCGGGGTATCTTGACACACTGGATTAACTAGGGTTGACCCAGTATGTCAGCGTATCCCAAGTCCTCGGGAGCATCCCTATAACGTTGTCATCTTACTAATCCATTCTTGAGTGAATAACTTGGGACAGGAGAGTCTGATAGAAGTCAGTATAAGACATTCTACATAACATAGGAATGGGGTGAAGGACGTATTCCAGATTGACGAGTATGCTGTTAAGGAATACGAGACATAAGCAGTATGTTTCAAATCTTTGGCCAAAGTATCGCAAGCTACTGATTGCGTTGTCCTAAGTCACCTAGTCTAAGGGATGAGATGCCGATGAATAATGGTAACAATTATTCAGATAGGTTCCTTGGACAGAGCATTCTGAATCCCAGATTAGGGAGGAGAACCGCAAGAGTGATGTGTTAAATAAAACGCCAACTCTTAATACTCATGAATAGATTGGTAGATTACCGAGTCATGGAATGAATAGATCGGAGGTACTCCGAGTCATTACAGCTGCATATGGTTATCTGTTATGAGAATGGTTGTTTTGATTTGTGAGTTCTAAATTATGTATTTAGAACCAGGAAGCATTTATCAAAAAAAAAAATTTACTTGTTCTATTGTATAAAAATGAGGATGTTACAACTTCAATAGTAAAGAAGATCCGTAACAACATTTTTGGTCCTTTAAACATGGGTGTTACCTGATTGCCCACGATGATGCCTTACTTTTGAGGAATTTCCCAATGTCCTTGATAGGACCTGTATTGGACTAGTACAGTAGACTACCAAGACACTCCATTTACACATTTAATCAAGTAGCCCAAGCCTTCCTAGATCACTTCTTCATCAACATTGTTAAGAAGGTTACCATGACTGATCTTTATTCCACACGAAAGTATGACGACGAGTCTATCACTAACTTTGTCACTCATTGGCGTAAGCTCATTTACCAGCTCACATTCTAATTACCTCAGACTAAGCTTAAAGATTTGTTTACTCGGGCTTGTGCTAGACACATCTCACCAACCCTATAGGTGCAGACCTTCCATACTTTTGACTAGGCATTCACCATGGCATGGAAATTAGAAATTCATGCTGTAGACACCTATAATTATGCCCGAGAAATTTAACTACTTAAATTGCACTAATTATCTCCTTTCTCACAAATTGACGACATATTGTCAATAGCGCTCATCTTCTCTTCCATTGTCGTTAATTGATTACATTATGCTAATTAATTAAGTCACCTATCCAATACATACCCTAATTAACGACCCTTCGTTAATTAACACCTTATATCTAGTCTAATTAATTATTATTAATTATTTATCCTCCCTTCTCATTAAATCAATAAATCACTATTTAATTGATTTAAATCCCTTATAATGGTCCAAATCACAATAATATCCATCTAAAAGCTTATAAAAGCTTGCACATGTATTAATTAAACATCTTGATTAATTAATACACCCCTTTTATCCACATGAGCCACTTGAGGACAAACTAAACCCTCCTAAAGTTAACTCAACCCCATCTAAACCCCCCTTATCCATAACTAACTCTACATCTCCATTTATCCCACATTCATGAGGATGTGTTGAATTCTTTATCCTTTGGGCTATATAAAGAGCCCTCCTCCTACCTTTACACTTACACCTAAATCTCTCAAGAGACAAAAGAAAGCACATAGTTTCATACTAATAGCCTTTTGTAATTCTTGAGCCCTCCATCCTCCATTCCTGAAGAGCTAAGCCTCACACCCAAGCATCCATTAAAGGATCAAAGCAAGCAATATAATTTGATTGCCATTTGGACTATTTAGGTCCATTTTAAATGTTTAATTAGGCAATTAAGGGGAATAGAGTTCATGAATTTACATTGTGTTTTGATTATATTCAAAGTTATTAATGTTAAGGGTAGGACTTGCTCATTTCTTCATCATGATGGTGTAATTTCTCATTTTTAGCTAGGTTAGGAAGCTATTTTTTAGGTGGTAGTTTCCTTGCTCTAAATTTGGTTAAATTTGTAGAAACACTTACACACTTTTGGCATGCCCGATGGGAGCCTTAGTCCCATGGCATTTTAGTTTAAGTTTCATTATTTTGGCTAACTTTTTGATATGCACATGTAGTAATTAATGTCCATTTTTTGGAATTTTTGCTCATTTGATATGTGTAACTTCATGTTCATAGCCTTAATTTTAATGGGTTATTGCCATTATTAAGCTAACTTCTCAAAATTTTGAGACATTGTGAAGTTTTTTGTGTTTTTGCCGTACTTTGGTTGCAGGTCTGGCACAGACATGATTTTAGGGGTGTAGGCACGGTTTTCAGGGTGGACATGTCTCTTTGGTGGCGTAGGCACACTGTTAACACCTGTTACTCTATTTGCTGACCCCTGGCACATGTGCACTAACCCTGGCGCACACACCCTAACCAGCCCATAGGTGCACTAACCTGGGCGCAAGCATCATTTCGTACTATACCTTCACTGCATGTTGAAACCTGTCAGATCGGCGTGCACGCCTTAACTAGGGTGCACATACTATTTTAGTGGCACATGTACATTTTTCTGGTAATGCAGTTGTTCTGTCTATTTTTCTATCCATTTCTCTCAAAGTAGCGCATATGCTATTTTTGTGGCCCACACACCTCTTTGGTGGCGCAGGTGCTTAATTAATCCAAAAATTCCATAGAGTGGCGTAGGCACTGTTTTCATGGCGCACACATCTCTAGAGTGGTGTAGGTGCACTGTGAGCCGAAAATAACCTTAAGTGGTGCATACGCCCTAACCCGTGCGCAGGTGCTGAAAAAAGGGTGCAGGTGTCCTTTTGCATTTTTTTGGAATTATTATTGTAGGTTTATCTAATTATATATTTGTCCTTACAGGCTGTTTTTACATGTTTGTATTTGATTAGATAATATTTTGCATTATTTACTTATAGGAATATGGATCACGTATGCTCTTCCCTCGCGTCCCTTGGGGCGATCTTGGGAATCAGAAATGATTCTTAAGTCCTTTTGATGCTTTGGGATTGCTAAGAATATTTGAGTTAGAATTGGTTGATTTGACGTAGTTGGATTAGAGTGTGTTTCTTTCATTTGTTATATTTTGGGATTTGTGAAGACACAACGTATGCTCTTATCTTGCGTCCTTGGAGGATCTGGAGAATCACAAATGGTGCCTTCTATTTTGATGGAAAACTACTAAACATCATCATATAGGACCAAAAATGCCATTTCTTGTCAAAGAATGGAGGAATCGAAACAAAATTCAAAAAAATACTAATACAGTTGTTATACAGGTTGAAAAACAGTGTTCGAGAAAACCACATCTAATTAAAAAAGATAAAAAGAACAACATATTCAAAACACTATATTACAGGTTTCAGAAAAGAGTACATCCCTCTCCGCTCAACTGGAACATAACCCTTTGGCATAATGCCTTAAGCTACAACAATGGGGGTGGTTCCAGGAACACCAAAGTAGTCCACGCAAGAGGGAACCTTGTGGATGAAACGGGAAGTACTCCACACTACCTATCTGACTAGTAAAACCTTTGTGAGAAAGAGTTACAAGTTGTCCCTACATGACCCTTTTAAGTACACATTTAGACGCATTTATTACCCACTGTGCTTGAAGGGGGAAAAGTTGAGATACTCCCAAACTAGTCATTGCAACTTTTTGGGTAAATCATCCCACTCGTGGATAATATTTATAGCACCTAAGATGAGAGAACCACCTAGGAAGATATACTTTGGCCAGGAGCCCACTTTGACCATTCTAAAATAGTGTTGAGTTGTGAACCATATTTTCATTGAGAAATGTGTGACGCATTACTTTCGTTTAGTTTTTACTTGCCTTAGGGCAAGGTGAAACTCTACCGAAGTGAAGCCAACATTTTTTGTCTTTTTGTTGATTTGCTTCCTTCACATTCTTTTGACACTTTGTTGATTAGAAGAAGGGTGACTACCTTTATGTTACCAATTGACTGTTTCTCTCACTTTTATGTCCATTTACGCCCATCCATGTTTGCGGCTGGGTTAGTTAAATGTCTAAAGTGTGCGGAGGCATTTTCACATCATTGGTAGCCATTGTGATCTTGATACCCATGTCAAGATCGTCATTGTAGTTAGGCATGGTTCATCACCACGGAATTCCTTAGAAGAGTTAGTTAGTTTGTATCGTATCACTAAAATTTCGATATTTACGTCTTGTTTCTTGTAAAATCGACATAAATACCTATATCATAAGGTTACACTGCACACATTTTCAACTATTGCTAGCTATACTTTGAGCTTTTTAGTTCGGTTCTATTATTACCTCGATTTCAAAGAGTGCTAGGTATTACCATTTATGCATGTTATATCAATAACACCTTGATATCAATACTTCACTTTCTAGCAAAGAGGGTTAACATATCTTGGTGATATTGTTGTGTCATTCGTGAATTATAATTGGCACTTTTTGAGATATAGGTCTTAATTGAGTTTAAGCTCGCTCATTGTATATCTTGATTGGGAGATCGCATTGACTTCTTATGTTTACTTACGTTTTGTTCATTTCATTAAAATTTTCATAAGTGAAAACATCTTGTTAATCATCTTGCGAAGCGAAACTACTTTTTGAAACATAATCTAAGAGGTACTTTATTTAAGCAAGTTTTGATACAAAACACTTGTGTCACTGGTGATTTACTCACTCTATCACATTGGTATTTTCAAATTGTTGAATTATTCATACTCTTAACAAATACATCTTGCATTTCACTTAGGGGCAATCATTAAACTTTGAACGCATTTACAACTCACCCTAGTGAAACTATTACGAAAACATGGCTCCTAAAACACATCTAGGGTTAAAGAAACAAACATATGAGGAACAACAAGCACAAGCTTGGGAAACCTCTAACAGAGAAGGGTCAAACCCCTTCATTGGACATGACCTAGGACCACTGTTTTCTACAGAGAAGGAAACATAAGAGATGGTAGATCATAGTGGGAATGGATTAGAATATCCACATGCAAACTTTGATTTCGACCCCACTCTACTAGATGAATTTCTTCTTAGAAATGAAGATAGAGTGTTGGCATGGGTCGTAGAATTAGGGGCCAAATTTCCCATTGAGAATGAAATAATACTACCGGAAAATGATGCTACTGAGGAAGAACGTCACCTTATCAATATGGAAGATATTTTAACAGGTGGAAATGCTTCCACTTCTTATGCAGGGAATCATAAAGTGGTAGGGCATAGAATACCCATTATCAAACTACCACGAAGAAACAAGATAGAACATGAGACGAGTGAAGAACCTCCATAGTACGAAGAGGATTAACCTTTAGATGAAGAAGCCACAAACCAAGCCACAATCCAACAACAAATCAGTAACCTAAGCTGGAAACTAGCTTTGCTTACTTCCCATGTACATAAAGATGAAAACAAGAACATTCAAAAGTTGAGACCTAAGGTTAAGATCAATGAACTCCATCGAGAAAACCAAGGAGAAGAAGACACATGTTATCATCGTGTATACATCCCCGCTTCTCCCACTAGAGAATAATTTCTCACACAAGAAGTGTAGTATATGAAAGTGACACTTGTGAGCTTACAAGAGAGCAATATAGGGAGAATTAGAAAATATCAATATGAAGAATTATGCCCCTATCCTTTTGACAAAACAATGACCCTTCAACCCTTTTGAAAGAAATTTGATATGCCAAAGTTTGAAAAATTTAAAGGGGATCCACGGGATCATGTTAAAAATTTCTACATGGCATGTTAAGAGGTGTCTTATAGTGACAATTACCTCATCAGACTTTTTCCCAAGAGTCTCGGAGGTCAAGCCTTGGAGTGGTTTACGCACTTACCACGAGGATCAATTTTCACTTGGCCAAAATTGGCAGAAACATTTGTGCATCACTTTTGGTATAACATAGAGAGTGATGTCACAATGGCATACTTATGTGGTTCCATGTAGTGCCTAATGAGACTTTCTCCAGCTTCCTCCATTAATGGAGAGGGATAGCTAGTCACTTCCCTTACGCTTTCCCTGAAAAGCAACTAATTAGTATTTTCTTTCCCAGTATCAACCTAGATATTATCTTTCCACCTCCAATTGCACTGTGTTCGTACTTTTGAGGAGGTTATCGAGAAAGGGATTCAGATAGAAAAATCTCTCATTGCCAAAGAAACCCTCAAAACCCAATCTAGAGACAACCAAAGTGTCAAACCCATAGAAAATCTGAAGATATTTAACAAAAATAAAAATGTGGTGGGAGATGGAATTACTGATTCCAAACATGTTTAGATTGTCCAAATTGGTCAACCTTTTAAACTAACCAAGGGCCAAATTTAACCACCACCAAAGCGAAGAACATTCACCTCTCTCAATTAACTGTTATCAGTCATACTAAAACAGTTGGATGTGGCCCACATGATGACCTATCCTACAATGCAACCATTTGATGACAACGCTCCAAAACCTTCATGGTATAAGGAGCATGAATATTGAAAAATGCATTGTGTCAAAGGACATAAGACAGACAAATTTTTGCAGCTTCACCATTATATTCAGGACCTCGTTGACAACGGGGAGATAGCGGTGGATAACCCTGGCAAAACAGAAACACTTAATAAGAAAATGGGGATATATAAAGAACCATTCCCCAAGCATGATAAGTTGGAAAAGTCAAAGCAGAATCAAGGAGAATCATCCCAAACTTATAAATCAATGAATTACATGTACACTAAAAGAGATAACAACCATTATGATTCACTTATCGGATGTATTCGCTCTCTTGTTGACCATGTCAATACCATCTAGATCAAGGGAAAGGACTGCGATGTGGTAACAAGGCGTGCCCACCTTGTGATTCCAAAACCTTCTCCATTGACCCTGTAAATTGGTAAACATAACCTTTTAGAACAACTTGAAAAGACGTCTTCTAATATTTCAATCTTAGATCTTCTTAAGATATCCAATGTGCATAAAGACATTTTGTACAAAACTCTTCAGGGGTCGGGAGTGCCTTTAGAAGTCGATCCTACACACCTTCAAGCCACGGTGGCAAACATCACATCGAGTGAACATCTAGCTTTCAGCCATAGGGAAATCCCTAATGAGAACCCAACACATAATCTTCCCTTATACATTGAGGTAGTTGTCACCCGCAGGAAAATAAAATGGGTACTTGTGGATAACGGATTTGGGTTGAACATTTACACGCTTAAGTTGGTCAAACAGTTGGGACATATAGAGGAAGATCTTGAGTCCCATATTATTACTATCACTACTTACGACAACGTGGAAAGAGAGTTAGAAGGAACCATCATGCTGCCCATGGAGGTGGACCCCACTTGCCATCAGACAAAGTTTCATTTCCTAGACTTAAAACTTCCATATAACATGCTTCTAGGCCGACCATGGATTCATGCCATACAGGACGTGCTGTCAACATTTCATATATGCATTAAGTTGAAGCATGAGGAACATACAGTTACAATATAAGGAGATTTTGAGCCCTTTGCTCATTGTAGAGCTCTCAATAACTTTGCACGAAAGGGTACATATGCATGTCCCTCTGCAGATATAGTTGTCCCTCTCCAGTCTGAGGCCATGGAATCCCAGGTGAATTTAGATTCTCTTAGTTCTTGCACTCATGGGGCATTTACTTCAACATCTCCATTTGATTCATGGGAGATGAAAATCATGGAATATGGCTACGGGGAGTATAATTTACAACAAGTGCTCTTGGTTTCATCCCTCTCCTTGTCGCCCAAGACTAGAGGTCGACCCAACTACCACTTCAGGAGACCTAGAGAGGAACACACTATTGGATCGTTCCTACCTGGAGGCTTGTTAGCCGAGGAAAAATTAATTGATCCACCTATGACTTGGGTCCCTTAGGATACTCATCCATCCTGTTATTGAACCCTAGAATATGAAAAATCTAGTAGAATGATGTACTCCATGGGCTACAAGGGCCTAGGATGTGGGAGGAATGAACAATGACAAAGAGAACTAGTCCCTCTTCCACATTTCAAGACAGAAAGATACGGCATTGGGATTCACCCTTATGGAACACACCCCAATGATTAAGACACAACTTTTTCAGAGCATGAGGATAGCTCTAACTATCTAGACAGCGATACTGATTCCCATTGTAGCCAATATGAGGATCTGGCCTCCATGAACCTTTTCATGAATAACGCTGTCCTGACCATAACCCCCACAGAACCAACCCTTGACCTTGTATACCCTTCCCTTGTTGAATGGGACCAACAACATCACATGCCACTAGATTTATTCGAGAATGAGGAGGATATTACAGAATTCATGGGCATAAGGGATACAATTCCCATTGGAGATCACAAGAAGGGTTTCTTTATCGACTTAGACACCTGTGCCTACTTCGGCGAGGAGGCTAAACTTTGTCGTCAGCAAATTTAAAGAAAAGCGAGGATAAAAGTTCTAAAGAAACGCCTTAGAAAAAATCGAAGTCCAAGTCGCACAGTGAAAACCTCTTTGAGGCACTGGCTGACAAACAAATAAGAAAATCAAAGAACAAACAAAGTGACCACGCCAAGGATGAAAATCTTGTGGAGACATCCTTGGATGAAAATCTCAACCTACCTCCTGATCCTACATGTATGGAGGAATTATCAAAATTGCTAGTCAAAGAAACCATTGATGTCAATATTGTTACAAAAGAAGATCCCAAGATAGTGAAATCGGGAGCATCACTCTCGGCTAGAGAACAAAAGACATTCACTATTATGCTGTGAGAGTTTATTGATGTGTTTGCATGGTCTTACAAAGACATGCCCGACTTAGATCTGACTTTGGTCATGCAAAACCTAGTCATGTACGTAGACGTCAAGCCTGTTAAACAAAAGTTTTGAAAGATGCACCCAAGAGTGGCCCTGTTTATTAAACAAGAGTTGGAAAGATTGCTTACAGCAAGATTCATCAAACCAATTGGTTATTCTGAATGGATATCGAACATTGTTCCTATCTAGAAGAAACCTATCGGTATCCAAATCTACACGGATTTCAGGGACATCAATAAAGCTTTCCCTAAAGATGATTTTTCGTTGCCCAACATTGATATGATTGTTGACTCAACAGTAGGGTACGAAATGCTATCACTCATGGATGGATTTTTGGGATATAATCAAATTAAGATTGCTAAAGAAGACCAACACAAAACAACTTTTAAGACTCCTTGGGGCACCTTTTGCTATCAGGTGATGTCATTTGGCCTTAAGAATGTAGGAGTTACCTACAAGTGGGCCATGATAGTGATTTTTCATGATATGATTCATGATATCATGGAGGACTACATAGATGACATCCTGGGAAAGTCCAAAACAAGAGAGGATCATCCTGTCATTTTGTAACATATCTTTGAACGCCTGCATGAATACAAAGTCAGGTTGAATCCAAAGAAATGTGTCTTTGGTGTGATATCTAGGAAACTATTGGGCTTCATTGTGTTAAGATGAGGTATTGAGGTAGACCCTGCTAAACTGTCTGCTATCACTGAAATGCCTCTACCTGAGAATATCAAGCAACTGCGCATCTTCCAGGGGAAAATTCAAGCCATTCACTGCTTTATCTCCCAGCTTGCAAATAAATGTCACTCATTCACCCATTTTCTTAAAAAGGACGTCACTTTCATCTGGGGACATGAGTAACAACAAGCCTTTGCTTTGCTTAAATAGTACCTGGCTAATCCTCCTGTCCTCATGCCTCCCACTCCTGGAGAACCACTCTTGCTCTATATTTCCACTACACAATTTGCTATTGGTGCGCTAATCACCTAATACGACCTTTGCCATAAGGAGAAAGTGGTGTACTATCTGAGTCGCACCCTCATCACCTATGAGCTTAATTATCCTTAGATTGAAAAAGCTTGCTTGGCCATTATTTTTGCCTAAAAAATTCACCATTACCTACTGAATACTAAAACCAAGCTCATATCCAAGGTTGAACCTCTCAAGTATTTATTGTCCAAACCTACCCTCATAGGTAGAATGGCTAATTGGATCATTCTACTCAGTGAGTTTGACATAGAATTTTTCCATCAAAAATTGGTTAAAGGACAATTACTTGCAAACCAGCTAGCAGAAGCACCTTTGCAAAGCACAGAACCTTTGAGTCTGGATCTGCCAGATGCCTCCTTGCTCTACATTGAATAATCTATCATATGGCAGATACATTTTGATGGATCATTTACATTTCATGGATCAGGTGCAGGAGTAGTCCTTATTACTCCTTTTGGTGATCCTATACCATAGAATTTTCACCTAACCTTCCCTTGCACAAAAAACATTACAGAATATGAAGCACTTATTGCAGGGATGAAGCTAGTCATCAGGTGAAATTTTCATCATGTTAAGGTTGTAGGTGATTCGGAGTTAATCATCAAACATGTTAATGATGAATATAAGGTTAAGGATTGCAAGCTCATACCTTACAAAAAGTTAGTGGATACTCTAAAGGAGTATTTTGTGTGCATCACCTTTGAGAAAATCCCAAGAGCACAGAACAGATCGGTAGATGCCATGGCAACGGTAGGGTCTATGCTTTATATTTTTCTAGAGAACAATGATATGCCATTCTTTGTAGAAAATATATGCCAGCCCACGTATGACATGCCAGAATCTTACTTGGCTTGTGATGTTGTTGGTCCTCATTCCCCATGGTACAAATGCATCTTCACCTATCTTAAGGACAACACTTTCCCTCCCAATATCTCCCATTTTGAAAAGTAAATCCTGATTCACTAGATAGCCCATTACACCCTTTTAGGAGGTACACTTTATTATCATGGTTACGATGAGAACCTATTATGTTGTCTGGATGTGACGGATTCAATCCAGACAATCAAAGAAGTGCACGAAGGGGTATGCAGAGCACATACAAACGGAATGGTTTTGGCTAAGAAACTGTTGAGAATAGGTTACTATTGGCCTACCATGGAAACTGATTGTTGCAATTATGTTAGAAAATGTGTGCTTTGCTAAAAGTACAGAAATTTCATTCATGCTCCATTACAACCATTGCAACCTATCACTACCCCATGACCATTCTCCAAGTGGGGACTTGATTTAATAGGAAAAATTACTCCTATCTCATCTGATGGTCATACACATATCATCACAGCTACAGAATACTTTACAAAATGGGTGGAGGATGTCCCTTTGACCTATGTCACAGGAGCACAGATTTCTAAATTTATCATGAATCACATCATTTACCGATATGGTATTCCCGTAGCCATTGTTACCGATAATGGGAAGTCATTTAAGAACAAAATTGTGAAAGGTCTTTGCCAATGGTTCCAAATCAGGTTAAAATGGTCCACGCCATATTACCCTCAAGGTAATGGACAAGCTGAGGCAACAAACAAGACTTTGGTAAGGGTAATGGAAAAGGTGGTTAGCAAAATAGGTCGAAACTGTCATCTGCAAATCCATCCAGCCCTTTGGGCTTACCGAACATCCATTCGTACTCCTACGGGTGTGACACCATATTACCTAGTGTTTGGGAAAGAATCTATCATCCCTTTAGAGATCGAACTTCCATCCTTGAGAATTTATCTTTGGGACTATCTGAATAAGGATGAGGATTATCGACTGGCAAGATTGGCTGAGTTAGAGCTACTAGATGAGAGGCGCATTCATGCTCTTAATAACCTAAAAAATGTATCAACACAGAGTCTCCAAAAACTACAACAAGAGAATCATCCCTCATTAATTTGAGGTTGGTGATTTAGTCATGAAGGAGAACCAGTTCAACACTAGAGCAGAGTGAGAAAAGAAAGGGAAGTTTGAACCACATTGGTTGGGACCGTATGTCATAGTCGCCAAGTACGGCACACGGGCATACAAAATAGCTCACCCCAATGGTGATGCACTCTAGGAGCCCATGAACGCCATGCTTGAACATGGTGTGAGGAAGTTAAAAATCAAAAATATAAAAAAAATCAGAAAAAGAAAAAGAGAAAACATGTTGTCCACTAGTGAAAACCACACAATTGTGGCACTTTGGACAAGTCCTTAGGTGAAAACTAGTTTTCGGTGCCTCAGGAGGATTCGTTGTTCACAAGCATTATGTATCTAGAGGGTAGTTATCTTTGGCCTATCCCTGGTTCAGCCCTTAGAATTCCCTATGCACCCCATCCTATCAAGCCTTGATCCGGCTTTGCCTTCTTTTATTTATCTGTGAGGGGTATGGTCTTTTTCCATTTCCCATCTTACATTGGGAGTAATTCAATGACTTCACCTTCTTGTTCATAAATGTGTGGCTTCTGCCCTTGTATATTCCCCATCTAATGCTGGGGGCATCCACGCTTTCTTGGTTACCTGCACATAGCTCTGGAAAACTATTAGAAAACACCAAAAACAATAGAAAATTGTTTCACAAAAATCTAAACAATATAAAATTGTTTAAAAAAACCAAAAACAATAGAAAATTGTTTCACAAAAATCTAAACAATAGAAAATTGTTTCAAAAAACCAAAAACAATAGAAAATTGTTTCACAAAACACAAAAACAATAGAAAATTGGTGCATGAAAACATATGTTACAAAAAAATTTACTTGCATTGTCTTGTTTCCTTGCTTTGCTTGTTGCTTATATAGTGTTTTGCATTCTTACTTTTGGGTTGTTTGTTGCTTGGGTGCACTTTGTTAGGGTTCATCTTTTCATTCTTAGATTAGATTTATTTTTGCTTGTGCATATTGTGTTATGTTTTTGCATGCTAGTAAATCTTGAGAAATCATGATGTAATGTGCTAATTCATTATGTTCTTTCTTAAGCATTTGATTGTGTTTGTTACATGTTAATAAAGCATGGTGAATCATAGTGTATTGCATTAATTCCTGGTGTTCTTTGTTAGCATTTAATTGTGTTTATTACATGTGCTCTATTTTGTTATCATTCACATCACATTACCATCATTATCATCACATCTAACATCATCTATACATCATATATAAAAAAATGCTAAGTTTTACATCATGCATGTACGCTAAACTAATCATCACATATCGTATCATCAATGGGGGCAAGAGGGGTTGCACACGATCAAAAATCTATCCCCCCACACACCAATATCATCATATCATCCCGTCCATATAAATATACAATAACACATGAGAAATGCATTTGATATCATCTATGGATCTATCATCTAACATCCACAACACATGTATACGTCAAACATCAAAATCAGATACATACAAAGTACAAAATCAAATAACACATCCATAAGTGCTGAAAAAAACATGCAACATGCAATGAGAATCAATGTATGCCCTCTCGTGTCACAACGTATCCATAAGTGCTGAATCAAACAAAAGCAACATGCAATGAGAATCAACATAGAGTAATTTCTGAAAAGGGGCATTTCACATCATAGAATTATGCCCACTTGTGTCACATACATTAGAATACAAAAACAATAAAATACACCATCTCATAACTAGGTGTATCTGAGCCAAAACAAAGTAATCCTCATATATATATATATATATACACACACACATGTATGTCAAATATACATCTATATCAAAAATGGATACAAATCAGTTCTCTATATCAAAAATGCCTTCAGCTGAGGCATACAAAGATGATACATAAAAATAAAGTGTGTACACATACATACACTGTCTAGTTAGGTACTCAATATAATACATCATTGATACACAATGCCATCAAAAAGGGGCATGTATCTGAAAGTATCAAGCCTTCATCATGAGGCATCATCATAATACATATATAAAACTGTACATCAAAATTAACCTCTATAAGAGGCGTACATATAAAATAATATGTACAACAAAAATGTGGCTCTTAACCACAATTCTCACCCTCGCCAGGGCTCCCAGATTTGTCCTCTGGATGATGGAACACTACAGGCTAGGATGGTGCTAGTCTGGTTGGTTGCTCTGGTAAAGGCTATCTAACTGATCTGGTAGAATGGCCGGATCTCTATGATCAAGAGCCTGATGCATTCAACCCTGATAGTGGCAGTGCTACTCGCTACTCTGGTAGAACCACTCTGTAATAAGTAGTCCTATAAAAGAGGGCCTCACCACCAAGCCTAGTGGTGTCGTGTATCATCTTCGCATCTTCGGTGGTGAGCACTGCCTGAAGGGCAGTATCTCGCTCACCTGTCACTCGGCCTAGGTCTACCTCAGCCTGTCTAGAAGTAGTAGCCTCTCAGTCTCTCTCTATAGTCATCACCTGTAGCTCGGCATGGGCCTGGTCCCTATGTGCTAGTAATGTCTTCGTGCGTATACATGGTCTCTCTATGTAATGACCATGCACACTTGTGACTAGGACTGATGAAGAAGACTCAATATCTGAGCCCCCTGTGCTACTGTCTCTTAGATCTAGCTCTGCCATGCTACTTTGTCATCTCCTGGGCCAGCTTGGGCCCGAGCCTAATCCCACTCTGAAAGTAAGGTAATAAGATGAGCTTGGGCCTCATCTCTCTCTGCTATTGCAGTCACACACTAGCCTCGAGCCTCATCTCTCTATGCTCTGGCCGCGTCTCTCTCAGCTATGGCCTACTGTAACTGCACATGTACTATGGCTATCTGTGCCACTAGCTGAGAGGCTATGTGTGCCTCAAGAACTGGTCCCTGAGGTTCTCTAGATGACTATCCCTGCTCAAAGACCTTGCCTCTGGGTGGCTGCATGGCTTTCTGTACTAGGCCCTGTATCCTCGGTCCCTATGCCTATGGGGCACCCTGTCCATCATGTGGGATGCCATCAAAGGGATCCTGTGGATCTGGCCCTTGTGCCACTACCCTCACCCTATCCTGTGTGCCATGCCATATCTCTACAGGTGGGTGAATTCCTGCTACCCAAGCCTCCTCTGGAATGGTGAGCCGCCAGGATAATACTGTAGCATACCAAGCTGTATAATCAGCTGTGGTCCTAGGGTCTCTCACTTATCGTAATAAGTCCCATACCTATGGGACCACCTGTGTGAAAATCACCCTACCTTGGGCCACCAATATTTGAGGCCCCATGGTTTGCCTCTCTTAGTCCCTGCGTGTATGCCAGATATCTTGTTGGGGGACCCCCTGTACCCTACCAAGCTGCCACTGGCACCTATCTACACGATACAAATCCATGATATAGCTGCGGCTGCCAATAAGAAAGTGCTCCAACAGGCACACGCTGAGCTCTGTGGCATCCTATGGCCACTGGAAATGCCTATATGGCTGCCAGATGACATCTATCTCAACCAGCTCATCAAACTCTTGCCTATATCTGAATAGGTTGCCAAGATGGCCATGTACATCTCCACCAGCTACTATGTAGGCCATGTATGATGGCTCCTCAGGATCTCAGACACAGAAAGGGCCCAAAGGGTGTCCGATTGCAATATGATCCCATGACCATATATGTAATAATGATGCTGGACCCATGGTCTTCTGACCATGGTATGTAATCAGGTGTAAATCCTAGTATAAATGGGCTAGTATACACTACCCTCAGTAATATCTCTCGCCGCTATAAATGCCATTAACCAATGGTAGTAGTCCTCTCGGAAATGAAGTCCCTATCTTATCAGTGAGTAGGAACCCATTGATAAGAGCCATAATGTAGAGAGGTCCCTGATGCAACGTGGGGTCAGAGATGCACTCATATAATTCTATAGTCATCCCGTCATGCGGGCTATCGTCAACACCAAATAGGGCACTACAAGCTGCTCTAATCAGCCCTACATCCAAACTGTACTCGATCAAAGTGCCCATCATCGGCATGTAAAGGATCCACCAAACATCCTCAATGGTCACCATCATCTCTCCTATGGGTAGTCTGAAACACTGACTCTCGCTATGCCATCGCTCGGCTAGTGCAGTCAAAAGGCCGTGATCTAGTACGATAGAGGGCATCCGAGCCACGAGGCCTAGGCCTACCACCTCAAGGAGTATCGCCATAGCTCACCAGTCGCACTAGTGCATATTGCCCTCTAGCTCTACAATCCGGGTATGCCACTCCCGCATCTGCAAAACTAGTAGTCGTCTCTATAAAATAACACACCACTCATTAGCTATCTCATCTTTTAGGGTTAACCCAAAAACCGTAAAAATTCTTCTAAGTGTCATGTTTTTGACACTTTCCTATCTTTTTTCCACTTGTCTAGGGGGCTTGCGCACCCTTTTTGGTGTGTGTGCCACATTTAAGGTGCTTTCTCTTGCGCGTAAGTTCCCTCTTTTGAGCACTTGCGCGCCCTTTTTGGCATGTGCGCAACACATTGGGTGCCTGCGCATGCGTGCGTATGCCCCCGTGTGTGCTTGCCCTATTAGTGCATGCACCACACTTTTCACCTGTGTGCCCCATTTCCCACTTATGTGCATGCACACACATGTTCTTGTGTGTGCACATGCGCATGTGCAGTCAATGTCAATGCGTGTGTGCGTATCCATTTTTGGTGCCTGCACCCCTAAAAAGGTGCATGCGCCCCCTATCCAATGCTTGCGCCTGCACGTAGGCGGGCCTACACATTTTTCTATGGCTAAAAGCTAAAATTAATGCATTAATGAAAAAATTTTATGAGTAAGGGTTTGATACTCATAAAGGGGCCGTCGTCTGCATGCCACTGGTACCCCCGGACTGCATCTGCATGCCTCAAATGGTCTCGTGCAATCACCATGGTTCTCCTCAGGGTCAGAGCCTCACAGTAAAATTTCTAAACTGATCAGTTAAAATGATTTAGTCGCGATGTTTTTACCCCCCCTGGTGGGGCATATTAACCTATTTTTCATTGTCAGGAGGGCCAGGAGGCCCGTTTCAATCGCTGTTTTCTCCTCTATTCGCTGTGGATTAATTATTTTTATTAAATAATCATTTTTCTCTTATTTTTTCACCGTATTGGGGCATTTTTTTCTATCCACTACCCCTTTCTTCTCCCTTGCACAATTTTATTGTTCCATGGTGATTTTTATTCTTCTCCACACTCTCGTAGATAATTATTTGTCAAATAATTATTTTTTTCTTAATTTTTCCACTAAACAAGGACATTATTTGTCGTTTGTTTCTCATTTCTTCCACCTAGGGCACTTTCTGTTCCCCCTAGGCCCCCTTCACTTTCTTCTTCTATTTTCCTCTACTGGTCACCATGATTTGAAAAGCAAAAACACTAAAAACAATATATATATCAAAAATCCAAAAAACAGGGCAAAATTTCTCAAAAAATCCTAAAAAGTAAAAAACCCTACAAAATGGTAACTTGCTTATTACGGTCAAAACTTGTGTCTTGTGCATGGTATTTTCTCCATATCCTGTTGGTTTGTCTCACATCTTCCTTGATTAATACGACTCATGGATCTCCGGATTCACAACCATTCACAAAGCTAGTTGCTTGTTTCGTCTGTACTATGGAGCACTTTCGTTGCCTGGTGCTGTCTCATTGCGCACAAATGCTTTTCATGGACCCCGTGTCCATTTTCATTTCCCCTTGCATGTATCCTTGCTAGGGGCATCATTTTTAACCCTTGTCATCAATCATGAACTTGTGGATCTCTTCAACACTGATAACAAAACATTTGTACAACTGTCTTGACCGTTATTGGGTTGGATATGTGCATTCATACTTGTTTTCCCTATTAAATGAGCTTGTTTCCTTCTCATATCACATTACATTATTTTATGTTGCGTGGAGTTGGTATTTTTAGAAATGGAAAATTTTTCGTAGTATGAATTTTCATGTCATTCTACCTTTGTCGTATGCTTGTATTTTTCATATGGACCGATGATGTAGTTCCTATGGCAATATGATGACATCAAAATTATTCTAATAAATAGCGGCTCGAGGCTAAGCTATTCTCTCCCCTCCTCCATATTTCTTCTACATCACTTCCCCTTCACCCATAATTTTCTCTCTCACCAGGGTATCCTGCCTCTTCCATATACTTCTGCCTATCTCTCACCTTTTTCAATCATCGATCAACTTCTTTCATCACCCCATCAACACTCGAGGGGGCATCTCTCCCTCCCACTAATTTTTCTTCTATCCCTTCAAAATTTTCTTCCGTCTACTATCTTTGAAGTGGCGTCAATTACGCCACCCCAAAGAGGGGCAAATGTAGACACCAATAATTATGCCCGAGCAATTTAAATACTTAAATTACTCTAATTATCTCCTTTCCCGCAAATTGACGACATATCGTCAATAGCGCTCATCTTCTCTTCCATTGTCGTTAATTGATTACATTATGCTAATTAATTAAGTTGCATATCCAATACATATCCTAATTAACTACCCTTCATTAATTAACACCTTCTATCTAGTCTAATTAATTATTATTAATTAATTAGCCTCCCTTCCCATTAAATCAATAAATCACTATTTAATGGGTTTAAATCCCTTATAATGGTCCAAATCACACTAATATCCATCTAAAAGCCTATAAAAGCTTGCACATGTATTAATTAAACATCTTGATTAATTAATACACCCCTTTTATCCACATGAGCCACTTGAGGACAAACTAAACCCTCCTAAAGTTAACTCAACCCCATCTAAACCCCCCTTATCCATAACTAACTCTACATCTCCATTTATCCCACATTCATGAGGATGTGTTGAATCCTTTATCCTTTGGGCTATATAAAGAGCCCTCCTCCTACCTTTACACTTACACCTAAATCTCTCAAGAGACAAAAGAAAGCACATAGTTTCATACTAATAGCCTTTTGTAATTCTTGAGCCCTCCATCCTCCATTCCTGAAGAGCTAAGCCTCACACCCAAGCATCCATTAAAGTATCAAAGCAAGCAATATAATTTGATTGCCATTTGGACTATTTAGGTCCATTTTAAATGTTTAATTAGGCAATTAAGGGGAATAGAGTTCATGAATTTACATTGTGTTTTGATTTTATTCAAAATTATTAATGTTAAGGGTAGGACTTGCTCATTTCTTCATCATGATGGTGTAATTTCTCATTTTTAGCTAGGTTAGGAAGCTATTTTTTAGGTGGTAGTTTCCTTGCTCTAAATTTGGTTAAATTTGTAGAAACACTTGCACACATTTGGCACACCTGGTGGGAGCCTTAGTCCCATGGAATTTTAGTTTAAGTTTCATTGTTTTGGCTAACTTTTTGATATGCACATGTAGTAATTAATGTCCATTTTTGGAATTTTTTCTCATTTGATATGTGTAACTTCATGTTCGTAGCCTTAATTTTAGTGGGTTATTGCCATGTTTAAGCTAACTTGTCAAAATTTTGAGACATTGTGAAGTTTCTTGTGTTTTTTCCGTACTTTGGTTGTAGGTCTAGCACAAGCATGATTTTAGGGGCACAAGCATTATTTTTGTGGTGCAGGTGTGGTTTTCGGGGCACACACGTCTCTTTGGTGGCATAGATGCATTGTTAAAAGTAGTCACTCTATTTGCCGACCCCTGGCGCATGCGCACTAACCTTGGCGTACACACCCTAACCAGCGCACAGGTGCACTAATCTAGGTGCAGGCGTTGTTTCATACTGTACCTTCACTGCATGTTGAAACATGTTAGATCAGGGCACACACCTTAACCAGGGCACACATACTATTTTAGTGGTGTAGAAACATTTTTCGGGTAATGCAGTTGTTCTTTCTATTTCTCTCAGAGTACCGCATATGCTATTTTTGTGGTGCACACACCTCTCTAGTGTCGCAGGTGCTTAATTAATCCAAAAATTCCACAGAGTGGCACATGCACTGTTTTAGTGGTGCAAGCATTGTTTTCATGGTGCACGCATCTCTCAGGTGGCACAGGTATGCTGTGAGCTGAAAAAAACCTTAAGTGGTGCATACGCCCTAACCCACCCGTAGGCACTCAAAAAGGGGCACAAGTGTCATTTTGCATTTTTTTGGAATTAAAGTGTAGATGTTCTAACATTCTTGCAGGTTTATCTAATCATATATTTGTCCTTGCAGGCTGTTTTTACATGTTTGTATTTGATTAGATAATAGTTTGCATTATTTACTTATAGGAATATGGATCACGTATGCTCTTCCCTCGCGTCCCTTGGGGTGATCTTGGGAATCAGAAATGATTCTTAAGTCCTTTTGATGCTTTGGGATTGCTAAGAATATTTGAGTTAGAATTGGTTGATTTGGCGTAGTTGGATTAGAGTGTGTTTTTTTCATTTGTTATATTTTGGGATTTGTGAAGACATCACGTATGCTCTTATCTTGCATCCTTGGAGGATATGGAGAATTACAAATGGTGCCTTCTATTTTGATGGAAAACTACTAAACATCGTCATATAGGACCAAAATGCCATTGCTTGTCAAAGAATGGAGGAATCGAAACAAAAGTTAGAAAACTACTAATACAGTTGTTATGAGGTTGAAAAATGGTGTTTGAGCAAACCACATCTAATTAAAAAAGATAAAAAGAACAACATATTCAAAACACTGTATTGCAGGTTTCAGAAAAGAGTACATCCCTCTCCGCTCAACTGGAACATAACCCCTTTGGCATAATGCCTTAATCTACAACAATGGGGGTGGTTCCAGGAACCCCAAAGTAGTCCACACAAGAGGGAAGCTTGTGGATGAAATGGGAAGTACTCCACACTACCTATCTGACTAGTAAATCCTTTGTGAGATAGAGTTACAAGTTGTCCCTACATGACCCTTTTAAGTACACATTTGGACGCATTTATTGCCCACTGTGCTTGAAGGGGGAAAAGTTGAGATACTCCCAAACTAGTCATTGCAACTTTTTGGGTAAATCATCCCGCTCGTGGATAATATTTATAACACCTAGGATGAGAGAACCACCTAGGAAGATATACTTTGGCCAGGAGCCCACTTTGACCATTCTATAATAGTGCTGAGTTGTGAACCATATTTTCATTGAGAAATGTGTGACGCGTTACTTTCGTTAGTTTTTACTAGCCTTAGGGCAAGGTGAAACTCTACCGAAGTGAAGCCAACATTTTTCATCTTTTTGTTGATTTGCTTCCTTCACATTCTTTTGACACTTTGTTGATTAGAAGAAGGGTGACTACGTTTGTGTTACCAATTGACTGTTTCTCTCACTTTTATGTCCATTTATGCCCATCCATGTTTGCGGCTGGGTTAATTAAATGTCTAAAGTGTGCGGAGGCATTTTCACATCATTGGTAGCCATTGTGATCTTGATACCCATGTCAAGATCGTCATTGTAGTTAGGCGTGGTTCATCACCACGGAATTCCTTAGAAGAGTTAGTTAATTTGTATTGTATCACTAAAATTTCAATATTTACGTCTTGTTTCTTGTAAAATCGACATAAATACCTATATCGTAAGGTTACACTGCATACATTTTCAACTATTCCTAGCTATACTTTGAGATTTTTAGTTCGGTTCTATTATTACCTCGATTTCAAAGAGTGCTAGGTATTACCATTTATGCGTGTTATATCAATAACACCTTGATATCAATACTTCACTTTCTAGCAAAGTGGGTTAACATATCTTGGTGATATTGTTGTGTCATTCATGAATTATAATTGGCACTTTTTGAGATATAGGTCTTAATTGAGTTTAAGCTCGCTCATTGTATATCTTGATTGGGAGATTGCATTGAATTCTTGTGTTTACTTACGTTTTGTTCATTTCATTAAACTTGACATAAGTGAAAACATCTTGTTAATCATCTTGCGAAGGGAGACTCCTTTTTGAAACATAATCTAAGAGGTACTTTATTTAAACAAGTTTTGATACAAAACGCTTGTGTCACTGGTGATTTAATCACTCTATCACATTGGTATTTTCACATTGTTGAATTATTCATACTCTTAACAAATACATCTTGCATTTCACTTAGGGGTGGTCATTTAACTTTGAACGCATTTACAACTCACCCTAGTGAAACTATTAGGAAAACATGGCTCCTAAAACACATATAGGGTTAAAGAAACAAACATACGAGGAACAAAAAGCGCAAGCTTGGGAAACCTCTAACAGAGAAGGGTTAAACCCCTTCATTGGACATGACCTAGGACCACTGTTTTCTACAGAGAAGGAAACATAAGAGATGGTAGATCATACTGGGAATGAATTATAATATCCACATGCAAACTTTGATTTCGACCCCACCCTACTAGATGAATTTCCTCTTAGAAACAAAGATAGAGTGTTGGCATGGGTCGTAGAATTAGGGCCAAATTTCCCACTGAGAATGAAATAATACTACCGGAAAATGATGCTACTGAGGAAGAGCGTCCCCTTATCAATATGGAAGATATTTCAACAAGTGGAAATGCTTCCACTTCTTATGTAGGGAATCATAAAGTGGTAGGGCATAGAATACCCATTATTAAACTACCACGAAGAAACAAGATAGAACATGAGATGGGTGAAGAACCTCCATAGGAGAAGAGGATTAACCTTTAGATGAAGAAGCCACAAACCAAGCCACAATCCAACAACAAATCAGTAACCTAAGATGGAAACTAGCTTTGCTTACTTCCCATGTACATAAAGATGAAAACAAGAACATTCAAAAGTTGATACCTAAGGTTAAGATCAATGAACTCCATTGAGAAAACCAAGGAGAAGAAGACACAGGGTATCATCGCATATACATCCCCGCTTCTCCCACTAGAGAATAATTTCTCACACAAGAAGTGTAGTATATGAAAGGGACACTTGCGAGCTTACAAGAGAGCAATATAGGGAGAATTAGAAAATATCAATATGAAGAATTATGCCCCTATCCTTTTGACAAAACAATGACCCTTCAACCCTTTCCAAAGAAATTTGATATGCCGAAGTTCAAAAAATTTAAAGGGAAAGGGGATCCACGGGATCATGTTAAAGATTTCTACATGGCATGTCTAGAGGTGTCTTATAGTGACAATTACCTCATCAGACTTTTTCCCAAGAGTCTCAGAGGTCAAGCCTTGGAGTGGTTTACGCGCTTACCACGAGGATCAATTTTCACTTGGCCAGAATTGGAAGAAACATTTTTACGTCACTTCTCGTATAACATAGAGAGTGATGTCATAATGGCATACTTATGTGGTGCCAAGTAGCGCCCTAATGAGACTTTCTCTAGCTTCCTCCAATGATGAAGAGGGATAGCTAGTCACTTCCCTTGCGCTTTCCTTGAAAAGTAGCTAGTTAGTATTTTTGTTCCCAATCTCAACCCGGATATAGTTTTCCACCTCCAAATGCACTGTGTTCGTACTTTTGAGGAGGTTATAGAGAAAGGAATTCAGATAGAAAAAGCTCTCATTGCTGAAGGCACCTTCAAAACCCAATCTAGAGACAACCAAAGTGTCAAACCAATGGAAAAGCTGAAGATATTTAACAAAAAAAAATGTGGTGGGAGATGGAATTACTAATTCCAAACGTGTTTAGATGGTCCAAATTGGTCAACATTTTAAACTGACCAAGGGCCCAATTCAACCACCACCAAGCAAAGAACATTCACCTCTCTCAATGAACCGTTGTCAGACATACTAAAACAGTTTGATGCGGCCCACATGATGACCTATCCTACAACGAAACCATTTGATGACAACACTCCGAAACCTTCATGGTATAAGGATCATGAATATTTTGAAATGCATTGTGTAAAATGACATAAGATAGAGAAATGTCTACCGCTTCGCCATTATATTCAAGACCTCATTTACAATGGGGAGATAGAGGTGGATAACCCTGGAAAAACACAAACACCTAACAAGAAAATGGGGATATATAAAGAACCATTCCCCAAGCATGATAAGTCAGAAAAGTCATAGCCGGATCGAGGAGAATCATCCCAAACTTATAAAGCCATAAATTACGTGTACACTAAAAGAGATAACAACCATTATGATTCACTTATCGGATGTATTCACTTTCTTGTTAATCGTGTCAATACCATCCGGATCAAGGGAAAGGAGTGCACTGCGGTAACAAGGTGTGCTCACCTTGGCATTCCAGAACCTTCTCCGTTGACCCTACAAATCAGTAAATATAACCTTTTAGAACAACTTCAAAAGACGTCTGCTAAGATTTCAATCTTAGATCTTTTTAAGATATCCAATGTGCATAAAGACATTTTGTACCAAACTCTTCAGGGGTCGGGATTTCCTTTAGAAGTCAATCCTACACACCTTCAAGCCACGGTGGCAAACATTGCATCGAGTGAACATCTCACTTTCAGCCATAGGGAAATCCCTACTGAGAACCCAACACATAATATTCCCTTATACATTGAGGTAGTTGTCACCCACAAGAAAATCAAATGGGTGCTTGTGGATAACAGATCTGGGTTGAACATTTACACGCTTAAGTTGGTCAAACAGTTGGGACATACAAAGGAAGATCTTAAGTCCCATATTATTACTATCACCGCTTACGACAACGTGGAATGAGTGTCAGTAGGAACCATCACGCTGCCCGTGGAGGTGGGCCCCACTTGTTATCAAACAAAGTTTCATTTCCTAGACTTGGAACTTCCATATATCATGCTTCTAGGCCAACCATGGATTCATGCCATGCAGGCCATGCCGTGAACATTTCATCAATGCATTAAGTTGAAGAATGATGGACATACAGTTACAATATAAGGAGATTCTGAGCCCTTTTCTCATTATAGAGCTCTCAATAGCTTTGCACGAAAGGGTACATATGCATGTCGCTCCGCAGATATAGCTATCCCTCTCTAGTTTGAGGCCATGGAATCCTAGGTGGATTTAGATTCTCTTAGTTCTTGCGCTCATGGGGCATCTAATTCAACATCTCCATTTGATTCATGGGAGATGAAAATTGTGGAATATGGCTGTGGGGAGTACAATGTACAACAAGTGCTCTTGGTTTTTGACCTCTCCTTGTCGCCTAAGACTAGAGGCCGACCCAACTACTACTTCAGGTAACCTAAAGAGGAACACGTTATTGGGTCGTTCCTACCTGAAGGATTGTTAGCTGAGGAAAAGTTTCTTGATCCACCTACGACTTGGGTCCCTGAGGATACTCAGCCATCCTATTATCGAACCCCAGAATATGAAAAAACTAGTAGAATGATGTGCTCCATGGGCTACAAGGGCCTAGGATGTGGGAGGAACAAACAAGGAAAAAGAGAACCAATCCCTCTTCCACATTTCAAGATAGAAAGATATCGCATTGGGATTCACCCTTATGGAGCACACCCCAACGATCAAGACGCAACCATTTTAGAGTGTGAGGATAGCTCTGACTATCTAGACAGTGATACAGATTCCCATTGTAGCCAATATGAGGATCTAGCCTCCACGAACCTTTTCATGAATAGCGTTGTCCTAACCATAACCCCCATAGAACCAACCCTTGACCTTGTATACCCTTCCCTTGTTGAATGGGACCAAAAACGTCACGTGCCACTAGATTTATTTGATAATGATGAGGTTATTGCAGAATTCATGGGCATAAGAGATATAATTCCCATTGGAGATCACAAGAAGGGTTTCTTTATCGACTTAGACACTTGTGCCTACTTCGGTGAGGAGGCTGAACTTCATAGTCAAATTTTTTTAAAGAAAAGCGAGGGCAAAATTTCTAAAGAAAAACCTCGACAAAAATTGAAGTCCAAGTTGCACAGTGAAAACCTCTTTGAGGCATTGACTGATAAACAAATAGGAAAATCAAAGGACAAACAAAGTGACCACGCCAAGGATGAAAATCTCATGGAGACATCCTTGGATGAAAATCTCAACCTACCTCCTAATCCTACGTGTATGGAGGACTTATCAAAATTGCTAGTTGAAGAAACAGTTGATGTCAATATTGGTACAAAAGAAGATCCCAAGATAGTGAAATTGGGAGCATCACTCTTAGCTAGAGAACTCATACACCTACCTCTCCTACCAAACCATTATCACCTTCACCCCTACCGTCCATCCTAGGACCTCACCCCTCGACCCTGGAAAACAACCCCCGTCCACCGGTAAACCAAGAACGCAGTAATCCACCTCATCATCATGAACCTCTAATATACCCAAGAGACTCACACAACCTCCGTTGTCACCCATAACCTTCTTACCACCCATACCACCACTACCGTGCATAACTACCTCACTACCCATGACATTTTCTTCTCTTTCACTCATGCCTCCTGCCCAACCTACACCACCTACCCCCACAACAGCTCGATTACCCCTATGGGTAACCCATCCTCTTCCACCATCTGGTTTCCCTCTACATCTCGTACACATGTGTCACCTTTTTCCAAAAGACGTAACCTAAAGCTAAAAATCCGCTACCCTCTAATAAGATAGTTAAACCAACCAAACCTTCTATCGCCAGTTCTTCTACCTTGTACCTACCTAATCAGATGTAACCAAGACCTAAGACCACTCCACATACCCAACTAGTGAACCAACCCATTCCCTCTCTTAGCAAGCCTCTTTCTCCACAATCAGTTGTACTTGTACCCAAACCCACATTCACCTCCCATTGTGATCCACTAGCAGGGTCCTACGCCAAAATTTTAACCAATCTCCTCGAAACTTCTATCATAACATTACCACCTCTTAGACCTTATGACCCACTCAAACCTGTTGGTCGTCAAATAGGACTTTTAAGAAGAGCAACAGTCAGGGGACAAGAAGTCCCTCCTCTTTAATTGGAGAGGTTCCCTTATTCAGAAACGAACTTATTTACAAATATACAAAACATGATTTTATGGTTGAACTTGGATATTACGAAAGTGTTTTCCACAAGGATCATCAGTTACAAAAGGACTGAGGAAAGGGAATACGAGGGTGAGCAGAAGAGCAACATGCAGAATTATAGATAGCAGAATAATCCTTTATGTATGCGAAGTTACAGTGAATTTAAAACAAGATCGTTTGCATTGGATGAACAAGATGAGATTACTAGACACAAATTTCTGTAAATAACCTTCTTCAGTTTCATTAATCAAGGACACAAAGTTCCTTCTTGGTTGTACAAGATCACTATACTCGTAATATTTGAAAATATGCAATCAGTGAGACTAACGAACTAGAAACAAATGATCTTCACGAAATTAAATGAAAACACAGAGATAACAAAGATTAGATAGACAATGAATGGAAAGCCCTTTTGTATTGATTTCTCTCTGATCTATTTACACTTCCAGAAAATATGCCAAGTTCTTCCTCCTTCGAATGGCGTAGAAAATACCATTATATAGCTTACAATTTAGTTACTCTTCGTACCCGTTTCTTTTAACTAAAGAATAGTTAAGGACCGCCAAATCGCAGTACCTCAACCTATTACAAAGAAAACTGAAAAAGAAAGGGAAGAAAAGAAACGTATGGGGAAGAAGACAGGTGGCCGGTCACTGAGAGGTACCCATCAACTTTAGAAACCGCTGCTTGAATTTCTTCCACGTCTCAGCTATGTCTTTGCCACGAGGGACACACCAGAATTTTCATCTTGAAGATGACAATGGATATCTTTGAAAACTGATATAACCAGCGTATTGAAAGCTTCGTCTTTCTACCAGCTGTCCTTAGAATTTGATCTTCGGATTGATAGTATCAGAGCCACAACTTAAATTCATATTTAGCATATTCGGGTAGAGCGGGAAAAACTAAGTATGAATTGCATTAGGTTCACTTGGGACATGTGAGACGCGAATGCGCGAAACACGCGGCTCAGCCGATTCGGGTGAAACAGGGAGAAAATGCATTTTGGGACATTTGGGACGAAAACACGCGAAGTACGCAGTTTGGGTGAATCGGCCGAAAATGGAACGACTTGCACTTTTTGATTTGGGACAAAGAGCTCTGAAGTACGCGACTCGGCCGGTTCGGGTGAAAATGGAACAGCTCACACAGAAAGTTTGGGACACTTGGGACAAAAAGTTCCAAAGTACGCGGTTCGAGTGTTTCGGCCGATCGGGGAACAGAGAGCAATTTGGAACTCGGGACAGTTGGGACAAAATTGCGTGAAGGACGCGATTTGGGTGAATCGGCCGAAAATGGAACAACTTGTACAATTCTATTTGGGACACTTTGGACAAAATGGCACGAAGGATGCGGTTCGGGCGAATCAGCCGATCGGGGAACAGAGTTCACTTTGAGTTTTGGGACACTTGGGACAAAAACTTCTGACGGGCCCGAAAATGGGACAACTTCGGGGATTTCGGCCGATCGGAGAACAGAAGACCCGTTTGAACTTGGGACAGTTGGGACAAAAATGTTTGACAGGCCCGAAATACTTACAAAATGACCCAAAACACAGATTTTCTCAATTTCACGGCCTTTTTCACACCACCAGCTCGACAGAAAAGACATTTAAACTCAAAATTTTGAAATTTTTACTTTTATCAGAGCGGGGAATTTTGAGTGGACAACAGCTGGCTCCTTCTGGGGATGACTTGGCATAAATTCAAGGAATGAGACAAGGCAAGAACTTAGAAAAACTCGGTGAAGTAGACCAGTGCCTTATCCATTGGGCAACGAAGTCAAAAACAGACCAATACAGAGGGTAACACACCAAAAGCAGAGAAGCAAAAACACTGTACAAAATATACAAAGGACTCCCTAGTCACCTAGGACTTGAACAACTTGAGATACTGCCCACTATAAAGAAGTGGGAGGGGAGAACCATCCATGTAATCAAGATAGAAAGAATTCTTACCCGCAAAGTGTCTGATCTTGAAAGGCCCGAGCCAAAGGGAATCAAACTTTCCATGGCTGCCATGAGGTTCATGTCTTTTATCCCATAGCAACACAGTGTCTCCAACTTGGAAATCTCTGAACCTAGCTTTCTTGTCAAACAGGGCCTTTACCTTTTGCTGGTGAACAGATATCCTATCAGCAACCATCAATCTGTCCTCATTCAGTTTGTGCAGGTACATAATTCTCTTATCCAGAGCATCGCTGAAACTAGTATCCTCAATGGCCTTCATTAGGTGCAAGGCTGGCAGTTCCACTATCACTGGCAATTGAGCTTCTACTCCATACACCACTTGAAAAGGAGACATTCCAATGGATCTTTTAGGTGTGATCCTGTTTTCCCAAAGAGCATCATAGAGCTTCTTGTGCCAGTTTCGTTGAGACTCATTGACTAACTTCCTTATAATTGTCACTAGATTTTTGTTGGTGGATTCTACTTGCCCATTACCCTGGGGGTAATAATCTGAAGAATGAGCCAGTGAGATGCCATACCCGTAGCAGAAATCCATTATCTCAGTTGAGGAGAAGTTTGAAGAATTATCTGTTACAATCTTGTTAGGTACACCATACCTTACCAAGATGTTCTCTTTGATGAAGCTACATACCACTTCAGAAGTGGTGCTCTTGACTAGAATAGCTTCCACCCATTTGGTGAAGTAGTCAGTGGTAGTTAGCACATGAGTGTGACCAGCACTAGAAGCAGGATTAAGCGTACCAATGAAGTCCAAACCCCACTGTTGAAATGGTTCCTCAATCACAACCGGCTTGATAGGCAACGACGCCAGTTTAGGTCTTCCCACAAAAGTCTGACAGGCCTCACATTTATCCACCCACTTGGATGCATCTCTGAACAAGTAGGCCAGTAATATCCTCCCCGGAGTATCTTATGAGCTGTGATTGTTGAGGAATAGTGCCCTCCACATGCCTGATCATGAAAAGCTGAGAGCAATTTTCTCTGCTGTTCCTTGTCTACACACTTCAAAAATCTCCCATCTAAGCCACGCTTGAACAAAGCATTTTCCCACAATACATATTGCGCTGACCTCAATTTAACAGTCCTCTTTTCCTTGGCAGTTAAATGAGAGGGGCATTCCCCATAGGTGAGAAAATGGGCGATGTCAACATACCATTCATCGACTGAGCTAAGGAACAGAACAGTAGGAATGTCAGCTTTCTCCTCCAGCAACTCATGTTTGGCTCCTTTAGCAATGAGCTCACAAAGACCTTTTCCACGAACCAGCTTGGTCGGTTTGATATCAATGTCATACTCTTGGACCTTAGCCACCCAGTTCCCTCTCTTGGATCCAAATTCTTGCTGTGTGAGAATCGACTTGACGGTTGTATCTGGAACCAGCACCATGGAGTGAGAGTTGAGGATGTAAAAGTGAAACTGCTTCACAGCTTTGACCACTGCAAAAGCATGCTTCTCCATCATGGTGTATTTCAACTCGTGATCCTTCAGAATATAGCTCATGAATGCAATTGGGAGTTCATGCTCATTAGAGTCTTCTTGAGTCAAGACAGCAGCCAGGGTATTATCTGTAGCATAGCAATAGATGATGAAATCCTTGCTGAAATCAGGACAGGCCAAAACTGGAGTTTTAGCGATAGCTCTCTTGATACCCTCAAAGGATTCCTTTCCTTCAGAAGACCAACCAAATGTTTGCTTCCCTTTCATCATCTGAGAAATATTCAAAGTTAATTCTGCAAAATCAGGGATGAATCTTCTCAAGAAATTGATCTTACCGAAGAAGGAGTGCACGCCCTTTTTACTGGTTGGGAGAGGAATTTGCTGGATGGCTTGAACTCGTTTAGGATCAATCTTAATCCCATCCTTGGAAACGATGTGCCCTAATAACTTTCCCTCAGTGACACAAAAGACAGATTTTTTAGGGTTCAGAGAGATTCCATGCTCTCTGTATCTTAGCAGAACTGTCTCCAGGTGATCAAAATGATCTGCTCTTGTCTTGGAAAACACTGTCAGGTCATCAAGATATATGACAATACACTTCCCTTTCAAGCTTCCAAAATCCAGATCCATGGCTCTCTGAAAAGTGGCACCAGCGTTAATGAGCCCAAAAGGCATCCTTTTGTAACCAAAGGTGCCCCAAGGAGTAGTGAAGGCTATCTTGTGTTGATCTGTAGTATCAACCTCTACCTAATTATATCCAGAAAATCCATCAAGCATAGATAACATTTCCGATCCTGTTACTGCTTGCAATACTTGATCCATCATAGGCAAAGGATAATTATCTTTTAGAGAAGCCTGATTCAGGTTCCTGAAATCAACACAGATGCGGATCTCACCATTCTTCTTCCTAACAGGCACAATATTTGCAATCCATGTTGAATGGTGAATGGGAAAGATGATATTAGCCTTCAACAACTTCTGAATCTCCTGAAAGATGGTGTCAGCTATTTTGGGATTATACTGCCTCTGTTTCTGCTTGAAAGGCTTAATTCTAGGCTTAAGAGGGATAGAGTGCTGCATATCTTTTGGCTTGAAGGCTTTTAGATCCTCATAAGAGTAAGCAAGAACATCCTTATACCTCCTTAGAAGATCAATTGCTTTTCTCGTCTCATCTGCTGTGCAACATTTTCCGATATTCACGAGCTTGGGGTCAGTAGAACTTCTAATATTGATTTTGTCATGTTCAGCTGATTATTGAGGCCCAGAGGAAGCTCTAGATTTCACATACCTGTCATGTTTGTCAAATAATTCCTCCAAACTCACCAAGCCTTTAGGAATCTTGTTTCCTTTGAGTTTAATGCACCCTTCCTGATCTATTTCTTCTCCTTGGGTGATAGCTTGGCCAAAGGACACACTTTCACGAGGCAGGTTGTCACTTCCCTCAAAATACAGTTGTTCAAAATTACCTTTGAGTTCCAGGAAGGAAAGCAAATGCTGATCATTATTGAAAACCTGCCAGTTATTGGTGTTGTCAGGTACACTAGGCCGATGGACCATTTCAATGGTGAATTTGTCCTGAGAGAAATCAAGATGAGGAATCAGCAGTGACCCTGAGACAGCTAGTGAATCAACCCTGCTGTTCTTTTCCCTAGGTATTGCTTCAATGGAGAAAGCGTCAAGGAATTCAATGGAATCCCAAACCTGATTCCGGTAATGCTTCAGCCTCCCATTTTTTACCTGAAAGAGGTTTCTGACTTGCTTTACAATCAGCTCTGCATCACCACGAGCCAGGAGGTTATTTACACCTTGTTCTTTGGCCACCTGCAATCCGAGAATGAGAGCTTCGTACTCTGCTGTGTTATTAGTATTCTCAAACTGTAACTTGAATGAAAAGGGGTGTAGGCTTCCTTCAGGTGACACTAGCAGGACACCAGCTCCAGAACCAGCTGAGGAACAACTTCCATCAAATTCTAAAATCCAAACCCCGTTAGGATCTCTAGGAGACACTTTGGGGGGTGGGATTTCATCAGGGGACATAATCATGTAATTACCATGACCCATATCCTCATAGAGTATTTGTGCTTTAGGATCATCCGTCTTTTGCACAATATACTCAGATTTTTTCTCAGGCAGCAACTTCTTCATTTGTCCATTAACCGGTACAAGGGCATGTGACCAATCCATTTGAATTTCCCCACCCACATCTTTACAAAAGTTCCTACTTAGCAACATCCCGTATGAAGGAGGGATATCTGCTACTAAGATGGTAGCCAACACTTTCTTTTCGGGTAGCAAAAGCCACTTGTGCATCTTTAATCCTTCCAACCAGAGGCACTTCCTTACTCTCCATAGAGTAGCAAGATCCATAAGTATGAGTGAGGGTTAAGCCTAAAGCATGAGCTACTTTAGCTGGCATGACATTGTCCGAGGCTCCTGAATCTATGACACAATTACTGAGTCTATGGCCAACTATGAGAAGTGTTACATAAAATGGTTTAATTTTGTCACCAGGCGAGGTGACAGCAGCTACCAGACTGGGCTATGGTGCAGAAGGAGGAGTAGGTAAAAGGCCTTTAGAGGTGGTCTTGGAATGGGAATTAACAAATTGAATCATCTTGGCAAAAGCTTTGGGATGGGTCTGATAGTACTCAGCTTCTGAGATTTAGACCTTGGTCTTTTTTAGGTGATCAAAAATATCAAAAGACCCAGAAGTGGACGGGCCATCATCATTTGAAATTCTAGGCTTATCAACTTTAGGAGAAAAAGAAGAAGTAACTTTGGTAGCAGGATTGATAGGACTCACCTTTGGTGTAGACGAAGTAGGGATAGGAGATCCTCTTTTTGTAATCACGGGAATGGTTGTCGACTGCTCCTTGGATTTCTTGATAGGCTGTGTCACTTTCTCCCTCTGACATGTCTGCTCTCGAGTCATGACAGCAAATGATTCGTTATTCATGTCAGCTACCACTTCATTATAATCATCTCCGTCGTCAATGCCCTCAGTGGTAAAGAAATTAACTCAAGATCCCTCAATTTCTTCAGCCTCATCATCAAATTCCTCCACAAATTCCTCGCAAGCTTCATTAGCCTCATCATCATCTGGCTCTTCAACTTCACAGGTTGCATTCACAGGAACCTTAATAGGAGGTCCTTCAAGTGCTAGTCTTGTTTGAGAAGCAGGAAAAAGATTCCTGGGCTGGAAATTTCTTCTTGGAACATCTGCATAAGGGGCATGCTGAGCCAATTGTTTCTTTTTAGCAATAAGATCATTCGCAAGTTTCTGAACTAATGGATCAGTGTTAGGTCCAGGGGTGGAAGAGGAAGAAGCAGCAGACTTAGATTTGGGAGGGTCTCTTCTCAACTTCCCTGACATGATCAAGTCATCTTCGACACTAACAACTAGTTCTTGATCTAGAGCTAACGTTGCGAGATTAGCCCTTCTTAGTGTGTAACTAACTTTAGGTGATTGGGCATTTAGAAAGAAACATTTTTGAATCCGATCAACAGGTCGAGTGTTTGTTGGAATTTTATTTATCAACCTGTTGAACCGGGCCACAAATTCTCTCATGGGCTCTTGTGAATCTTTCTTTATCTGAGAGATTTGGGCTAGCAAGGCATGGACATCTTCTGCCGGCTTGAAATGATTCTCGAACTAGGTTCTCATTGTATCCCAGTCGGTTATAGCACCAGCCGGAAGGTGAAAGAACCAATCAGCAGCATTATCTTGTAAAGTCTCCACGAACAGTCTTACGGAGACGTCCTCATGTTCAACTCCCAAAACTCCACATGCAACTATGAAGGCTGCAATATGTTCATCAGGATGTACTTTGCCATCACCTTTGAATTTTGGGAAGTTCTTCTGGTTACCTCTGGGTAACTCATGTAAAGGCTGAGTAAGGGCCAGGGGCCCGACACGTTGACCCCATGGTAATGGTGCCACCATTCTTGGAAATATGGCTTGGAGAGGAACTGTAACACCAACAAGGATCAAAGCTCGTAGATTGGGACTAGCAGGCTCTGAAGGAATACCACCCGTAGGACTTCTATCTTGAACAGGTGGAGTGCTTGTCGAACGAGTCCTTCTATCTCTTGTTGAAGTTGAAAGGAAAGGAAAACCTTTTCGCTCTAAAAGCTGAAACTGAGAATCTTCAATACCAAGGGCCCTTCTCCCTCGAGTGAAACACGGAGTCGCCAGATCAAAGGATGATCAAAAATTTGTAGAACTGGAATGCGATTTTCCCCAGCGGAGTCACCAAAAACTATTGGTCGTCAAATAGGACTTTTAAGAAGAGCAACAGTCAGGGGACAAGAAGTCCCTCCTCTTTAATGGGAGAGGTTCCCTTATTCAGAAACGAACTTATTTACAAATATACAAAACATGATTTTATGGTTGAACTTGGATATTACGAAAGAGTTTTCCACAAGGATCATCAGTTACAAAAGGACTGAGGAAAGGGAATACGAGGGTGAGCAGAAGAGCAACATGCAGAATTATAGATAGTAGAATAATCCTTTATGTATGCGAAGTTGCAGTGAATTTAAAACAAGACCGTTTGCATTGGATGAACAAGATGAGATTACCAGACACAAAGTTCTGTAAATAACCTTCTTCAGATTCATTAATCAAGGACACAAAGTTCCTTCTTGGTTGTACAAGATCACTATACTCGCAATATTTGAAAATATGCAATCAGTGAGACTAACGAACTAGAAACAAATGATCTTCACGAAATTAAATGAAAACACAGAGATAACAAAGATTAGATAGACAATGAATGGAAAGCCCTTTTGTATTGATTTCTCTCTGATCTATTTACACTTCCAGAAAATATGCCAAGTTCTTCCTCCTTCGAATGGCGTAGAAAATACCATTATATAGCTTACAATTCAGTTACTCTTCGTAACCGTTTCTTTTAACTAAAGAATAGTTAAGGACCGCCAAATCGCAGTACCTCAACCTATTACAAAGAAAACTGAAAAAGAAAGGGAAGAAGAGAAACGTATGGGGAAGAAGACAGGTGGCCGGTCACTGAGAGGGACCCATCAACTTTAGAAACCACTGCTTGAATTTCTTCCACGTCTCACCTATGTCTTTGCCACGAGGGACACACCAGAATTTTCATCTTGAAGATGACAATGGATATCTTTGAAAACTGATATAACCAGCGTCTTGAAAGCTTTGTCTTTCTGCCAGCTGTCCTTGGAATTTGATCTTCGGATTGATAGTATCAGAGCCGCAACTTAAATTCATATTTAGCATATTCGGGTAGAGCGGGAAAAACTAAGTATGAATTGCATTAGGTTCACTTGGGACATGTGAGACGCGAATGCGTGAAACACGCGGCTCGGCCGATTCGGGTGAAACAGGGAGAAAATGCATTTTGGGACATTTGGGACGAAAACGCGTGAAGTACGCGGTTTGGGTGAATCAGCCGAAAATGGAACGACTTGCACTTTTTGATTTGGGACAAAGAGCTCTGAAGTACGCGACTCGGCCGGTTCAGGTGAAAATGGAACAGCTCGCACGGAAAGTTTGGGACACTTGGGACAAAAAGTTCTGAAGTACGCGGTTCGGGTGTTTCGACCGATCGGGGAACAGAGCAATTTGGAACTCGGGACAGTTGGGACAAAATTGCGCGAAGGATGCGATTCGGGTGAATCGGCCGAAAATGGAACAACTTGCACAATTCTATTTGGGACACTTGGGACAAAATTGCACGAAGGATGCGGTTCGGGCGAATCGGCCGATCGGGGAACAGAGTGCATTTTGAGTTTTGGGACACTTGGGGCAAAAACTTCCGACGGGCCTGAAAATGGGACAACTTCGGGGATTTCAGCCGATCGGAGAACAGAAGACCCGTTTGAACTTGGGACAGTTGGGACAAAAAGTTTCGACAGGCCCGAAATACTTACAAAATGACCCAAAACATAGATTTTCTCAATTTCACGGCCTTTTTCACACCACCAGCTCGACAGAAAAGACATTTAAACTCAAAATTTTGAAATTTTTACTTTTATCAGAGCGGGGAATTTTGAGTGGACAACAAAACCCAAACCAAAAGGGTTTGACAAAACCAAAATTTTCACCTACCATCATGTGTTAGGACACGATGTAGAGAACTGTAAGGCCTTAAAAACTACCCTAGTCCAACTATGTCCTCTCGAAGAAAATTTTGATGACAATGATCTTCTTAATGAGGACCCCATTTCACCTTCACCAATTTCCACAAATCTTCCCCCATTGCCTAATCAGTGACCAAAATCTCCACCCCCAAAACTCACTGATCCATCCCAAAGATTCAAGATTAACATGGTTCACATAAGAGAGTTGGCCAACTCACCACCCAAACACCATTGCACCCTACTCATTTCACAAGGATCATATCCCCCACTAGGATTTTGTCCTTCATGTTGCTATAACTTCCATGACACACCCTCTTTATCCACCTCTCCTTATATTAACATGATCAACATTGCCACCCATGCTCAGAAAGACAAGGGCAAGGAAAAAGTAACTAGCTGATCAACCAACCATGTACCCAACATACCATCCACACCCATACCTAAAGTCATCATTTGAGGTCCTGCATATCCTATTTCCGATGGGGTCACACATCTAAAAATGCTAAAACAACTACACTAATCCCCACACAAAATGTCTTTATATGGCCTCATCCAAACCTTAGAGTCACATCGTCAAGCCCTCATGGAGGTCCTTCAATCTATCAAAGTCTTACAAAATGACCCCACACCCGTCACTTCCATCATTACCCCTCACCACGCGGCCTCTCACAATAGGCCTTCACCTTCCTCTACACCTTCTCCTAATATTTTCAGATGAAGAGATTTCTCCCTTCCAATCCAACAACCCCAACCTTGTTCTTTTCATCTCTGTCTTTATCAATAATATACACATACGATGTGTTATAATCGATGGTGGTGCTAGTATTAACATCATATCCTCCCATGCTTACGACCAAATTTAAATACCTGCCAATTATATGCATGGTAACCCTGTTATGTTGCATTCCTTCAATGATGCCATGACCTCTACACTAGGTACCATTGTTCTCCATGTCCGTGTAGGTCCCCGCACCATCCCGAAACTTTTCTATGTCCTAGAAGGGGAACTCCAGTATAACTTGCTACTTGGCTGACCTTGGATTTGAGCTATGGGTTGTGTCCCTTCAAATTTACATCGATGCCTCAAATTTGAACATGAGGGACATATTTACACCATTCCTGCAAACCCCTCACCTTTCAAGACCTGTAACATGCTATATCAGCCCAATAATGTGCTTGTATCGGTCAAGGCATCTGCCACTATCACCACTTCACCTTCACCCACGAGCCCATCCACCAAAATTGCCACTACTTCTACTACATCTAACCTTACTATCCCCACTGTAGCTATAGTCTCTACCATTGGCACCCCTGTTTTGTTAGGAAATATAATATTTACATTGTGTAGATAATAATTACATTTGGTAATTATTATTATATTTGTAATTTGTTATTTAGTTGTTATATAAAACAACTAATAACAAATGTGTGTTGAGTTGTTTGGTTGTTACAAACAACTCACGAGATTAGTATTTGTTAGTATTGTAGTTTCCTAGTTTATAGGAAACTATGTGCCTATACATGTGTAATTACATCTTATGTAAATTATCCGAAATGAATGTAATAGAAGATCATTATTCCGTGTATATCTAAACAGTTTTATTGTGCAAATCTGTGGCATTTATTTCATTTGGTGTCAGAGCAAAATAACTACACTGGGTTGAAACTGTAAAAGCATGTATGGAACCTTGAGTATAAAATAGGGCATCTCCATTACTAGTTTTTGGTTGCCCCGTGTGTGTGGTTATACCCATATACAAGGTGACCTGCATACACGTGATGGATTTGAATATAGCATATTTGTGCACTTGTTTGCATCATTTACTCTGTGGCAAACTTTGATCGAGATCGCCCCTACATCCATCGTCAACGACTGATTGGATTTTCTTTAGTCCGTCAAATTTTCAATTGCATGTGATTGGAGAATATTGCTCTAACTCGGCTCAACTTTCCATTGTTTGGAGACTCAGCTGTGAACATCCCAAGGAGATCGATCATTCAAAACACCCAACAAAATTTGGTATTTGATCTATATCCATTTTGTAGGCATTTTGTTAAATCTATATCCATTCACGAATTTTATCAGTCAAAGATAAAGGCGCAGATATTTCCATATGATCCATTCAGATCTCCAAATGGTTTTTACATCACCCATCCCACAACTTACCCTCTTAAGGTCTCACACAATACTACTAGATGAACACACAGTTGCATAATACGATGGATCTAAATTGATGCAAGCTGTAAGAAAGTGTATTCAATGAATTATATCGAGTCATCAAACAAATGAATGGTTTGGGTTATATGGGAATCCTAATTGCTTAGAAGGAGCACATATCTGTGGTTTTATCTCACGTCACAAGTCTGCACAGTCAAATCCTTTGACAGCTTTAGTGTTCTCACGGGTCTGTTTGGTTCGGCCCTGAGTTGTTTTGACAATAGTGCTTTGCAAACCACTGCTCCATCACTTTATTGGCTCAGTCAATATCTTCTACAAATCTATTCAATTGAATCGCCATGCATTGAGTCGCATCTAGCTATCGATCAGGTAGAAAAATAAAGGCGAGTGGTTTTCCAATATTCAAAGGTATTTGCATTCCTTAACAAAGCATACACGTGTTATAGAGGTCAGGTCAATTATGGCTCTTAGTTACTCTTAACTAGCTTGTTGTAGTTTGTGAAAAATTGTTAAGTCTCTTTAATTATAGTATCACTGGTAAGTTTCATCATTGATCTATTGTATTAAAAAGTAATCTTTAATTACTTTTTACAAGTTATTACAAGGACGCATTCTCAGTAGAATCCAATGTCCAAATTGTGTGAAAATTCATAATGAATAAGTTGAGTCACATCGAAAAATTTGAAGGCAAATATTTTCATACCTAGCAAGTGTGGACTCAATTATTCCTAATCAACAAAGACTTATGGGATATTGTTGATGGAAAAGAAAAAAACCTGACAAATGCAGATGAAGCAATAAAATGGGACAGCAGAGATCGAAAGGCTACAATAATTATCAAATTGGGTCTATCAACTACTTATCTACATCATATAGACTTAAAAAAGTCCTCTCATACAATCTAGGTGACATTGAACAAGTTGTTTGGATCACAAATGGGAAGTGCAGCGATATCCTTAAAGCAAATATTGTTCGGCCTCAAGATGGAAGAAGGTGAGAGCATGGCAGAGCATATCAATAAGTTTTGTTCTATTTGTAATCAACTTGCTGGCATAAAAGTAGATGTATTTGATGATGATGCTAAAGCAGTATTACTTAATAACATGCCTTCATGTTATTCTAATATGGTCTTTACATTAAGAAAAATAAATCCAAGTCTAGAAGAACTTATTTCTTCTTTGTTAGATGAAGAAAAAAGAATTATGGTTGTTGAACCAGAGGAGACTGCAATGTTTGGCAGAAACAAAAAAGAATCTAGTAAGAAAATTCCCAAATACGGTTCAACCTCTAAGGGACCGAAGAAAAAATTTACATGCTACTATTGTAAACAACCTGGTCATATATCTAATAATTGCAGAAAAAGAACACAAGACTTACTTGATGGGAAACTACAAGATAATGCCATGATTGTTGATGAAGAAGGAGAAAATGAAGAGGAAGAAAATACCGCACATCATAGTGATGAAGATTTTCTCTTCTAGATGATTTTTGACAGGAGGATGGAGGTCATTCAGCAACCTCTTGTTAGTCTCCAACAACGGGGCCGCATGAAGTTATGGTGACAGTGTGTGTGTGAGTTTTCTTTCATTTCAGAATTGCAGTTTGTTATGTGCAGTATGATTTCAGAGTTCTTGTTTTGGATTGAATAAGTGAAATGTTCACATTGAGGGGGGAACATGGTCTCATTGTTCCATTTCCATTATGTTTTATTGTTTAGTTTTGAAAGCAGTATTTCCTACATGATTCCCTGTTGTAGAGACATTGTATAATATTGATAAAAAAATATTGTAGCAATCATGATGTGAAGGTTTTTGGTAAACCAGGAAAGCCAATTGAAAGGTTTTTGGTAAACCTGTAAAACCAATTGTGTAAGGTTTTTGGTAAACCTGCAAAACCAATTGTGAAAGGTTATTAGTACAGCTGTAAAACCAATTTGGTAGGGTTGTTGGTAGAAGCCAGAGAAAACCATCAATGTGCATTGGCACATGTTTGAGTTTTGTGCAAGCCCAATGCTGCACATTTGCGGAGTTGATCATGAGCACACAGAGGTGGCAGGCTACAATCAATGAACGAGATATGTTGTACCATGTAAACATTAAGGGGGGGAGGATGTTAGGAAATATAATATTTACATTGTGTAGATAATAATTACATTTGGTAATTATTATTATATTTGTAATTTGTTATTTAGTTATTATATAAAACAAATAATAACAAATGTGTGTTGAGTTGTTTGGTTGTTACAAACAACTCATGAGATTAGCATTTGTTAGTATCGTAGTTTCCTAGTTTATAGGAAACTATGTGCCTATATATGTGTAATTGCATCTTATGTAAATTATCCGGAATGAAGGTAATAGAAGATCATTATTCCGCGTATATCTAAACAATTTTATTGTGCAAATCTGTGGCATTTATTTCATGTTTCCCCATCATCTAGCGAGCCATCTATACCTGCTACCCACATACCAACTAATGATCCCTTAGAAGGTGTTTTTCAACGCCTCACTCTGGGGGAATACCACCTATACAATATCAACACCTTCCTCACCCCACAAGAGTATGGGAATCTGCATCAACACCCCAACTACAACATCCACATCAGTGACGTCTTCCCTTATGGCCCTCCCCACCTTCACACTAACCTAACGTATGGGGGGCTTGATATGGCCACCTATAAACCTGAACCTCCATCCCAAACCCAATAATTTTCATCTGAACTACACTCCATCACTAACCGCCGTTTCACTCACACTTTCTTCCACCAGTGTGCGTGGAAAGGATTTGGCTTCAATTTTTATGAACAAGGCCGCCACACTGTCATCTCCTGTACCTCTCGTAAACACAATGACTGTAGTGGCATTTGTTTTAATGCTCCACCCTCTAAGAAGGTTTGCATCGACCTTATCTAGGAAAATAAATCTTCCCCCTCTCATTCACCCACATTACCATCTTCACCCACAGAGTCCATAGATCCCAAATCTATTCCTCCTAACTTTTTTTTTTCATAAACACCATTTCCCCGAGACCATTGACCTATCAACACAATGGCGAGGCTCCCTCTTCTCTCCCATTCCTGTATCCTGACATGATCGATGATGATACACCTTTAATTAACATCATTCAATTTCAGGATGATGTGTCCATCCTCACCAACCTTGGTGCAGAAGGCTCTTATATTCATTGGTTGTTACCCTTTGAGGCACAAACCATGTTGAATGAATCGACCATTGAAGTCAACATTAATACTCAGGATGACCCGCACATTCTAAAGATCAGCCAATCCTTAGATGCTACTGAACATGAAGCCTTCACATCTTTCCTTCGGGACCATTGTAACACATTTTCCTGGTCCTATGCCGATATGCCTATTATTGACCTAAAAATCATTTTTCACAATATCGTAACCATTCCTGATGCCAAACGCATCAAACAAAAGCTACGAAAAAATGCATCCTTGCATTGCACTTTTGGTTAAAGAAGAGCTTCAACGCCTTCTCTCAGTTTCCTTCATTCTACCCATTTATTATCCCCAATGGATTTCTAACATCATTCCTGTCATGAAAGTGACAGGGGAACTCCACATTTGCACATATTTCCTTGACCTCAACCTCACCTGTCCCAAAGACAATTTCCCACTACCAAGCATTGACCAACTCGTTGATCTCATCGCTAGCCATGAAATGTTGTCGCTCAAGGATAGTTTCTCAAGCTATAATCAAATATTACTAGCCCCATAGGATCAACACAAGAATGCCTTCATCACCCCTTAGGAGACTTTTTCTATCAAGTCACGCCCTTTGGCCTAAAAAATGCTGGTACTACATATCAGCGAGTCATGACTTACATCTTCCATGACGACATGCATCACATATTGGAGGATTTTGTAGATGATCTGATTGCCAAATCCAAGCATCGAACTGAACACCTGACCATTATTAAAGTCATCTTTGTCTACCTGATCACGTATTGTGTCCGTCTTCAACCAAAGAAGTACGTCTTTGCGGTACTTTCCAAAAAATCCTAAGTTTCATCATTTCTTTACATGGCATAGAAGTCAATCCTGCTAAAGTCAAGGCTATTCTTGAAATTCCGCCACCCACTAAGCTCCAAAACTTCATAGCTTATAAGGAAAGTTGAAATCAATTTGTCATTTTATCTCACAGCTTTTCGATCACTGTCAACCATGTCATCATCTTCTCAAGAAAGATGTTTCATTCAAATGGGATGATGAATGCCATAAATCCTTCGAAGCCTTGAAACAATACCTCCTTCAACCACTAGTGCTCATTCCTCCTAAGGATGACTAACCCTTTTACCTATATATTTCCACCACTGACAATTCTCTAGGTGCCATGCTCGCTCATTGCGACGACCAACACCAAGAGCAAGCGGTTTATTACATAAGCCATACCCTTCTTGACTATGAAACTAGATATACCCATGCCAATTTTTTTTTCCAAGCCTTAGTTTTCATCACCACCAAACTCCACCATTACCTACTCAACCACAAAACCTTCGTCATTACTAATACTGACCCATTACACTATATGTATGCCAAACCTTATCAAAATCAACGTGCCATACTTTGGCTTATGCTTTTGGCTGACCTCGATCTCAAATTCATCCATCAAAAGCCCATCAAGGGCTAGGCTATCACTGACCAATTGGCTGATGCACCTATTTATGGGAATCAACCCTCTAACTTTGACTTCCTAGATGAGTCTATAGCTACCCTTTCCCTAAATGAACCCACTTACCAAATGACACTTTTCTTTGATGGCTCCAAGTGTCAGCGTGGGGGTGGGGGTGGGGTCATCCTCATTCTACTTGATGGTGAACCTATGAATTTGTCTTTTAAACTCAATTTTGATTTTACAAATAGTATTGTTGAATACGAAGAACTCGTATTGGGTCTCCAGGCTGCTTATGCTTTAGATGTTAAGTCAATCAACATCTTTGGTGATTCTCAATTGTCATAAAACAAGTCAATGGTATATACCAATGTCGTAATAAGATACTTCAAAAGTGTAAACATCATGTCGACATACTGTTGACCACCTTTGACCGTTACACACTTCAAACCATCCCATGTTCTACTAATAAATTTGTAGATACCATGGCCTGCTTGGATTCTCAAATACCTGCTTCACCCACTAACTCTAGAATATTTGTCACTATATAAAGACTACAATCACCCTCTTATTTACCTCGTGAAGTTTACTCCGTTGGAACCATTGCCCCTGACCCACGTGACCTTTGGTTTAAGCAATATGTAGACTATCTTTCCCTTTCCATTCTACCCGCTGATCTCACTCGTAATGGACAACTTGCCTTTCTTAAAAGTGTCTCCCGTTATGTCATCACGGGTGGTCTTATTTACAAGCATGGATTCAATGAAATTCTCTTACGATGCCTTATGAGTTATGAAATTCCCTACACCATTAAGGAAGTCCACGATGGAATTTGTGGAGGTCACTTTAGTGGTTTAGCCATTGTAAAGCACATTATTTACCTAGGCTATTATTGGCCAACCCTGAACTGTGACTGTTGTGATTATGTCATATGTTGTGTGAAATTCCAATAACATGTTAATCTTCATCACACACCTAGTCATGCCTTATAGGTCGTGTGAGACCTTTGGCCTTTCTCTTAATGGGGTTTGGATCTTGTCGGTGAGATCAACCATCATTCTTCACAATGCCACCAATGGATCATAACCGCTATTTTACACTAAATGGGTAGAATCCATTCCCCTCATTTCTACCAAAGCCAAGAAAATATGTGAATTCATCAACCATCACATCATTTTTCATTTTGGTGTCCCTCACTGCATTATCACTGATAATGGAAAATAATTCAAAAGCAAAACCCTACACAAACTATGTGATGCTTTCGACATCCAACTTAGTTTCTCATCACCTTATTACTCGCAAACCAATGGTCAAGATGAATCACCCAATAAAACCTTAAACAAAATTCTTATGAAGGTAGTCAACGATACTGGGAAGGATTGGCATACACACATTCCTTTCACCTTGTGGGCTTATCACACTAGTATTCACACTTCAACTGCTGCCACCCCCCCTTTTCTCTGGTCTACAGTACTGAGGTTGTCTTACCTCTCAAAGTCTAGATTCCATCTCTTTGCATCTCACTACAAGACATGCTCAACGACGATGAATTTCTCCAGGATCATTTAGCACAACTTGAATTATTATATGAAGGTCGTCTCAACGCTCTTGACCATCTCTAAATCTACCAAAAACGTATCAAACGTGCCTATGAAAAATGTGTTCACAAATGAACCTTTCAGGTTGGTGACCTCATCCTGAAGGAAAATCAACATGTAACCAAAGAGGAGAAAAGTAAATGGGGAAAATTTGCTCCTAATTGGCTCGGACCCTATATCGTTACCCATGCCTATGGATCAAGTGCTTATCATTTGTCTTCACTCGAAGGTAAACCCGAACCTGAGCCCCTTAATGCCTTGCATCTTTGACCATTCTATTGTTGATATCAAGTCCTATATCACTTTCTGTCAGTTGATCGCTCATCCCTTGAGCGTTGTTCACCTTCCATATTACCCATTTTGAGGATCCATGACTAAACAAGAATCATGTGATTACCCGTCACCTTTTAGCCTTGTCTTCAATATGAGTACCATGGCTCTACTCATAGCATGATTCTCATGGATACTTTTCATGTCTTCTTCAAGATGGAATCCCATGTTCATTCATCACTCGAAACCACCTCTTCCACAGTTAATCTTTGTGTGTTATGTTCTTGTCTTCTAAACAAGAACCTAATCTTCCTCTATAGTCTTGTCCATGACTTAAACGTCTAAAACCAAAAAGGGATACAACTCCTTGAGTCAAACTTTCAACAAAAGATAACTCCCTTAAAAAGGACATCTCTTCTTTCTATTCTACAACTATAAATATACTGCTCCATTTAAGGATAACTATATAAAGTCATTACAAAAATATAATAAATATTCTAAAGCTTCCCACATCTATCAGCTTCACGAAGACCTCAAGGAGATAATGTACCCATCCCATATAGACTTCCCACATCGACCAGTCTATTAAAAACAAACAAATAAAGAAAAAGATGAAATTTTTTGCCATGGACTTGCCTATTTTGGATTCCGGGTTTCTTGTTCTGAAAAACACATCCTATCGTACACTAAGTTATGCTAAACCACCCATTCTCACCTCATTTACCTTCTTATCCTAACTCCCTCTCTACTCAAGGGACTCGCCACAACCGCGACATTTCATGATCATGTGACTTTTCTTCACCCTTAGAATAGCCCATTATGCAAGGCCTGTAGGGTCTTACGTTCATAAGCCCATCTTAGGGTATGGTAGACTCATTAGGGTTCTTATCAATTAGGTGGTTCTTTTTCCACCTCTTACCTTTCTACCTTCTTTTATCACCTATTGATTATCCTATAACAGGACCAGCTCATCGACACTTATATTTAAAACAACTCAATCATGCCTATGAACCAACCATGCCCACATTCACTCATGCCTAATACCTATCAATCCATTCCTCTCCTTCATCACAATCTTCCCTAGCTTATGGGAGAACTACATTGGCCTGAGGTCCCTTTTTCGCCGGGACTATGTTGGCAGCACTTCGAGGGCATGGGGCCCTTGGAGGTTAGCTCGGCCACTCTCTACCCTAACCAATTCCCTCTTCCCCTTTCCTATTCACATTGTACCCTAGTTAGTTTCCTTTGTATATCAATAATTGGAAATTAAACCAAACAAACAACAATTACTTACCATCTTTACCATCATCACTCATACATTCATTTCATCTGGTCTACAATTTCTTTACCATAATCATACATTTTCCTACAAATCATCTTAACACGATCCACACCATCATTGATTGCACAAATTAATGAATTAGAAACTCAACCATGCCTAACAACTTTGACTCAATCCATGACTATGACCTGACTCAATCCATGCCTAACACAGACTCTAACTCAATCCATGCCTATGACCTTACTCAATCATGCCTAACTCAACTTAACTCCATCCATGCATAAACAGACCTGACTCCATCATGCCTAAAATGACCTTGACTCCACCATGCCTAACTCAGACCTGACTCAATCCATGCCTATGACCTGACTCAATCATGCCTAACATACACACTACACTCCGCACATGCACTACATGACACTTGACTCTATCATGCACTAATCACACTTGATTTCAACATATATATATATATAATAATGAAAATTAGCACATGTATACTATCCATCATTATAAACACCATCATCTATAAATCAGATAGTCTGTATAAAAATACATGAGAACATATATCCCGATAATAATCACAATAATCTCAAAACTCTCAGATACAGCCTCACCATCTTTAGCATGCATGCCAGTATATCATTAAAAATCTCCAAAAACTCTCATCTACATCCTCATTCTCTTCGGCATGCAGGTCGATATTTATCCAAAACATACACAACTATACAAAACAGGAGGTATTTGTGGCTATCAGACATCACCTTGCTAGATATCCTCCATATTTTTCTCACATATCTCCTCCTCCTCCTTTTGCCCTTGTATGACGACGTCCAGATAGCATCTTACCACCCATCATCAGTCCTGGTCTAGATCTCTATTGGTACCCTCACCTGGGGATTGCCTCCATGAATTGGTGGCCTCACCGTGACCTTGTCTCAGGGGCTTCGACGGCCCCCCTGTGCTCTCTACATTGTGGGTACATGACCTAGTCCTCTCACTCGAGGCCTGTATGTGATCTATACTCTCCATAGGATAGAAAATATATTCCTGATGACCATCAAAATTTCTTGATAATACCTGGACATCACCTAAGGCATCCCTTAGACCTGACCTATCGGTACTATCTGTGGTGGATGCCATTAGCCTCGCAGCCCCTTCGTACCTGTCTACTCGGGACCCTTTGTCCCGTTGGTACCTTGTAAAGAGGGACACATGTCCCTTGTATCTATGACATGTCCTGAGGGACCATGTACTGTTCCTGCATATATTTATTCTTGAAGGACCACAACCTACGCCTATGTGTAGTGGCAAACTAGCCTTGCAAACCTATAATCTACATCTTGTAGGGCGGCCACCTGTATCCCATCCCCATCTCTACCCCATGTGGGGTACCTATCCCTGTGCTACATGGGCTTGTAGAGTGGCCACCTGTGTCTACAACATAGCAACATGTGCCTCTGAACTTGTTAGCTACCCCTGTAAGATAACCAACTATGTAATCAGGGTAGCCACCTACCCCTATAGGACGCATCCCTCAAAACAATGATGGTGGATAAATTTGGCTGCCTTAGCCTTCGATGGTAGTACTCATAAATGTGCATCCCACCATTACCTATATCTATCAATCACCTCGATTATCATCAATTTGCCGATCTATCACCTCCTCCTCCTTCCTCTGTGGCCACTGTGGGATGTGGTAGAGGCAAAAACCTCTCCACATCATCCCTCCTGTACTATGGGAAAGGTGGCAGTATATCCTAAAGTAGCCTAAAATTGTCCGTCTAACCCTATCCACATGTATCATCTTGTGCTCTCCTTGCGCGTCGCCCCTCTTTCCACTGGAGCAGTAGTTGTAGCTCATGTAGCTCCTCTACCATCCACCCATATAATTGAAAAGCCATATAGGGCCTCCAAATGATGTCCACGCCGGACAACCCCTCTATAAATCACCTGTAATAAGCTACATCATGGGTAGCTCTAAAAGTCTCAGCGCTCCCCCAATCGCAGGCATCCATCGCCTATAGCCCACTCGAACAAACCCCGGCTCAAATGCATCAGATTAGAGGCATAACGACTGGACGCACACATACAATGTCCTCATACGCCCAGACAATGAAGTAGAAAAATACAACACAAGCTAAACCTTCGTAGCTGCCCATAAGCCCATAGCTCTTTGTACAAATATACCAGGAATGCAAGGCGCCCAGGAAAAATGGGTCCTGTCCTCCACCATGTAGTGCAAAACGCTCATTAATGATCATGGGAATATCCCAGCCTCCACATCTAGTCAATACAAAGCAACAGATTGCCTCCATCAACAACACTACTAACCTCATCTCCTCCGGATGGGCTTGGTACATATCCCCGTATCTCATACTGGCGGTATGGAACCTCAAATCTCTGCCAGCCCCTTGCCAAATATGGTCAGCATCAACTCCTCAAAGGCCTCTGAGGAGATAGAATACACCTGCATCCCCACTATCGAATAGACGTAGAATCCTGTATACACATCCTCCAGGGTGACTATGTGATCTCACCCGTCGGTAAATAGAAGGTATTAGTCGCTGAGTCCCATTTATCGATGAGAGTGACCATCAAACTCGGCTCCCAGACCATATGTCGGAACCGTCTGACCCCTATAAGGCCAACCTTTATAACATGGTGCCATTCCTTAGCTGTCGCACCCCCTCGTACCCTCCATGAGCAAGGCAGGTAACCCTATCCTGCATTTGTAACTAGTCCCTTGCCTGTACCCAAAGAAAATAAACTATTATCAAAATCTTACCATACCAAACACCACCCCTTACCTCATAAACCTTGTATCCAACCCTCACTTCTTAATCATACCAACCCAACCACTTACCCTTTGTTAGACCAATATATTCAGGTCATTTATACCTAATCCCCTATTTTTCTCTCATGAAACCTACCCTTACATCCCTTGACATATCCTTACCTCTTACCCTCGCTCTCTTACTGCCCTATTTTCCCATAAAGCTAGTCAACACCAGTCAACAACGACTGTTATCGGTCATGTGTAACCAACATCGGTCACCAATTACTTGACCAATGCTAGCCAAATACCATCGACGTTGGCCAACACTTGACCGGTGTTGGTCATTGTCATGATGTCAACAACCGCAAACCCCTACCCTACTTTTCAACAAATTCCCAACATCTACCCTAATCCTCCACTCCTAACCCCCCCAAACCTAGCCTTAGCTTTATTCCCAATCCTATTTCACCTACATCGGACCTTCCTACCCCTCATTTCCTTCCTTATTACTCATACATTCCCAACAATAAACTTACACCCAATTTTTCACCCAACCCCATTTCAATAGCCTATTTCAATCACAAATATAAGATTAGATAGAATCCTACTTCATCTCGATGTCATCAGCATGCGATGGCACATTTAGCCAATGTGCCAGTGGACCACCCAAACCTTCTCTAGCCTCTACCATGTCTAATCACCAAATCCAATACTCCTGACCTCCACCCCAATCACAATCAACCCCCCTATTCTCGTGGACCCATCTACTTGGCTCCTCTAACCAACTGGATCTCCCCACATCAGTAAGTATATCATCCCTCTTCCTTTCCTCCTGAAAAATCACAACTTGTTCAACGCTCTATCATTTTTACAAAATCCAAAACATATAAATGAATCCGTATTATACGATTTTTTATTTTTATATACCTTCGCCAACCTGACTGACATCGGTTATACCTAAACCGACATTGGTCCTATGCCATAGCACATAGTGGTTGGTTATACCGAAACCGACATTATTCATCTGCCCTAATAAACCATGATCGACTTACCTAGATCACGTCACCGGTTACCTATGACCAACATCGGTTACCTATCCTACTCTTGCCCATTCCCTTTCCCCATTTCCAATCCAACACTTAACCAAACTGGCCACTGTTTGACCTTACCCACCCTGTATTGCAACCAACCTCCTTGCCTACCTTACATATACCTGTCCTTAATTGTGTTTTGGGACTTGTAATTTTACCCATACCTCAGCCTTACTCATGTCATGACCTAGCTACCTAGACGTGGAACATTTTTACTGACCTATGACCTCATGTGCTTTGCTATACCTTGTAAAACTGTTACCTGTGTTTGTTCGACCCAATGAGCTTACTTTGCTTATTTCCTTTCCGTTTATCTCGACCTTTCCTTTGGTGTACTGGAACATACCCAAACGTTCCTGCAACTGACCTGCGAAGTGCCTCCACACAATATCCTATACCTTGGATAATGGAATCACCTTAACCTTATTTGGATAAACCTGTCGACCGTAGATGATGTAGACTTTACATGCTCTTCAAACCTGGTACCACGTGCCATACTTTATACATTTGCGATAGGTTTTACTGGTCACTACCTTTGACCCTGGCCCATTACCTTGATTTACCTGATTGGACCTTCATCCAATTACCCCCATTATCCACCTTCCTCTTCATCACATCCATCTTTTATCAAACCACTCACTCAATTCATTTCTTCTACCTCATTAGTTCCTAGTTTGAGGGGGATCACCTTCACCCACACAAGGGGTAACCCAACATCTTATTTTTCTCACCATCGCTTACCAATACAAGCTACACAATAAAAAGGGGCAAAAGTGTAGACACAGCAAATTGGATCACCCTCCCCTTGGTCCTTTGTCAAATAACCATCTCAAACATACTCATCTAACCATGGCCCCCTTCCACCCCACATCACCATTAATTTAATTTAATTAATATATATCCTCACAATATTTAATATCTAATTACCTTAATTAATACCCCCACCACCTCACCTAGACACCTCATCCATCCACATCACCCTAGACTTATTATTGGCATGTTTCCATAACCAACAATAATTAATTCTTACTTGCCTTAATGAGCTAATATTTGTTCTAACCCTAAAATCAATCCATAAAATCTCTCTAACCACATTCTCACTCTCATTAGAAGGGAAGTTTTTGTTCTAATCCATGAGAATAAACTGAACTAGACCCAAAGAAATTAGAAAGATCTACCCATTTCAGTAAGCCTAGGGAATCCCTCCTTAACTTACGTCGGTCACACCTAAACCAGTATGCCAGTCAACCCGGAACCATCGTCGGTTATCATTTATGGACCTAAACAACCTTATTTTAGGTGGGTTAGCACATTATAAGAGAAAGGGGGAAAGAAACTAGATCTACATACAATTAGAACGCAGCATCCTTTCATGCATCCAAACATCTAGATCCATCATTAAGAAAGATTTTGGAGGCATTGCACTCACAGAATCATTTTGGGAGCCACTGCTACAATATCCAACACCATTCATTTTGATCAACAGCCACCATCCATTCATCCATCAAAACCTACATCACAATAATTGCATCTCTACCTGCATTGTCTATTTCAGCATAGTTAACTTTTTTCATTCCTGTCATTAGTTTATACTTTACATCTTCATTCCCTCCATTGCTTATTAGCTTGTAATTCAACCATTTCCCTTACCCACACCACAAAATAACCATTCTAACCTAATATCCATTTTTGAGCATACCTGAGATCTCCACAAACATTCTCATCCACCCTCCCAACCTTGTTTGACCTCAGATCAGCCCCTACGAGTTTGATCTATTTGAGTTTCTTTCACCTCGACCATACTGACATTTCAGTTATCCACAGCCATCATCGATTCTCACCTAAACCGGCATCAGTCATACCCAACCAACTGACGTTAGTCTCTATGTTTTATCACCTTGACCAAGAACGAACACCCAACAATCATCTCACCAGTTGCAACCTAAACAACCCAGAATCAAACCATGACTAGTCCCAATACCCTGACAACTACTTACCTTTTTTATTTGACCATAGCCTAGCCTGTTATGTTAAGATTTTCTTACTGTAATTGAATGAGAAACCTAAATCATATCATCTACAGTAGGATTTATTTGTGATTTATCGACATTAAATTGGTTTTAAACAGTGGATTGACAGCCATCTTGGGAGTATCACACTTCTCTATAACTAGCACATGCTTGGAATTCCACTGTCATTTATCATTTAACCATCTTTTTTTGGTATTATTTTCTATTACAGGTAGTTCCTCCTAGCCAAAAGGAAGCTCTCATAATCGGCATTAGATCAAGAAGTCAGAATGTGTACAACAACCATCAACCAACCAAAATTTAACAGGTATTCCTCCTTGGCCCATACCCTTATCTATTTCATCACTTCAAAAATGTAAAGAAAATGGTGAAATAGTATCCTTGGCTGTAAGGCCACCAGGAAAAACCCACATTTTCAAGTGCATGAAAATACGTAAGCTACACCATTTAAGTAGAGGGACTTCAATTCCTGGAGCGTTGGCAAGAAACCCACAAATTTTTCCACATGAAAATTTTCTCACCAACAAGATGTTAGTTAGGTAGGTAATGTGGATAATAGATATAGTACAAGTGGCGGGGTTTTCTTTCTAGGCGAGTGTCTTGTGTCTTGGATGAGTAAGAAGAAATCCTCAATAACATTATCTACTTGTGAAGTAGAATGTATTCCAGCTGCTACATGTTATACAAAAGTACCTATGGATGAGTATAACATTGAAAGAATACAAACTGGAGTATGAAGGGCCAACTCCTATCTATTGTGACAACACTAATGTGCAATCAGTGTATCCATGAACCCTAATAATGCATTGCTAAGAGTAAACACATCCCAATCAAGTACCATTTCTTGATAGAGAAAGTTCAATGACTGCAAAGTTAAAATTTAATATATGCCTACCAAAGAGTAAGCTATGTAGACCCTTTTGGCAAAACCACGACCAAGAGTAGCATTTGAAAAATTAAGACAAAAATTAGTGTGTTGTGCTATCCTGTTAAAATTCATTGAAGCCATAGTGCAGAAAAGAGGGTGACTAATCAAAGTTATCTGTTATCTCCAAGGAAATGAAGAATGAAAATGCATTAGTACATATGGGGTGCATTTTACTTGAGCATATTACATTGTCTTTCTTAGAAAAATTAGGGAGAATTTACATGGTGAAGGAGTTGTTTTCCATCAATAAAAAAGGGGGAGTTTGTTGAAAAATTTATCATTGATGTCAAATAGGCTTGAACATGGGATTGAGTAGGTATGTCATTCTTCACGAGTTCTATGTTAAAGTGTTTCTTGTATTATAATGTATCTTATTTTTTTTCAAGTTATTGTCATTGGTTCAAGGGCCTAACATGGTGTCATCATTGTGGCATGAGTTCATCCAGTAGAATAGTGTGTGTCTCAAGGATTCAAGCATAGTCATTGAGTTACCCTTGTGTCTTCATTAGTGTCTATATCATGCTTCTTAAGTTAGAAATATGTGTTTCATTTATCTATCAGGTTTCTCCAAGGATTAAGTAGTGGTTGGTCTAGGAGTATGTTGAAGCATTGCTTAGGTGTGTCTTTAAGTCCAAAGGTAAAGATGATCCTATAAAACATTACTTAGTATTTATTATTGACAAAAAATGTATCAAAAGTGTCTCAGAGGTGTGAAAGTGGTACCACTTAGTGATTATCATTTTCATATTTGGCGTTCAAATTGTAAAACAAGTTAAATTAGGCTTAATATAAAGGTCAAATTCCCCAGCAGGTTATGGTGAGCAATGGTTTGTACATGTTATACTAGGTACTACAAGGTAGTGATATGTATCGAGTGGACCATACAAGATAGGAATAAGTGTGTCAAAGGTCAACATACAAGTGCTTTGGAGTCTTAAAGGAGAGTTAGTACACATGAGGGCTTGATAACATGACTAGTAATCATAGACAGATGAGATGATATAGAAATTCATATGGTGAACCATGAAATAGTAAATAATGTGAGTTAGTAGAGGAATGATTGTTGATGGTGTGCAGAAAACATTTAGGGTTAGAAAGTGAAAATCAATATTTTAAAGCCAAATTCTTCCAAAACTGGGTTTCTGAGAAGTCCCAAATTTGAGCTCCTCAACTTCTTAGTCAGTTTTTTTAAATTGATAGGGTCTCTTTAGATAAGTCATAAGAGAATGTTTTTGGAGGTAATTTGGGATAAAAAGTAAATGAAAAAGGTCTGAGGTCATAATATGACAAAATTAAAAATTTCTATCTATTTCTCTAAGCTAGTTTCATGTCATCCATAACTCTCTCCTTGGAATTGATAGAAGAAATATGTAATGTATGGACATAAAAATGTCATTGGGAAAAGCTACATATGATGTTTTGAAACATGCTAGATTACTCTCTATGGGTCATAGAAAATCCATGTGTGTATTTACAGGACTAAATGTACCATATCATAAAAGGATAATTTTTGATGAAATTTGTGGGTACATATGCAGTGCCTTGTGATGTTTTAATGAAGACAATATCAACTTTTCTAGATAGCCTATAGATGTCCTCAGAAATATAGAAAAACAAAATGTGTGATGAGAAAGCATTATGTGAGATAAAATTTTAGTTGAATATGCATTTCTTCTTCCCTAGTGCACTTGAAGATTGTGTAATGCTCACAACCAGTCTTAGTGCTCTTAAGGAAGATGTTGTATGTGTAAACCTAGTATCGAAGCTTAAATATGGTTATGAGCATCTTGAGAAAATCCCATGATGTACCTGATGGATTCAAAACTCATGCTCTCTATGAAATGAGTTGAGGTCTCAATCTTATTGATATTCTAATATGTCACATTGCTAGGTTCAAGAGGGTTGATAACCATGAGTTGAACTGGTACTTATTTCTTGAGAGTTAATTAATACATAGTCCTTAGTAATGGGGTATAAGATTTCAGTGAAGTCATCACACCTGCTCATACTAGCATGGAAGTGAAGGAAAAATTTATTTAAGATTCTAAACATCTAGCTAGGGTTTAGTGTGTCAAAAAACCCTCATCTGTACACAATTCTGAGTAAAACCAAGCTCATTTGATCTTATTGGCTTCTTATCAGTCAAGATAATAGGATCTGAGAAGTTGTAAAGAGACATTGATATATGTCACTATAGCCATAGGTAACTGAGAATGATCATGAATGATTCAAACCCTTTATCTTTACAAGACCGCATTGAGAAATCTATGCTGTGTTGGAAGGATCAAAGAAAATTTGAGTGAATGAGCATATTATTTGACAAAAGACCTAGTATGAGAAACTATGTAAGTTTCTTCTTTATCATGAAGGTGCCCTCCTCTATCTTGAGTTTCATGGTGAATACTGTATGTAGTGCACCTAAAACCCTTAATTCTTGCATTCCTATGAATGTAGTTGAATACTTTCTACTCCCTAATTTGTAATGCATACTTTCTTGGTGAATATGTCAATTGTCATGAGCTCCTACATTGACCAAGACATAAGGAAGTGCCGTGAAAGGTCATAGTAATAATGACTCTGAGGGATTCATACTTCCATATGTCATATTTGTATCTTTAGATCCTTGAATGTTGGTGAGAATCCTACTATATTTTCATAATAGCTTCTAATAATTAAGACTTAATTGTAATGACTTGATCCTTTTAAGTATGGAAAATGGTAGTATGCACCAAAAAAATCATGTCCAAGTGATGAATACCATTGAATACTTTATCTCCATGTTTTGTAAGATCCTAACTCGCTTATGTGACTCAAATGAAGAATATGAGATGAATGGTGAAGATTGAAGACTAAATGAAGATTACAGAGGATGCTTGAGGTGTGCAATAACATATTATCAATAAGTAACTTATTGTATAGAATGGTCTGCAAAATTCTAGAAGACAAATTGCTTTACTTGCCAAATTCGAAGACAAAAGCAATGTAACTATCAATTCTAACATCTATGTTGTAGTTCTGAATTGAGATTCCTTACTAATTTTGATACTGATTATCATAGGGTGTTAAAGCATAATAATTCTTCTCTTATAGGTGAATTCATGTTGATCATGAATGCTAGCAGGAAGATAATGACATGAACTATGAAGCTAGACTAACAAAGCGAAGTATTATTACTCATCTATGGAAGTGTATGTGTTATGTCTCTTAGATCTCCTTAATGTTCGAGTTGAGAAGTAGAATGAAGTTATATAGATGAATAGAATGTGAAGGGTAAGAGTAAATAAAAAGAAGTGAATGTGCATGTATAAATATGATACATGGTGGATGACTGCATGATTTACTGTAGAGAGAAGAATGTGCATGTTTACAAATTTTTGAGATAGGTGAAAGGTGACGACGAAGAGTCTGAAACTATGATAATTAAATTTTGGTGTAATCAAATTATAAGGAGAAGGTGATCAAAATGTACTGATAAATGTCTGAGTTGTAGATCATATGTTTGCAAGTGGGTGCTGTATGCTATGAAAAATCACCTGAGAATGGAAGACAAACAAAATTTAATGTAAACATCCCTATAATCCTTTATTGCAAACCTCAGTAAGGTTATAGAGACTTCATTTGTGGAACCTTGTAAATGGATGTAAATTGATGTGGGTGCTCTTGAATGTTCTCCAAATGTGAGTGAAAATGCTACAAACATAGATACTTTGGCTTGGAAATTTAGCAGAGTTATTGTACTTAAATCCAAGAGGATTTGTAAGAGAGTAAGCCTGCAATTTATAGAGGCAGAAGTAGTTGGAAATTAGTTATACACGGTTGAATGCACATGATAAAAATAACATTGGAGGAGGTTATAGTAGTGCTGGGGAATTTGAGGGTAATAAATGAATTAATTACAAAATTTTCATTTAGGAAGGTGGTTGTACGTGTAATTCAATTTCCCCCATCTTTCTAGGATTCTAGAAGTGCAGTTGACTAGGATGAGGATAGGGAGTCCAAGTTGAGTATAAGTGGATGTTGACAAAGTGATAGTTGACTAGGATGTGTACACATTTAATTAATTAATAAATGATAATTAACTTAGCACAAAGGGGTACTAGGGGTACATGAGATTAATTTAATTAATCCAAAGGGTACATGGTGTATGAATTTTTTTACTGTAGAGATAAGAAGGTGCATGCACTAATATGTGAGATAGGTGAAAGGTGATGAAGAAGATCTGAAACTGTGATCATAAGATGTTGATGTAAGAAAATAAGGAGAAGGTGATCAAAATGTACTGATAAATGTCTGAGTTGTAGATCAATATGGGTTTTCAGTGGGTGCTGTATGCTAGAAAATCACCTGAGAATGGAAGACAAACAAAATTTAATGTAAACATCCCATAATCCTTAATTTGGGCAAACCTCAGTAAGGTTATAGAGAATTCATTTGTGGAACCCTTGTAATTGCTGTAAATGAGTGGGTGCCTTGAATGTTCTCCAAATGTGATTGAAAAGCTACACAAAACATAGCTAACTTTGCTTGGAAATTAGCAGATTATTGTTATTAATCCAAGAGGCATTTGTAAGAGAGTAAGCCTGCAATTTCTAGAGCAAGAAGTAGTTGGAATTAGTTATACACGTTGAATGCACATGCTAAAAATAACATTGGAGGAGGTTATAGTAGCTGCTGGGAATTTGCAGGGATAATAAATGAATTAATTACAAATTTTTCATTTATGGAAGGTGGTTGACGGTTGTAATTCAATGGTCCCCCATCTTTTCTAGGATTCTAGAAGTGCAGTTGACTAGGATGAGGATCGGGAGTCCAAGTTGAGTATAAGTGGATGTTGACCAAGTGATAGTTGACTAGGATGTGTACACATTTAAATTAATTAATAAATGATAAATAACTTAGCACAAGGGGTCCTAGGGGGTGTAACATGAGATTAATTTAATTAATCCAAAGGGTACATGGTGTATGAATTAATCAATTTAATTAATTAATCACAAATGGGTGAATAATAGGGTGTACTAGGATAGTACTAGGAACGGGTGGAAACTGGTGTGCAATTTTGTGGTGTCTACATTTTCCCCTTCTTTAAAGTGCTATTGCAAAGTAATAGTGCTTTAAAGATAGTAGACACATGCAGATCGGCAAGCAAAAAATTGTGAAGCATTGGGATGCCCCAGTAAACAAAATGAAGTGAAACATTGGGATTCCCTAGCAAGCAGAATGGTAGAGGAATGCCCCCTCAAGTGGGTGGATGACGTAGTAAGGTGGTGGAAAAATGATTGATAGGAAGGAAAACAAGGGATTGGAAGAAGGATGGGAAAAGGATGGTACTTGTAGTATGAGCTTCATTTGGAGAAGAATTTTAGAGAAACCTTTTTTTTGATATTACACAATAGATTTTTCACCATGATTATAAAATAATCAAGATGGTTAACCCATATGTACGAAAAAAACACACACAATAAAGAAAATATAAAAAGGAAAACAAACCCAATATACAAAGGAGGTGCTGGCACTAGGGTTATAAAGGAACCAAGATGTAATCACACTACTTGTAAATGTTCCAAAAAAGTAAACATCAACAATGAAACAAAAAGTTGAAAGAGAAGAAAATCAGCTATACCCCTATTGTGTGCCATAATGATGGTTAAGTAGATGCAAATTCTCCCAAGTGGGAATTGGATTAGACTAGAAGAGTGGAGTTAAAGTGACTCCTCATGACATGCTTTCTGAATCCGTTGTGTAAATGATCGAAGTTGAAATCACCCCAGACAAAGTTATATCACGAAGGAAAAATAATTTTGTGACTTGCCCCAAGCAGAGTTAACATATCATATAAAGGGAAGAAAGTGATAGCTGTAAGATTGACATGATCACTAGGGTAATAGATAAATGTATGACATTTATCAAGATTGTATTGAGATGTTAAATGATTCACTTTAAGGGTTTTCCAATTGTAGGATTTCTATGATAAGTGAATGTTTGTTCAATTTTTTTTGTAATTTTTTTAGATTTTTGAAATATTTGGATTTTTTAGATTTTAAAATATTTGATTTTTTTGAATTTTGTGAATTTTGGAACGAATTGAAAATACAAATGCAAAGAAAATGGAAGAAAACATGAATAAACAACAAAAAGGAAAATGCTCCATGGCTTAAATAAACCACGAGAAAAACACAACTCATGAAAATGACAAAAAGATACAAAACAAGCAATAGAAACAAACCCAATATGAACAAAAAGGATCCACACCAAGTTATATATGAACTAAGATGTAAATAAATTTCCTGCATTTGGTCCATAAGTGCATTCCAAATAAACAGAGTACTGATTATTCTAACTAAAAATCATAAGAGACTAAGCTAAGAATATACAAGAAAACATTCCATATGTAGAAATTTTAAACAAGCAAATACAAAAAACAAGCTAGTGAAAAACACACACCAATGTTAAACACTAATATGTAAGCAAAAATATAACACAATCCTCAATATCAATTTCCAAAGACTTTCCTAATATTTTCCACAATGAATAGATATATAGATGTTAATTTGCCCCCGTGGGAAAGCCAAAGCCAAGTGATGTCCCTAAGAAAAGCTACATTGCAAAGAGTGACTTGATTGATTGGGAACAATCAGATGAAGAAAATGGTGAACAAAATTACATAGTCGCGAGTGATTTTTTTGGAAAGTGTTTTCGAAACATTTTGTATGTTTTTTTGTATTTTTCTGAACTATTTTATATTGTTTTTGGGATATTGAACAACTTTAGATTATTTTTGAAGTTTTGTGAAACATTTTTTTTGAATGTTTTTGGTCTTTTTGGAATTTTGAACCACACACCAAAGAAGAGGGAAAAGAAATTCCCAAGTCAAAATCAACATGTCATGCATGAAGGAAGTGAATGATAGCATGATGTGTTCAACAGAAAAAGTATGATACTTAGTAGAAGGCACACAGAAGGTTTGCGTGTGGAAACAGCGTGTGGAAACATGGTGTGTTCAAAGGTATAGAAGAATAAGAAAGGAAAAATGTGTGAAAGACATGGATAGATTTGGGACTTAGCCATTTTTAGGATTATAGACTATTTTTGGAGATAGCGTGTAGAGCACACAAACTGGATGAAGACTTGCGTGACACGCATATGCTATTTTTAGAAGAGCATCTACTAAGTGCTTTGTATGGATTCGAGCTCATAATAGAATTGCTACTACCAATTAACAAGAAGAGATCTATTATTAACACACTTGTGTGTGTGTCTATTATTATTATAAAGGCGCATGACTATTTTCAGCATGTGACCTATTGGTACCCAGATTTAATCTCCTTCACAACTTGAGCAGCATCATGGATTTTACAAGACACTCAAAGGTAGATAAATGATTTATATTTTGTTTTGTAGCCGGGGAAGTAATTTATCTGACTTGTTAGCACTCAATATTTGAAGAAGTGGGTAGCACTGTGAAAGGATTTTGATCTAATCCTCACTATTTTAGGTTGTGCCTTTCAACCAAGGTAAGAGAACCTATATTGCAGCCTCTGTTTTGTGAAGGAGGTGGAGATATCCTTATACTGTGCATATTGTATGGAGATGGCCATGGGAAAACATGATCAATTTTCCATTATTCAAACTCAATAGAGCTGCCACTACTAAATGATGGAAATGCTTTCAAGACAAGGCTGAGGCTACTAGAGACATAATATGATCCTGATTTACTTTGTGCATTTTTGTAAATGGATTGTGTTCTTTTGTTGACACACAATGAAATACAGGGGTAGTATGGGGTAGGATTAGTTATTTTGAATGAATTTTTGGTGGGAGATTTTAGACAAGACCAACTAGAATTTTCTAGATTCTTTGAGGACCTTTGCAAGAAATTTTCAACACCTAAACAACAGAATTCTTCAAAGGGGTTAAGGTACTCCTTCAACCACGATATGTGCACCAAATAGAGGCCCAAATCTACACTCTTCCACACATCCTTTGACAAATTGCCACAGAATATTGAAGCAGATGAACCAAAAAAGTATCCAGATATCTCAATTTTATCATGACCTAAGGTGCACCCAAAGGTTTACAAACAATCTCATAATTCAAGGAAGGTAAAATGATTTTAAATCTGTTTATCTCTTTATCAGATGAAAGTTCTTCTAAATGTGAGACCGCAGATTCCACTAAACTATCAACAAGAAATGAGGACATGTATGATCAAGAGATATTTTAAACACAAGACTGCAACATGAGCAAGAAACACAAATTGAAAACATTCTAAAACATAAGTGCATGAAAATTTTGCCAAGAGACAACAAAAAATAATCCAGAATGACCAAATTTATCAGTAGGGGAATGTTATAGGAACAATCTCAAAGCTTGTTGATGGCTTTACAATTGAAACAACCTCAACATGATACAAATCTGATGCAAAAAGGAATTAGAAATGGTTCTCAGGCGGTTTCTTAGAGAATGGGCTTCTTCCCATATTTTCCTGTGAAATTCTAAGTTTCTCTGACCTTTTGCATGTCTCAAAACATGCATTATATAAATTTCAATTACATTTGATCCTTCTTTCCCAAGAAAATAATATGCCCAACATCAAGTTTGTTACGAAATTCCAACATGATTCGCAGATAGGGACATTTAACAAATTTGCAACAAGAGTTGCCAGGTGTTTCTAAAATGGCGAATCATTACAAATCCTTCATCATTATCCATTATGGAGGCACATTTTTCATTCTCCTAGCATGCAAACCCCTTTCATTTCATCATTTCATCCTTATCATTCCAAAATTTGATTCTACAACTTTATAGTTTGATATTTCACGTTTTGCATGGGCTTGAGTAAAAATTTATTTCAAAAACACCTCAAATCTGCAAACTAATCCCTAAAACCACTTGCATTCATCTTTGTAGGCACAAAGGACATGAATTCACCAAAAATTTGATCAAAATTGATGTAAAATTCATAATTCCACACTTCCTAGAGCAAAAATGGTGGCCAAAAATGAAAATGTACAATTACCCTTAATCTGCTCTTTCTCCTTCAATCCGGACCCTCCACGTGTCAAAATGTGATTGGGAATGAATTTTGGGCTCACTTTTTGACTTTTTAACATTTTTGGAAAAATGGAAAAATTTGACTTTTTTCTCCACCCCTCCGCCCTTGAAATTTGGTGATGACACATGCCATATGGTGGGTCCCATTGGGATCGTGGCTCAATTCTGCGCATTTTGACCCTTTTTTGGAGTTTGGAAAAATTTCACTTTTTTCCCCGCGGGCTCACACCTCCGCCTCTGTCCGTGACACATGTCAACCTCTCTATCGCTGAGGATTTGCGGGCTTATTTCATGTTTTAACCTCTTTTTTCACGAAGGGAAAATTTTTAATTTTACCTCCATGGGCACACACCTCTGATTTCTTCCTTGTCACGTGTTGGTTGCTGTTATTTCATGGAGCCATGCTTCAATTTTTCATTTTAACTCATTTTTGCAAAAAGGGAAAAATTTTGCTTCTGCCTTTGGCGGCCCACACTCCCTCCTACCTTCTGAACCCACCATGTGTCTCCTTTTTCACTATTGTGGACCCACGGGTATTTCCACACTCTTTTTTCCTTTTCACCAAAAAAGGCAAAAAATGCCCAAGTCTTCCACTGGTCCGCACTTCCTTCTGACCCCGCCCTGCCATGTGTCCACCCCTGATTGGCTTGGTGGACATGCGAGCCTTTCTTTACCATTTTTTCTCTTCGCCAAAAAAGGAAAAAAATGCCTAAGTTTCCCACCCACCTTCCATCTCACCTTTGCATGCGAGTGTGATACATGCCATTCCTTTGGGACTTACGGGGTTGTGGGGGAAAGTTGCAAAATTTTCTAAAACCAAAAAATGTTAAGTTTTGATAGAAAACCCACTGAATCTTGACCAACGAAAAGTGGCCACGTATGAGGGGAGGTCTGAGCTTAATTTTGACGGGAAAATGACACCTGTATGACCGTAAAAAAACATAGAATTTACCCACAACCTCCAAAATTAATTTTTTCTTCATGGGTGAGGGATTTTTTTGGTTAAAAAACAAGGGGAAATTGATTTTATGCAAGTTTCGACCATGGGGATAGATATTTTGAGGGTAAAGAGCAAAAAATGAGCAACTACGAGCTCCACAGGCCAAGAAAAATGGAAAAAATGACAGAGGCCCGTGGATTTGGAAATTTAGGGCATAAAACAGAGCCTGCATGTAATTTTCTTTAAAAATGGGGCAAAATAATAAGTTTTTGAGACTTTGAAAGCATTCAATCTGGGGAACAAAGTTTGCTGACCACTAAGTTTGAAGAAAAACATTTTTTGAGCATGTATAACAAAGGGGAAAGATGGGAAAATAATAGAGGATAAAAATGGACACCAACACAACCTATTTTGGGAATTATGTAAGCGGTGAAGGGAAATTCCCCACCCTTATAAATATATAGTGATCTACGTAGAATAGGAGAACTATGTATGAGCTATTGTGAAGTTATGCTGCCAGATCTAATGCAAACATAAGTTTGTGATACTAATATTGTAAGAAGCTTCTATGTATTTATTGTGTTTAATATAATGGAGTTTATTGACTGATTCAAGGTGTTAGACATGAGTTTAACTAGATCTTGTAAGGTAGAATTCACATGCTTATTACTTAAACCCGTTACTTCTTAGAACTAGATATAGAATATGCTTTGTATAATGTTTATACCAATTATGGATCTGAATGCATTAACTCTTCATCTTGCTAACATCCTACATAAGAAACCATAAAGAGGGGCCTGGTACCTTTGCATGCTTTGGGTGAGTGCTCAGTCTAGGTTGAGTGATGTGCAAGCGCGCTTGGGTTATTTTTGGTAAATTATAAGCCATATCATTGGTTCCATTTCTAAGACCTCTTTTTTAGTTGTTTTCAGGATGGTTCGCGATGAAGAAATACTGGTTGACCCTAGCAACTGTTGAGGAGTGGATACAAGATCTAGAAGAAGAATACGCACGGAGGTTCAACACTAGATCTGAGTTTAATGCATGTGAATAGGTGGAAAAAAATCTATATGACAATTTGTATGAGATATTCTTCACTATTTTTCTGGTAGAACTGTATGAGTGGCTGGTTACTTATGAATCTAAAAGGAATTGTAGGTATCGCGCACTTTTCTGAATGCATGAATAATTTCAAGCCCTTTATGATGTTGATTTGATTTAGACACATGCTATGGATACTTGGTTTCATAGTGTTCTGAATAGTTATATTCTAGAGTACTCAATTTCCATTTATTCTTTTTTAGAGGTAGTGGAATTCCATTTTTTATGATATCCCAGGGGAAATTACTTGTAAGGAATTCCACTAGTGATCAAAATCTTTATGGTGACCATGAAATTAGAAAAAAAAACTAATGGCTAATTGAACCCCACCACGTGTGGGGTTGGGAGCAGGATTGGTGAAAGATGGTAGACCTAGCAACAAAAAGGTAAAGAGAAGAAAGGCAACTTAAGTATAATGAGGCACACAAGAGGGAGATAGAGAAGAAACGAGATGTTGCAGAGTGAATGGTGTTGAGAAGAGAGATGGATTGCGAAGGATTTAGAGCTCACCAAAAGGCGTGTAACTGAAACATCAGGAGCTACCCCATTTGGGAAAGCATGATAGGGAACCCTCCTTGGCCTCACATGGAAGTGCGTCAGTAGAGATGAATAGGGCTATGAGTGCGCATCTCAATCTGCCTAGAAACCTAGCCCTTGCACTTGGTTTTCCAATATCTAGTATTAAAAATAGTCAACAAGCTAATTTAGGCAATGGGAGAGCAGGAGTAAGTCAGATAATAAGTACATGGATGGTAGGGAAAATGTCTTCATTTTTGTTTGGAGGTACCTTTACAGGTGCATCATCTACATAGAATTCAAGCGTGCATAATTTTGGACTCACTTCTGAGAGTGGTAGTGCTTCATAGACTGTAGGGGTTCATTTCAGTAATACTCTTGGGACACAGGGAAGTACATATTTTGGTCCACTTTTGGCTATAGGTGGAGGATCAAGAGGTACAAGTGGTTCTAGTTTCGGTGTATTTGGTGGTTATAGAGGCAGAGGAAACATAAGAGGTTCTAGATCAGGTGGGCAAGGTCTGCACCAACCGCAAAATATTTACATGGAGATGTCTCTTCTTCTACCAAAATATAGGGGTATAGAAGATGTTGTTGAACACGTGCACATGTGTGAAATACTATGGTGTGTAAAAGGGATAAGGTCTTCTGAGTGCAGGGCTAGTCAATTTGCCACTACGTTATAAGGACACACATACACACACAATTGGTATAGAAAGTTTGACCCTAATTAGACTTGCGTAGACTACGCAACATTAAAAGATGCTTTCCTAAAAGAGTTTCACATCCTTGAGTTTGAGTAGAAGAGTATAAGTGTGCTCAAGGATACTAAGCAAGGCACTACTGAGAGTGTTAGGGAGTTTTATGCCCATTTTAAAACACTTTTATCTAAGTTTTCTTATGATATTCAAGTAAGCCAACATGCATAATGGTTCATTGGAGGTTTGATTACACATTTTAGAAGGGCTCTATCACATAAGACATACATTGATCTGCACGAAGCACTTGAAGTAGCTTTACGTGCTGAGGTAGTTAAAAGTATAGGCATTGGAGTCAACCCATTTTTGGAAGCACAAATTGTAGCTATGACAAAGCAGTTGGAGAAACTATTGCTGAACTCAACACGTGAGACGCACACATGAATTTGGTGTATAGATCGTGAAGTGGAAGGTCACACCAAGGACAGTTGTCCCCGCAGATATGTGCATTCAATACTACGAGACTGTGAGATATGTCATTTAAACCATGATGCTAGCCACTACCCATTATTGCAACATGTAATAAGGAAGAATGTATCTTGCTATTGTAAAATTTATAGATCCACAACTCATGATATGGAAGAATGCTGACTGTTGGTAAGATCTGTGATGCTATAGATATTAGCGTACGACAGATGGGAGTGTTAGATAACTCTAAGGGTAAGGGTGAACATCAGGATCAGGATCACAATCAAGCACACTATGATTAGAATGAAGGGAATTTTGAAGGAGGTTGTGGTAGAGGTCAAGGATACCATGGTGGATTTGTAGGCCGAGGCCATGGTGGTGGATGAGGTAAGTTTCCTCACGGAACATGTTATACATGCATATCTCTTGACCACTACAAGTGTGAATGTTCTTAGAATATTACATGTTCTTTCTGTGGAAAGAATCATAGCTATGATGAATGCCCAAAATTATATGAGCATCATAGTAAGTAGCATAAACAAGAAAACAAAGGTGAAGGGATGGTTAGGATACAACGCGTTATGTAAAATCTATGGATGCCCAAGTTGGAACCAGAATCCGAGGTATTACCTGTAAAGATAACTACTCACACTGAAGTGCCGCGTGCCAAAGAAGCATTACAATAGAAGCCTACCATCACTAAGGAGGAGGTTTTACATGCATGATACCCAGATCCTGTCTATCAGAAGGAGGTTTATCAGAAAACTATGGAGGTACTTAGAAATATTTAGGGTGATATACAGTGTTTAAAGAAGTAATCACGAAAGATGCAACAAAATAAAGCAACAAAGATGGTCCAATCTGATATTAATGACTTGAAGGAGGTGTGCAAAATGTTACGCTAGGAGAGTATCATTCCTTTTGTAGGGAATTGGCTGAAGGGAAACACTCCCTATGCAAGTATTGAGATTGGAAGATAGATCGTGTATACAAATATTTCCCCCATAGCTTAGATTATGACAAGGAAATCACTCTAAATACTATTGTGGATGGATGGCTTTTGAGCAATCTATTGATTGATATAGGCATGGAAGTCAATTTCCTTAATTTAGATGCATGGGTGCATGTGGGGAGACCTACATTGTAGCCATTTTCTAATGTATTATTTATGGCTAATCAGACTAAGGCCACTCCTATTAGAGTTTTAAAAGATGCATCCATTACTATATGTTGTCGGCCCCAAAACTCCCCTCTTTTGAAGTCAAGTTTCAAAATTTTTGAGTCTATACCTTGGAGTATTGAATCATGTCGAGCCTAACATTGTTTGCAGTTTTCCTATTCATGGAGAACAATTTGAAAGTTGGGCATATGGTGAAGTTCCTTTCCTTATTTTTATTTTCTTCCCGCAGTCAGGAATGATAGGCATATTTTCCCCGTTAATTTTTACCCCAGAGTCCATGGGTAATACCTGAATATATTTGATTGGATGTGGTTTGGCCACAGTTCAAGGTTCAATAGAATCCTCCATGTGTCCAAACAACACAACTTCAGGGGCAAGGTCCAAGGGACAATCCTCAAATAAGCATAGGCTTTCCGTGTGTCCTAGGTACAAAATGAAGACAAAACAAGCTAAAATCGGCTAAGTATAGAAGGTTTAGTGGACGGCGACATGTGCCTCATCGGCAAAGCTTCAAGAATCAAATTTGGGGGTAGTTCTCAAACTTGTGCCAGTCCTCCACGTGTCCTAGGTCCAAAAAGGGACAGAGTCGATAGTTAAAATTGACTAAGTATGGGCAGGTTGGTGGAAGCCACAAATGAGGACACATATTGGCATGTTTTGGCCCCATCTAAATCCTTTTTGAAGCCTCTTACACATACAATTTTAAGAATTTGATCTCCTCTTGATGGTTGATATGAGATAAAGTTATGATTTTACATATATTTAGTTTTGTATGTTCATTAAGATCTAATATACTTATTTATCGTGGTGAATGTTGTCTTTAGTGCAAAATGATGTTTCTGATGTCTCCATGAACAAATTACAAGATTCCATAAGCTTTTGAAGTAGTAGGCCCTAGCCTGTAGCATTCTGGTTGTGCTTCTAAAACATCCCGTAGCCACTGGTTGGGCAATGATAAAAGAGAATCATCACATCCAACAATAATGACGCATCATGAAGTATATGGAGCTGAGCATATGAAGCTAGGAAATGAGTTAACCAAGTGGCAACATTGTTTAAACAAGTCTGAGAGGTCTTTGGGTGATTTATCTTACCTGTAGAAAGCTCCAATTCTACCCCTAGCATCTTCCAGAACTACTTGTAGTAACAAATCATTATGCACCGTGAGCTGCCCATAGCCAAAGAGAACTTATCTAGCTCACACCACAAAGTATAAGAAAAAAAGTATTAGCTGTCCTAATGCAACATATGTAATGTTATGGTTACTTTGTTAAGTATTTTTGTAATAAGTTCTTATCATGTAAATAAGATAGAAATTAGGTGTCTCCACTCAACAAATATGAAACATAACAACTATAACCCGTTTGAGTGGTTTTTTATCATATTCCTAGAATGGAATAAGTTAGTGACCTGTATATATATATATATATAGATATATATATATATATATATATATATAAAGATATAAATGTAATGGATGGGGAGTAATAGATTAAGGATTGAAGTGATAGCTGCACGAGAGATGAAAAATTTTGAATGTGTGAAGACAAAATATATTAATGTGAGTTCATTCTCTTAAGTTCATTGTAATCTCTTTGTTGTAGAAATCTTTAATTGTTACAACTCAATATATGAATTGTTTATCTTCTTACAGCAATTATGTGAGTTTCTAGGGTAGGATCAAAACTCACTTCTATACAAGGAAGGGCCCCCTCAAAAGGAATTGTAGGGAAGATCCCATTCCTCCATTTCCTATTTATGTTGTGTGGATTGATTCTTAGTTATTCATTTCATTTCTAAAATTTTATGAGTGCATAGTGTGTTGAGTTTTAGATTTGTAGATCAACAACCTCCATAGTTTAATTTCCAATTTGCTCAAGAATTACTTTATATTATTTGATGAATTTATAGCCTACAAAGACTTCACTCCAAAGTACTGTAGCATATATTTTGTAGGCCCTTTGAAAATCTTATGCCTCTGGGCTGACATTTAATGAACAGAAGAGTATGAGACCTAATATCATTGGTTGATTATTCTACACATCATTTTAACACTGTTGCCAGGGAAGGTGTCTAGACAGTACCATAAAAGTGATTCAATTTCCTGATTTCAGTCAATTCAAGCTTTCATTTCCCACTTTCTAGAATAACCATTCATGCTTTCTAGAATAGCCATCTTGCTTTTTAGATCAAACTTTCCTTCCTAATTATTTCAAAAGCTTTCTAGGAGCTAGAATTCCTGCTTTCTAGGGTAAATTTGTCATTACCGCATTGCTCAATTTTTGCAAATAGCATTAAGAACCAACCCCCTCATATATTAAAAAAATATTTTTAAAAGAAAAAAAAGGAAAAAAGAAAATATACAGGAAAAAGCAAAGAGAGAGAGCTGGAAAATTTATGCATAGAGAACGAGACTCGTTCGGAAAGATTTTTGCCAAAGCAAAAACAAACTGCTGCAACAGAGGAGCTACTTATCTCCCAAGACAAGGAGTATACTTCCACACAAAGAAGAAGAGTGGCAGAGGAGCTGTGACATATTCAAGAAGAAGAACAAGAAGTAGAGAAGACCTTGGCCGTGCTAGTGAAAGAAAAACAAGAGGAGGATTTGAACGAATCCCATACTCCACGAGGAGAAAGAACACCAGAATACCTACTCAATTCAGCAAGTTTCTGTTACAACTACTGCCGCCCACCGTACAACACCTCAAGTATCTGTACATTATCGTACTGAGGGGGAGGTTGATCGGGAATTCGAGGACATTATTCTGAAATCTCTTGGGATCTGTATAACAAGGAAATACGCCATGGATCAAGCATAAGGAAATGAAGTTGAAGGTAGAGGACATGTTGGCCTCCACTTTTGAATTCCCAATTGCAGAAACCACAAAAGATACTCTTATGAAGAATATTCCACCCTTATCCCTCCCACACTTTAGGGGGATGTTCAATGAGGATCCAAATACATTCCTATTTGAGTATGATGTGTTATACCGAAGCTACGACTACCAAATGGATGAACAAAAGCTCAAGCTCTTTCCAGCCACCCTGAAGGATGCAGCACTAAGATGGTTCATGGGACTAGGGGGGGAACACAGTCAGTAGTTGGGACGAGATGAAGAAAAAATTTCTGGCTAAATATCAAGAATATGGCAAAGGCAGAAACTTCGGAAGAAATGACATATTCCGCATGACTTAAGACGCAGGATGAATCTTTAGAAGACTACACGGAGAGGTTCACCTTCACTCTACAGAAGCATAAGCAAACTAATCTCAGCCCAAAAATGCTCAAGCTAGTATTTTTGAAAGGAATCTAAGATGACTGCTTGGAAGCCTTAGACCTCATGAGTGGAGGAGATGCATCTCAGCTAACCTTCGAGGAGATGTAACAACTGGGGAAGAATTATTCGAGATCAACGTTGGGTAAACTTCAGAATAACAAGATGCTGCCAACATCAGCCAATGGGATCTCTAAAGCTGATGTAAGTAATTTGCTATGGGACATGAAGATGGATATAATCAGCCACATGGCCACACAGCTGGATAAGCTGCACACCAGACAGAAACAACAAGCAATGGACCAAGCCCTTACGGACTACTGCCTAGATTATCAGAAGAAGCAAGATGATTGCAAGTGTCAAGTTATAAAGACGAAGGTAGCAAGCATTACATCTGAAGAACCAAATTCCATAGAGCTGCATGCCATAGGAGGAGATGAAGACCAAGTGTTCTACATGGCACAAAGGAAACCTTGGCAGCCAAGGACAAACTATCCAGGTATGGGATCGAATTCACCATTTTCACAATCATCATTTTTCAATCAAAATGTAAATAACATGCCCAGCTAGAGTAATCCCTAGATGCCCCCAGCCCCTCCCAACCCACATTGGCCTATGCAACAACCATATAATCCCAATCAATGGCAGTAGTATCCTACTCCACCCTGGAAAAATCAACCATGGCAGCCCCTACACAATCAATGGAAAAACCAGCCAACCCAAGGTCCATAAAATCTTGCAAACCCATGATAACAACCATGGAGAGGGCAGAAACCTTAGGGAAATTAGTAATGTGGGTTCCCACAACAACCACAACATCTTGCAATAATGCCGAACACATAATGAGCAAGACCGGCTCAAATACCTGCTCAACCTGTGCCAAATCCTATCAATAAGTTGGCTCAACCAACATGTACTGCTGAAATAACATAGTACCCCCCACTTATACAGTGGACATCAATGAAGTCCACCTGCATTCAGGAAGAACTCTACCACCTCCAAGTCCACCCATAATGAAAAACCCCACAATATCCATTCCACAGTCTACACCACAACCACAGGAGGATCCTGAACTAGCCAATAAAGAGAATGCAGAAACAATATCACCACCCTTCCTAGAATGTTTGAACCTTCAACGCACTCCTGTTGAACCTGAGTTTGATATCCTAGGGCAGCTAAAGAATGTTTGTGTAAAGATCCCTTTTGTTTCAGGCCATTAAAGATGTCCCCATTTATTCCAAGGCAGTCAGAGATTTGTGCCTTCAGAAACCTGGAAGGAAGAAGAAGGATCCTAATACAGTCCATGTCATTAGACAATTGGCAAAAATCATGCTGGGAAGAATGCTACCATAGAAATATGTAGACCCATGCTGTCTAGTTGTCACTGTTCAGATCAATGGACAACAAGTCCATAATACCTTGATTGATCTGGGAGCTTCCATCAATGTCATAACAATGGAAGCAATGCATAAATTAGACCTATAACATATTCGTCCCACATCTACAATGCTGCAAATGGCAGAAAGATCCACAGTACGACTAGAAGGAATCATAGAAGATCTGGTCATATCAGTAGATTCATGGGAGTACCATGCAGATTTTATTATATTGCAGCCAAAAACAAAACTTGGAGGATATCCTCTGATCTTGGGAAGGCCATGGTTGGCCACTGCAGATGCATTAATCAGCTGTATATTTGGCAACATGAAAATTTAAAATGGGAACATCAATAAGTAATTAGTTTTGTACCCACCGACACAGGTATCACAAGACAAGGACCAACCTGTCTAGATTGAAGAAGAAGAATAGGTACCCATCTGCCCTACTTTAACAATAGATCATGCATGCACATTGGAAGATCTAGAAGAGGATACCATCATTTCCAACATACTACAAAACAACTATCAGGTAGAATAATCCACTCTTGAAGAATTTCCTTATATTCATTGTCCTTTTTCTAATCTATGGTCAAAAGAAGAACCAACTGAAAGGGATCAAAGGATCTTCCATCAGCTACTGCCATACAACTACAGCCATATGTGATCAATCAACAACATAGAGAAAATGACGGAAGCCACAAAATCCATAGAAATAATGACAGGCAAGACACTCTTGCATAAATAACAAATTAAGTGTGGAAGAAGAAAGAAAATTGACAACCATATTGCATGCAAACAAAGGAGCCTTTGCATGGGACTATGAAGACATACAAGACATCATCCCAGAAAAGTGTACACACCACATTTACATCAAAGAGGAATGCAAACCCATACGCCAACCACAAAGGCGGATGAACCCAGCAGTGAAAGAAATAGCCAAGGCTGAAATACAAAAACTCTTAGATGCAGGATTCATTTATCCAATCTCTGACTCGCCATTGGGTTTCTCCGTTAGTCATTGTACCCAAGAAAGGAGGTGAGTGGTGTATATGTATAGACTACAGAGAATTGAAAGTGAAGCTACAAGGAAGGACCATTTCCCGCTACCATTTATTGATCAAGTGCTAGATACACTTGTAGGGAAGAGATACTTTGCATTCTTAGATGGTTTCAACGGATACAATCAGATCCACATTGCTCCTGAGGATCAAGAGAAGAACACGTTTACATGCCCATGGGGAACATTCACATATGCTATCCTACCATTTGGATTATGCAATGCACCTGCCACATTTCAGTGGGCAGTCCTTAGCATATTTTCAGATCTCTCACATGACTGTGTAGAGATAATATGGATGACTTCAGCGTCTATGGAGACACATTTGAGGTATGTCTAAATAACTTGGAAAAAGTATTAATACACTATCAAGAAAATCATCTATCCCTAAGTCATAAGAAATGTTTCATGCTCATGGAGGAAGGGATAGTGCTAGGACACCATGTCTCTGAAAAGGGGATTAGAGTGGACCTAGCCAAGATTGCTATCATCAAGGACTTGTCAGTACCGCAAAAACAAAAAGATGTACACAACTTCTTGGGTCATGCTAGTTACTATCGGAGGTTCATCAACAATTTCAGCAAAATGGCAGCCCCATTGTTCACCTTGCTAAACAAAGATGTTGAGTTTGTATGGACTCCCACCTGTAATGAAGCATTCAATCTACTGAAGCAGTTACTCATATCAACCCCCATATTACGTGGACCAGATTGGGCATTGCCTTTTCACATACATACAAATGCCTCTGATACTGCCCTAGGTGTAGTACTAGGACAAAAAGAAGGCCATCTCAGCTATGCTATTTACTTTGTAAGAAAAAATATGCAAGCAATAGAGCTGAACTACACGGTGATGGAGAAAGAATTCTCGGTCGTTGTATATACAATCAACAAGTTCAAACATTACATCACATGATATCAAAATTTCATACACACAGATCATGCTACCATCAGGTACCTCATGAATAAACCATCAGTATCTGGAAGAGTGGTAAGATGGATTCTCTTGTTGTAAGAATTTGACATTACCATACTAGATAAACTAGGGAAGGAAAACATTGTAGCTGAATTCCTTTCAAGATTACAAAGTAATCAGGAGGATGGCATAGTGGATGACTCATTTCCTCTATGAGCACCTCTTCGCCCTCGCTATCTCTACACCCTGGTTTACTGATGTAGCAAACTACCTCGTTTTTGGACAACTGCCACATCACTTTTCCTCAAAAGAGAAGCATGCCTTGATACGGAAAAGTGGTAAGTAATCTTGGATTTCTAGTTTTCTCTTCTATACTGGATCTGATTGTGTAATATGAAGATGTCTACGAGAATATGAAGTAGTTGACATTCTCAAAGCATGCCACGATGAGCCATGTGGAGGACACTTTGCAGCCAAAAGAACAGCAGTCAAAATCCTGAGTGCAGGATACTACTAGCCTATGTTGCATAAGGATGTAAACAGATATACAACCCATTGTGATAAATGCCAATGTATGGGGAGGCCTACAAGGTCAGATGAGATGCCATTACATCCTCAACTGCAACTAGAACCTTTTGACAAATGGGGGCTGGACTTTGTTGGGCCCATAGACCCCTAATCAAACAACAAAGAGTACATCCTTATATGTATAGATTATGTCACCAAATGGATTGAAGTAAAAGCACCGACACATGCTCGAGATGAGAAAGTAGCAACCTTCTTATACGAAGAGATATTCACAAGATACGGTGTACAAAGGGAAATAGTTACAGATCAAGGGCCTCAGTTTACTACTGATCTCATTGTTGACCTAGTGGAAGAATATATGATAAGAAAAAATAAGTCCACACCATACCATCCATAGTCCAATGGCCAGGTTGAAGTCACAAACAGAGAATTAGAAAATATCCTGACCAAAATAGTCAATCTATGAAGAAAGGATTGGGAGTCTAGACTCCACGAGGCTATATGGGCATACAAAATCACATGGAAAACAACTACTGGCTTCACACCATATGAGTTGGTGTATGGGAAGAAACCAATGTTGCCAATAGAATTTGAACACAAAACTCTGAGGATTGCAGTAGAGCTAGGAATTGATATTTTTGAAGCGCACAAGCAAAGATTGATGCAACTCAATGCTTTGGATGAGTACAAACAACAAGCACTTCAGAACACAGAATTGATACAGTAGCAATGAATACGATGACATGACAGATACATCAAGTTTAGGTAGTTCACACACGGAGATTGGGCCCTATTGTTCGATTCAAAATACAAAGACCATAAAGGAAATTGCAAACAAGATGGCTTAGGCCATACGAGATCGAACATGTCTATGACAATGGTGCAGTCCAACTAGAAACAATTGATCCAGTAAGATTCAAACTCCTGGTTAACGGTCACAGACTCAAAGTATACAAGAAACCCTTATCAAAGGAGCAATTTTCATAGCAAGTGCAACAATCCATGCAGACAAACCCTCATATTGACCCACCAAGTTCAAAGGAAAAGGAGATTGATGAGGAAGGAAGGGAGGATGATCTCTACCTCCCATGGGAAGAAGATTGAAATGTTGTATATGGACCTTAATAGGGCCATAATAAACATTCTGCTATAGGCAGTAGTAAGATCAAAAAAAAGGAAAAAAAAGAAAAAAGAAAAAAACCAACAATGAAAACCCTTTTTGGGCGTTGTTGGCAAATTTTGGGTAGAAAACCAGCTTGCTGGCTACTCAGAACTATGAAAAAGGGCCTGAATGGAAAACCAACTCGCTAGCCATTCAGGGGCAAAAACTGAAAAATAAAACAAGGAAAGGAGATGAAAAAATGTGTATTTTTCAAGAAGGATGGAAAGAAAAACACCTCAGCCAAACCTACTTAACACATTGCTTTTGCCACTTCCAGTTACTATGGACTACTCAATCAGTTGCTACAGGAAACCTTCCAGTTGTTGCGGGCTCCTCAAACAGTTGCTACGGGCAACCTTCCAGTTGCTACAGGCTACTCAAACAGTTGCTACGGGTAACCTTCCAGTTGTTGTAGGCTCCTCAAATAGTTGCTACGGTTTTGGACAGCCATAGGTATATTCAGAAGGAGGTAAGGCAAAAGCTGAGTAAAAAACAATTACATAAAGTAGAATTCATGTTGCAGCTAATCTTTCCCTTCCTGGAAAACATTCCTTGCTTGCTACTAGGTAACCCCTTGGTTAAATCAAGCTACCTGTTTAGTGCTACGGGCCACCTCATGGTCACTATGGGCACAATTTTAGAGTGCTGCAGCAAAGCAGTGCTACGGGTAGTCAAGAAAAGAGATGCACAAATCCACTCTAGAACTTGCAGGCATCATACAAAAGAAGAAGGAATGTAAGTTTCTAAAAATCACAAGCATCATGTAAGGAGGTATCATTTTTGTAGGTTTTCACATGTTGCAGATGCACAAATAGAAATAAGGACCTCTAGCTGAGTCCAAGAGGAACCTCATGTCCAATCTACCTAAGCATAAAAATTACATAAAAAAATTCCAGAAGAGCAATCATTTTTCAAATGATCCTTACAATCAAATTACTCATTGGAAAAAGTGCTACACACCAAACCATTGGATAAAGCATATTCCCATAAAAAGGTGACACATGAAGGACAAATAGGTGGCACTAAGGTAAAAAGGTAATATCTACAAGTAGTATCTATTTCTTGAAAAGACATGTTAAAATTAAATATACGCCTTAATCATTTACTTTTTTTCAATCACCATCATGAGGGGACATTAATAAGTCCCTTCAGCAATAATTTGAAGGAAAAATGGCACACGTGAAACATTTTTTTCACTCGGGATGAGTGGCATCTGTCTGAGGGAGGAAGTAGGATCAGATCTCGCTAGGGGTAGATTTAATTAGCTACAGCACAAGGACCTAGGGAATGATGACGCACACCTCGATTACAGGGGACAATTAAAGATTGCCCTTGAGATGCGATTAAGTAAAACAAAAAGGGAAAAAATCAAGCAAAGAAGAGAAACAAAAAAATATATACTTCCACGCAGAGAAAAAAAACCTGTCTGTATAAGCTATGGGAGCAACAGTTGTTCGTAGAGATCCCACCGATGTCACACCCTTGAGAAATTACCCTCATTACTGGGATATATTTGAATGGACTGGATGGAAAAATTACTTCCAACTGCTAACCGAATACTCGAATGAGAGAGCAAAGAAATTCGCAAGCACATTCGATGGATAACAAGCCACGGTAGCTCAGCATATCATTTCCAGTAACAGAAGACTTGATTGGGAAAGTGACAATGACTCCCTCAAAATGGAGAAAATTGGGAGGAGAAACCCAATGCACAACAAATCAGACAATAATTCTTCCAAGGGGAGAAATACAATCAGACAAAAGGGGGTATTGAGACAAGAAGCCTACTTGAGGCCTGGAGAGAAATTGTTACATTCATCATCAAGTACTTCACATGTGAAGGAAGGTATTCCCTACTCTATACAATGCAATTTAAATACTTAAATCACTTAAGGCATGGAATAGTAATAAATGTCCCAAACCACTTGTTGAATAGCCTAAAGAAAATGGCAAAAGAATATCAGGAAAGGGGTGAAGAACGCCTTGTCTCATCACTGTCTGATCTGGCTAATCACCAAGCAAGGCCTCCAAAACATCCAACCTAGGATTGATTTAAACCAGGTAATAGGGAATCTAAACCAGCAACCTGCAACACCCTAAGAAGAGAAGAGTCAAGAAAAAGTTGAAGAAAGAGTGGAAAAAGAAGAAACCCCTGAGAAACAGCCACAACAAGAAAGGAGGTAAAAAAGAAAGCATAATCATAAGGGCCCCTAAGGAGAGAGAAGAGGAGTCTAGCATACACGTAGCAAGAAATACTAGGATCTCTACTGCTACGGGTAGAAGAAGGAGGAGGCTCATCATTTCCTCAGAAAAGGAAACCACAGAAGAGGTAGGGAGTAAGAAAAGCAGCCCTAAAAAAAAACAAATGCCTCTCTGTCTGTAGAATCAAGGGGCTCTGTCTCCAAGAAGATGAAAGGTGCAGAGGAAACATCACTTGCTAGGGAGCATAACATGTAGGAAAAGGAAGAAAAACCCCCTACACCTATAGTAGAGGAGGCACCTGAAGAAAATGAGACTACCTCAGCACCTAAGGAAAAAGGAAAAGAAAAGGTAGTAGAGGAAGTTACCCCCAAGAAAGAACAAAAGAGAAAAATAATAGTTGTAAGAAGATCTCATAGGATAAGGAGGAAAAAGAACAACACAAACAGAGACCATAGAAATCAGTGAAGAAGCACCTCAAAAGAAGAAGAAGGAAGAAGTCTTTATCACAAAAGAAGGTTTTGAGATAGTAAGAGAGATGGATAGAACTCAGAAGAAGAGGAGAAGCAAGAGAAAATACCTCCTGAGATACCACAGCAGGTAGAAATTTAAGAGGAGAAAAGTGAAGGGAAACAAGAACCTGAATTCCAAACTCTGGAACAAGTAGTGAAGGAAATCAACATTTTGAGAAGCATTATAAGAAACCTGGAGGGAACAAGAGGATTGGATGCCCTGATAGGAGCAACAGAAGAGCTTGGAAAAGACTCCCATGGAAGAAGAAAAAGAAGAAGAGCCTACAGAAGAACTTGAACCTAAACTAGAACCAAAATATGAAGCTAAATACAAGGGAGGAAAGAATGAGTCCTTACTCTAAATGGTCCCATATAGAGCACAAAAATAGCCTGTAGTAGAGCTTGAGGTAATACACTTTGACCTCACTTCTGAAAGTACCTATTCAGCTGGCCCTAAGGATGTCCTATATACATTCTTAGAAGAAAATTTTCTTGAAGATTATAATGTTTTTCAAAGGCTAGTACAAAGATTTAAAGGGCATGTTGAAGCAAGGCAGAAACATGACACATTGGTGGAGAAGGTGGAAAAACATGAAGCAGAAATAGAGGGACTCAAGATGAAAGTAGAAAATATGTATGATCTTTCTACTAGGATTTTAGAATGCAGACCTCCACCACGAGTATATGCTCTATATCTGTAGGAGAAATGGTTACATTTCAGATATGAGAAATTATACAATAACCTTCCTTATGCTGTGGATGACCCCAAACCATTCTTTAACATGTATAGAGAATCTGATCCTGACACTCAGGAGCACAACTGAGTGAGTTTTATATCCATAACTTTGCTATTCCTTCTAATGTAAAGTGGAATCCTAACATGTACCTAGGTGACATACTTCTAGATGCCTTCACATCCTACCTGAAAAAATGAGAAGAGAAGAAAAGAAGAGGCAGATGAGTATCTATAAATGGAAAAACAACCCACCTTAATGATAAGGGGAGAAAGTGGTTACCCTGAGGACATTGTAGAAGAATGGGTAGAGTTTTTATCAGAGGATAGATTGGCTACATGGGTTAGGCAAAGGTAGATAGCTATCCAGAACCGATATTTGATATTCTTGGAAAAAGAAGGTAAAATAATCTTATGTATCCTACAAATCAAGATGGGATGAGTTGCCCACTATATTGAGAAATAAAGAGCCAAATTCACCTGCAAATTTTAAGTAGGCCTTAAAAAGGGTTCATGATTACATAGAACTGGTAAGAATGAAAAAGGAAGGATGGATAGGATTGAGGTTTCATCCTCCCATCTTCTGGTATCCCATTCCAGATTGGAGGGAAATAGTACCTTTGGATAAAGAAAAAGAAGTAGCCTTATGGCATGAACTTGGGATAAGGGGAGGTCTCTATGGATATGGCTAGATAGGTCCTAGATAATCAAGACCCCTATGACTATAGAAAATATTGTTCCCTCAAGATGAGCCAACTTTCTTAGGGACGAGCAAGAAGCTAAGTTGGGGGTGTGATGAGGCCACATATTGGCATGTTTTGGCCCCATCTAAATCCTTTTTTAAGCCTCTTACACATATAGTTTTTGATACTTTGGTCTCCTCTTGATGGTTGATATGAGATAAAGTTATTATTTTTCATATATTTAGTTTTGTATGTTCATTAAGATCTAATATACTTATTTACTTTGGTGAATCTTGTCTTTTGCGCAAACTAATTTTTCTAAATGTCCCCATGAACAAATTACAAGATGCCATAAGCTTTTGAAGTAGTATTCCCTAGCCCGTAGCACTCTGGTTGTGCTCCTACAGTAGCCCATAGCCACTGGCTGGGCAATGATAAGAGAGAATCATGACATCCAACAACAATGAGGCATCATGAAGTATATGGAGCTGAACATATAAAGCTATAAAATGAGTTAACCAAGTGGCAAACATTGTTTAGAAAAGTATGAGAAGTATTTAGCTGATTTATCTTACCCATAGCAAGCTCCATACCTTCCCGTAGCATCTTCCAAAACTACCTGCAGCAACATAGTAGTATGCACCTCCAACTGCCCATAGCCAAAGAGAACTTATCCAACTCACACTAGCAGTATAAGACGAAAAGTACCAGCTATCCTAACGCATCATATGTAATGCTATGGTTACTTTGATAAGTAGTTGTGTAATTAGTTCTTATCATGTAGATAAGACAAGAATTAGCTGTCTTCACTCAACAAAATATGAAATAGAACAACTATAATCTGTTTGAGTGGTTTTTGATCATATTCCTAGCATAGAATAAGTTAGTGATTTTTGTGTGTGTATATATATATATATATATATATCATATTAGAAATGTAAGCGATATAGGAGTAATAGATTAAGGAATAAAGTGGTAGCTATATGAGAGAAGAAGAATTGTGAATGTGTGAAGACATAATATATTAAGGTGATTTTGTGCTCTTTAAGTTCATTGTAATCTCTTTTCTTGTAGCAGATATTTAATTGATATAGCTTAATAGATGAATCATTTATCTTCTTCAGTAGTTATGTGAGTTTCTAGGGTAGGATCGGAACTCGCTTCTGCACGAGGAAGGGCCCCCTCGGAAGGAATTGTAAGGAAGATCCTATTCCTTCATTTCCTATTTATGTTGTGTGGATTGATTATCAATTATTTATTTTCATTTCTAAAAGCTAATGAGTGCATAGTGTGTTGAGTTTTAGTTTTACAGATCAACAACATCCACAGTTTACTTTCCAATTTACACAAGCATTACTTTATACTCTTTAATGATTCTAGCCTACAAAGACCTCTCTCCAAAGTATTGTAGCATATATTTTACATATACTTTAAAAAGCTTACGCCCCTGGGTTGACATTTAATGAATAGCAGAGTATGAGACCTAATATCATTGGTTGATTATTCTTCACATCAGTTGCCACGTGCCTTAACGGTGCCATTTTAGAAGTGAAATCAAAGGGTCAGTATCCAAGTAGCGCCAACTTGCCATGTGGTTAAAGTCAATATGCAAATGGAGTTGGTCGTTGAAAAGTCCAAGACCGGTGGAAGAAGACATGCGTCAGCTTGGCGCAGCTTCAGGGGGCATTTCAAAAGCATAAACTCAAATGAGCGCCAACCCTCCACATGTCGAAGGGTCAACATAAGTCAAGCAAAAAATTGGTCTAAATCAGCTAAGTATAAAAGAACCGACAGAGCTCTCAACGTGTCAGCCTAGCGCTACTTCAAAGGAAAAGAATGCAAGAGGTGTTCACATGCCCGCTCCAATCAATTTCTCCCACGTGGGTGGCCCAAATTTGAAGTTGTAAAATTAAATCAAATGGCCCATGTTTTAATTGGTAAAATAATATAACGATTATATATTTTAAAAATTAGTTTTTTTGCCATTAACATTTTCTTTGCATTTTTAAGAATTCGAAAGGGCGTGGATGATTGGAATAAGTTGTAACTGTTTCTTTCTTGCTCGAGGAATTTATAATCATCTCTTGCGAGATATATCATGAGCTTTCAAAGACATTTTATGGGTTGGAATTTTGATTATTTTGGAACTGTATTTTTGAATTGGAAGAAATCAATACAAAGGTTTTGTTGATGGCGAATCACAGCACCCTTGAAAGTCTACAACTTGATGGGTTGAGACTCTCAGTGTGATTGCATAACATGGAGCTTTTCCAAAGTGTGGGACCTTGTGAAATCGGAAAAGGTCTCCGGATGAAGGCCGGTTCCTATTCCTCTATTCAGATGCACATGTAAAAAATGCAGAGGGTTTACTCAAAACCTAAAATAACTTGCCAAGGAGATAGGGTAAGAAGATGCATAAAAATAAAAACCTAAATTAACAAAGGTGATGCACCGAGGATTGAAGAACACCTGTCTTGCAAATAAACACAAACCATAAAAATGCAATGCATGATCATGCACAGATAGCTAGATTTACAGTGAGAGATCAAGAGGATACAAATAAACATATAGAGGGTTGAGAATCGTCCACAGACATTCATTAATTTTCTCCAAAGATTGATACAACACACTGTAAATGCCAAGAGGCAAAGTTGCATTACAGTTTTAGATGGGAGGTTTGAACTCCACAAATTCACCTGCCAAAGAGAAGAAGGGAGGGGCAAAAACAAGAATGTAAAACCTTTAGAAAGAAGCCCCTCCTTAAAATTTATAGGAAGAATGAGAGAGGGAAGAGAGAGGAAATCCAAATCTACCCCAACCACCTCTAGGTTGTATTTAATTCATCTCATTATGGTGGTAGGTGAGAGCCTTAGCAAACCCAAAAAGTGGCGAGCTGTATTTTACACTTTTAAGAACTTTTTCCCACCCAATTAAATATATCCAATCGTAGTTGGATAGAAGACCTCGTAGGATTTCTGAAAAGTCCAACCTTGCATGAATCCAAGCTCCCTGTGAATAGTTATGGTCGTCTGAATATCTGGGCCAGGGTCTGCTTCCTGTCAGCGCTCAAAATGTTGCGCCTCCTGAAGGTGCGCAACTTTTTACGTGTCGACATCTTCTTACCTGCGCATCCATCTTCATGTCGACATACCATTATGTGCGTCAAGGCGCAGATTTTCGTGTCAAAATCTCTTGCTGTGCGCCTCTGACCTGCGCCAATGTCAACACCTCTTCCGCTTTGCGCCTCTAACCTGCGCCATTTTGGCGTGTCGACATCTTCTTACCTGCGCCATGGGCGCATCTATTTTCATGTTGACATCTTCTTACCTGCACCAAGGGCGTATCTATTCTCATGTCGACACTTCTTGCTGTGCGCCTCTGAGCTGCGCCAAGGGCGTGAATTTTGGCGTGTCAACATCTTCTTACCTGCTCCATGGGCACATCTATTTTCATGTCAACATCTTGCTTGTGCCTGACCTGCACCAAAAATATCGGCATGTCTTTATTACTTGTGCCATCTCGTAATAAAAGTAATTTCTATTTCTATCTTCTGTTTTTCTATATCTACCCAGGGGGGAAGATATATACAACAATTTTGTGACTCAATGGGATCACCTGCCTGCTAGGTAGAAGATCAGTGGCCTTTTAGCAATCCATTGGGCATGGAGTCATAAGAAATAACCTGAAACCAACTTGATCTCTGATCCCGAGCCTGATACCGCAACTCCTTCTTCAAGAGCACGCTGAACTGTATAAAATCAACCTAAGAGCAACAAAACCTGTGCCGAAGCACTTAGGGAAACTAAAACCTAACTACAACAAGACAATGTGCATCCACACTTAGAGGAAATGAAAACTAGGCTAATATTTACAAGGGTAAACCTTCTGCTTTTAGTAGCAATGTTTAAGATAGATTCCGTTAACCGGAATTGGGAGTTCTTCTCCATCTAATGTAGAAAATTGGAAGGAATTACTACTTTTACATCCCGTGACCATGTAGGGGCCACTCCAAATGGCATCAAACTTGGAATGCCTTCCTGGTTTTGCCCGATCTGCATCCCATTTTAGAACTAGGTCCCCTTCTTGGAAGGTCTTTTCTCTTGCTTTCTTATCAAACCATCTTTTTACTAAGGCCTGATCCTTCTCAATCATCTGAACTGCATGTTCTCTTATTTCTTCCAATTCCATCAACTCTGCATACCTGGCCTCCATTGGTTCGAACTCAGACAACTCCAACTTCTTCATGAGCTCCAATGCTGGCAATTCTAATGATATAGGCAACACTGCCTCTTTCCCATAGACCAACTTGTAGGGAGAATTACCAGTAGACCTCTTTAGTGTTATTCTGTCAGCCCATAATGCTGATTTTAGCTTGGTATGCCATGTCCTTTTGTTTTCATCTAGATTCCTTCTGATGATTCTTAGAAAATTCTTGTTCGTGGACTCTACTTGTCCATTACCCTGCGGGTAATAGTTTGAAGAGGTGCTCAAATAGATTCCATTCTTGACAGCCCATTCTGTAATCTTAGAACCTATGAATGCCAATGCATTGTTTGATATGATAGTGGCCAGCACACCAAACCTGGTCACTATTCCTTCATAAAATTCTAGTATGTTAGACTCATTTGCCTCTTTGAGCGCTATTGCTTCGGTCCACTGGGTGAAATAGTCTGTTGCCGTGAGAATCTACTTATGGCCTTGGCTTGAGTTTGGATTGATGAACCCAATGAAGTCCAATCCCCATTGCATAAATGGTCGGTCAACCAAAATTAGGTGCAATGGAAGCGCTACTAGTCTTTCTTTGCCTATGAAGAGTGCACATTTCTTGCACTTTCTTATCTATGTATAGCAGTCACTGAACACTGTGGGCCAATAATACCCTGCCTTCATTATCTTGAGAGCTGTTACTCGTGGGGAAAAATTTCCTCCAGAATCTCCATCATGAAAATCTCGTAACACCCTCTCAATTTGACCTGTCCCAATGCACCTCAATAGAACTCCATTGATGTCTTTCTTGAACAAAACACCATCAAAAATCACATATGGAATGGCCTGTAATCGGAAGTATCTCCTTTTCTACTTTGCTCAATTCTGGAGGGCATAGGCCTACCTGTAGGAAGTGTATCATATTCTGAGTCCAACAAGGAGTGGGCACATCATCATTTTCCTGTTCTTGACCATCCTGTAGTACCAAAATAGTCTCTTTTTCATCACCTACTTTAACTTTCCGACTCAAAGCTAGCTGTTCACATAGTCCTTTTCCATGTACTAGTTTTGTGACCTTGATATCAATGTCATATTCCATGACACGGGTGATCCATCCTGCATGCTTCTCATTCAAATCCTTGTTTAGAAGGAAGTCCTTGACTCCCGCATGAGAGACCAATAATTGGATCTTATTGTTTGAGACTAGGTGCTTGAATTTATTTAAGCTCCTGATCACTGCAAGGACATTCTTTTCAATGAAAGAGTACCTAGTTTTGTATTCCTCCAAGCCTTGACTGAAGAAAGTGACTGGTTGTTCTAATCCTTCTTTGTTTTGTTGTACCAGGATTGCAGAAATTGTGTCTCCACCACCAAAGGCATATAGCACGAAGTCCTTGGAGAAGTCTGGGTTGACGAGAGTTGGAGCTTGAGATATAGCCTCTTTAATTGCCTCAAAACTTTCCTTGCCTTCAGATGTCCACTTAAATGTCATGCTCTTTTTTAACATCATCGTTATTGGCTTTACGAGAGCTGCAAAGTTTGGAACAAACCTACGGACAAAATTGATCCTTCCCAAGAAGCTTTGAAGAGCCTTCTTGTGACTTGGCAATGGCAATGCTGGAATTGCTTCAACTCTTTCTGGGTCAATCGTCAACCCCTCCTTTGAAACAATATGGCCTAGAAGTTTTCCCTCGTGAGCCAAGAATATGCATTTTTTGGGATTTAATGATACCCCAAATCTTCTACACCTCTGAAATACTTTCCTCAAATGAAAGAGGTGATCCACTGCATTTTTGGAGAATACAGTGATGTCATCAATATATATCAGAACTATTTTATTGATCAACCCCTTGAATGCCATATCCATTGCCCTTTGGAAAGTGGCTCTAGCATTTGATAGCCCAAATGGCATCTTCTTGTAGGCATAGGTGCCCCATTTGGTGGTGAAAGTTGTCTTGAACTGGTCATCTTCTTTCACCATTACCTAATTATACCCTGAGTAGCCATCTAGGAGAGAGAATCTCTCTGAACCAGATACCACTTGTAATATTTGTTCCATCGAAGGAAGTGGGTAATGATCTTTGAGAGATGCCTTGTTGAGGTCTCGAGAGTCCACACACAACCTGATTTCTCCACTCTTCTTCTTGACCGGAACCAAGTTTGCAACCCAGCTTGAGTGCTTGATCGGGAATATAATGCTTACCTCTATTAGCTTGTTTAGTTCTTTCTTCATTAGAGGCTCAATGTGAGGGTTGACTGGTCTCTGCTTCTACCTGATGGGCTTAGCATCTGGATCCAATTCTATGGTATGTTGTGCCAACTTTGGATTAAAACCTCTTAAGTCTTCATAGCTCCAAGCGAAGACATCTGGAAATTCTTGGCAAAGTTGTATGAAATCTGATTTCTCCTGCTCAGTGGCCACTTTGCCAATTTGAAGTGTTTTGCCTTCCCCAACTGGAATTGGCTCTGAATCTTCTCTCTTGACCTGTATGTTATCCTTTTCCTTAGGGAATTGGTCATTATGGTTGAAGATAGACTCCAATGTTACTAAACCCTTGGGAAGATTGTTTGTCCGCAGCTGCACAACTTGATCTCCATACTGCTACTCTAATCTGTCTTGATTCCTAGCTGAGAATTCAGCCTCTTCTTATAATAAATTGACGATCTGTTGATCGTTCTCAAACACCTACCAGCTTGTGTTATTATCTGGAACTACTGTCCTCACAATCACATGGATATGTGGTTGCATTTTTTCCCTTTTGATGTTGTCAACCACATCAAACGTTTCTCCAACTGCTGCGAGCCTATCCGCTGCTTCATTCTTCTTCTTGGGTATGGACATGATATTGAAAGCTTCGAAATCCTCAATGAGGTCCCACACCCTATTCTTGTAGTTCTTCAGTAGTTCATTCTTTGTAGCATGTTGTCCCCTGACTTGATTGACGATTAGCTAGCTATCCCCAGACACCTGCAAGTTCTTTATGCCTTTTTTCCTGGCCCAATTAAGTCCATGATTCAAGGCCTCATATTCAGCTGTGTTTTCTAAACAGGAAAACTAGAAACGGAAGGCTGAATAATATTTGATTCCTTGAGGTGAAACAAGCATAGCTCCTCCTCCTGCACCTTGCCTACTCCTTGATCCATCAAAAAATAACTGCCATACCTCATTGTTATCCTTATGGTCTGATTTGGTGATGCTAGGAATAGGTTGGTTTTCTTCATGTATACAATAGAATCCTAGCTTAGATTCTTCTACTTCTTGGTAGGGATCAAAAGCATGTACCTTGCTTGCCCATTCGTCAAGAGTCAAATTTGGGATGCTTCCAACTTTGGTGTCAGCTTCATCTGTGCTTGGATAATCTTCTTGATCAAATGCTGAACAGCTGCATTGATTTGGCTTGGAGTATGAGGCTCAATATGAAAGTTTGCAATTGTTTTGGATCTGATTGTGATCTTAGTACCATATCTTGTTCTGAACAACATGTGTGACCAGTCAGTAGATAAGTAGCCTCTAATTTTGGCTGTGAAATCCCTTGATAAGCATAGGGAAAAGAGTGGTGGAAGGTCTATTACTAAGACATCTTGCAAAACAACCACGTTGGGATAGGCATGCAAAGTAAGACTCAAGTTTTTAATCACTCCAATTGTTGTTACTGCTGTCCCATCCAATTATACCACCCCTTTGGATATGGTTTCATACTGAATTCCCAACTGATTATCTATTTGCTTGGGCATCATTGAACTACTTGCCCCGGAATCAATCATGCAATTGTGTACTAATTGGTTCCCAATGATCAATGAAACATAGAATGGAGGGGGCTTCAACATCTTACCTTGGTGTCCTTCATGATTCCCCTCAAGCTAGGCAGCATTTGTGAGCACCTTCTCTTGCATTTGGACTTTTTGATTTGAATTTGACCAGTCCTTCATGGTAGCTTGTAGCAAATCTCTTTGGCCTGGGATAGATAGTGATTCCCACATTGATATGTTTACATTTGTCTTCTTCATCTGATCAATGATATTGAATGGAGATGAAGTATCCTTTTGTTGTCCCTTGGCCTGCACATTCATCCCTTGTATATGCGCAGCAACAACTGTCATTTGAGTTGGCCTAGGAACTGTTTTAGGCAGTCCTTGTGTGCTTGGAATTGTATTTTTCTTACCAACACCTTGTGGAGTGATGGAAGGTTGTAGATCACTTGGAGCCAATGACTGACCTTCACCAATATTCCTCTTCTTTGATCTTGTGTTAGCTGCTACACTCTGAGAAATTGTTTGATTCATGCCACAAAAATCCTCAGCTTGCCAATTCGCAAGTGCGGTATCATTTGGAGCTGTGTTTTGTTGAGATGTCCCTTGTTGCTGATTTTCTTCTTGACTCACTTCACCCTCAACGCCAGTAGTTTTCACCATCAAGGCTTGGTTTAAAGCACCATTAAAGCACATAGATTGGTTGTGAGGTTCATTACATGGGAAACACCAATCATACCCTTGAGCTATGTTGTTTTGGATTGGCACTAATGCTTTAGAAGCATATGTAACATTGGGGTTATAGGGCTGAAATGGTCTATTAGTGGGAGGCCTTACTTGGCTTTGATTTGCAGCTAGATTGGGTGGCCTATTGGGCTGGTACTGTGCTTGAGGCTGATAAGAAGTCTAAAGCTTTTGGCTTGTTGCCTCTTGAGTGTAACCAACTCATTTTCCAAATTTTGCAATTGTTTCATGACCTCTTGGAGTTCATTTGAAGCACTATAGGATGAAGTAGAAGTTTCATTTGAACTTTGATTTCTAGGAGTGGGAATAGGAGCCAAAGTGGGTGCTTGACTAGTGCTTAGATTTTATAAGTTTGGATACAAGGGCATGGGAGGCCTAGGAGCCAGCTTACTAGCTTGAATAAGACATTTTTCAGCCCTAATGGCAATGTTATAAGCAGCAGGTAAGGTTGTGCCTCCCATAGATTGAATTAACATAGAAATATCAGAATTCAAAGCTTTAAGATAATATAGAAAAGCACCTTCAGCTATTGGCCTGATGGCCACTGGAATTATATCCCAAGACCTTTGAAATTTGAAGTTGAAGTCAGTCAGCTGTTCATTGGGACCTCTCTTGATAGTTGTCAATTGTTCTAGTAGAGACAAATTATCTCCCTTTTCTCCGAACTACTCATGGAGAACTATGCATAGCTGATTCCAATTTTGGATAGAACCAACTCCAAGGCTCCTAAACCACTGCAATGCCTTCCATTTGAATGAAGATGCCAGAAATTTGACAACAACATCCATTTCCTTTATCTCGTGGATTGGACAAATGTTAGAAATGTATTTGACATGATCACCAGGAGTGGTATGATTTTCTCCAGTGAAAAATGGAATGTTCTTCAATTCTGCAATTGGAACTGGATTCTATGCATTGAGGGCAAGTGGTATGCTTCCAGTGAAATTGACAAAGGGATTCAGTGGTAGATGTGCCATAATGATTGGCCTGAGAACCCTTGTTGATTGGATGAAAGGTCTACCCAGTGGAGGGGTTGATAAAGTCCTGTTAGGTGGAGATGGTGATCTTTGTGGTCTTCTTCCTCTCCTTCCTCTTCCTGGTGATAGTTGCAAGTGGAAAAATAGCCCCTCTTCTCGAGTATCAAACCTGGATCGAATTCTTCTCATATGCCTAAGTAACTTTTGCTGCTACACCGCTGAATTCTATCCCCTTCGGAGTCGCCAGATGTGTTAGATAATGAGCCTCAAAAGGCTAGCTTATGCCAAGTTACACACCAAACCTGACAATATTAAAAAATTATATCTAAAACTTTGAAGGATCTGAAAGATATAGTTCTTCAATTTGGTTACCGGGTCCTGTTGTGCAGTTACTAATCTCTGAAAGGTACAGGTGAAAACTCAGGTCATGCAAGGCAACTGGGAAAACCCGAAATACCAAAAACCATAAAAATTGTGAAAGTCAAAATCTCAAAAATATAAGAATACCATTTTGAATATTATCCCCTAAGCTATCAACTGGTGAAATTTTGACTTTTTTTGAGCAAGTTAAGCCCTTGAAAATTGATTTCAAAGTTCAGCCTAGAAGGTGAAAAATCTGAAATTGTAAAACCTGCAATTTTTTAGTCCAAATTTCTTGAAAATTCCTTCAAATCTGTGGAATGACCTCTTGTCCCACCAGGTGTGCCAAAATTGTTGATGGCGAATCATAGCACCCCTGAAATTCTACAACTCGATGGGTTGAGACTCTCAGTGCGATTGCATAACATGGAGCTTTTCCCAAGTGTGGGACCTTGCGAAATCAGAAAAGCTCTCCGGATGAAGGCCGGTTCCTATTCCTCTATTCAGATGCACACATAAAAATGCAGAGGGTTTACTCAAAAAACCTAATCTAACTTGCCAAGGAGATAGGGTAAGAAGATGCATAAAAATAAACTTAAACTAACAAAGGTGATGCACCGAGGAATGAAGAACACCTGTCTTGCCAATAAACACAAACCATCAAAATGTAATGCAAGATCATGCAAAGATAACAAAAATTGCAGTGAAAGATCATGAGGATGAAAATGAACATAGAGAGGGTTGAGAATCATCCACAGACATGTGTTATTTACTCCAAAGATTGATACAATACACTACAAAATGCCAAGAGGAAAAGTTGCATTACAGTTTTAGATGGGAGGTTTGAACTCCACAAATTCACCTACCAAAGAGAAGAAGGGAGGGGAAAAACAAGAATTTCCAACCTTTAGAAAGAAGCTCCTCCTTAAAATTTATAGTAAGAATGAGAGAGGGAAGAGAGAGGAAATCCAAATCTACCCCAACCACCTCCACGTTGCATTTAATTCATCTCATTATGGTGGTAGGTGAGAGCCTTAGCAAACCCAAAAAGTGGCGAGCTGTATTTTTGCATTTTTAAGAACTTATTCCCACCTAATTAAAGATATCCAGTTGTAGTTGGATAGAGGACCTCGTAGGCTTTCTCAAAATTCCAACCTTACGTGAATCCAAGCTCCCTGTGAAAAGTTATGGCCATCTGAATATCTGGGTCAGGGTCTGCTTCCTGTGAGCGCTCAAAATGTTGCGCCTCCTGAAGGTGCGCCTTGGTGCATCCATCTTCATGTCGACATACCCTTATGTGTGCCAAGGCATAGATTTGGTCATGTCAACACTCAGTGTCATGCACCCTTCACATGTGCCTTGGGCACGAATTTTTGCATGTCAACACCTCCTTACCTGCGCCAAGGGCGCATCCATTTTCAGGTCGACATCTCTTACTGTACGCCTCTGACCTATGCCAAGGGCACAAATTTTGGTGTGTCAACATCTTCTTACCTGCACCATGGGTGCATCTATTTTCATGTCAACATCTTCTTACCTGCACCAAGGGTGCATCTATTTTCATGTCGACACCTCTTGATGTGCGCCTCTGACCTGCGCCAAGGGCGCGAATTTTGGCGTGTCGACATCTTCTTACCTACACCATGGACGCATCTATTTTCGTGTCGACATCTTCTTACCTGCACCATGCGCCCATCTATTTTCATGTCAACGTCTTCTTACCTGCGCCAAGGGCGCATCTATTTTCATGTCAACACCTCTTGCTGTGTGCCTTTGACCTGTGCCAAGGGCGCGAATTTTGGCATGTCGACATCTTCTTACCTGCGCCATGGGCGCATCTATTTTCATGTCAACATATTCTTACCTGTGCCAAGGGCACATCTATTTTCATGTTGACACCTCTTGCTATGCGCCTCTGACCTGCGCCAAGGGCGCAAATTTTGGTGTGTCGACATCTTCTTACCTGCGCTAAGGGCGCATCTATTTTCATGTCGACACCTTTTGCTGTGCGCCTCTGACCTACGCCAAGGGCATGAATTTTGGCATTTTGACATCTTCTTACCTGCGCCATGGGCTGTTGGTGACGTAAAAAATATCAGGCTTTGATTTTATCTGATTTCCGTTTTCTTCTGTTTGTCTATATCTACCCGGGGGGAAGATATATACAACAAGTTTTTCCTTTTTTCTTCTACTTTATATTTCCTTTTGGTTCTGATATGTGAATCATCTAATCCTTGCGTGCTTGGAAAATTTGTGTTTTAGCTTGTACAATCTCTAGAACTTTGAGTCTACGAATTGTGTCTATTATAAACATGGATAGTTCTACTCAGTATCTCATTTACACAATACATATAAGGGTTTTCTCTTCCATCTATTTTCCCTATAAGTATTTTATTCTTCTACCTCCCTCCTCTCTTCAAAGTATTCTATCCTCATGTATTGATAACTTTCCAAGATTAAAATACATTTCAGGATATCAGAAAACCACCATTGAATGAAAGACTGCGCATTTGTACATAGGTTTTACCCCTGCTTTCAATAAGGGAAGCTCTCCCATTAAAGAGGAGGGACTTGCTTATCTTATGACTATGGTTTCATTCCAAGTGAAAATATGAAACCCAACAATTTTTGGCAACTTTGTTGGGGAATTTATTCAACAAATTTCCTTTCTAAAAGAAAAACTATTTTGATCATTTCTTTGATCTGGCGACTCTAATATATACGTGTGGTAGAAGGGCTTTTGGAATCGAAGATCCCCAATTTCAACTCTTGGATCAACAAGGTTTTCAACTTCCTCCAACAAGAATAAATAGAGGAGCTCATTCCACAAGCACACCTCATGTTGAAGACAGAGCTTCTGGTAGTAGTATTTCTCAAGCACAACTTAGCCCCAATCTTTGTGCCCTAATTCTTACTGGTGTCTTATTTCCACTTCAAGCAATATTTCCAAGGATGGAAGCACCACAGCCTTGGGGACAAAGGGTTGGGCCTCTTGTTCTTCCTTAACCATTGCATGAGTTACCTAGGGGTAATAGGAAGAATTTTCCCAAATTTAGAGGTGATGGAAAAGTGCACCCTGATGAACACATTACAGCCTTCATTGTTGCATGTGGGGTCCTTAGAGTTGAACATGAGGATGTCTCTGTGAGGTTGTTTGTGGAAACCTTACAAGATAATGCTAAGGATTGGTTTTACCATCTTCCTGCTGAGACCATCATTGATTGGAATACTATGGGGATTGAATTTGAGCAACGTTTCAAACTTGCTGAATATGTGCATACTTTTCTAGCTCATATTTATCAAATCAAGAAGGAGCCACATGAGCCTATGAGATAATTTGTGGTCAAGTTAAACAAGTTGTTTAATAATATTCCACTAGATACTAGACCTGTTGATCAGATTCAGAAGTGTTTCTTCTTGAATTCTCAATTACTAGAAGTAAGCTATGCCCTGAGGAGAGAAAATCTTACAACTTTGGATGTTGATTAGATATTGGCTATCAGTGTGGAAGATGACTTGATCATGTTTGACAAGCTAAAAAGGGATTCTTTCAAATCCAAAGCATATTCTTCTTCTTCTTCCCCTGGAGGTAATGCAGACCAGTTGGTGTAAAAGCTGGCTAATGACCTCATTGCCATTAAGAAACAATTGGCTCCTCATGCTCCATATCAAGATGTTCTAAGGAAGAAATTTCAGCCTACGAACCACTTTCCCTCTTCTCAAACCAGGTTGGCCATTGAAGGTCCACCCCTCAAGGTGCCTGTTAATACTACTTGTGAAGTTCTTGAGCCTAATGATGAGAAGAAAATGGGATCTAGGATGAACAAAAAGAGGAAGATGATGAAGAACTGGAGGTTCCTGGTGGTTCTCGAGTTCATTTCCTCACTACTGAGGGTATGGAAGATGTGGATGATTATGATGATGTGGTGGCTGAGATGAACAATGAATCATATGTTGTTATGACCCAGGAGTAGACCAATAAAAAGGAAAAAGTGGTGCAACCTAAAAAAAGATCCAAGGAGTACCCCATCACCATCCTGGTGATTGCAAGAAGAGGAGCTCCTATTCCTACTACTTCCACTCATAAGGTAAGATCTTCAAGCCCTTCTCCCTCTACTTCTACTTCTGGGAATTATTACCCAAAAAATGATAAAGCTGATAGATCAAAAGCTCATCCTACTCCTAGTAGTGATTCCCCATCCACATTTGGATCTTTTGACATTATAGACCATTTTAAAAAGACCAAGATTCAGATTTCTTAAGCAGAGTTCTATCAAACCCATCCTAAAGCCTTTTCCAAAATGGTTAACTTTATAAATTCCAAATCCAAAGTCTTATCTACTAATTTTAAGGGCCTTTTTCCCACTCCCTCTCCCTCACCTCAATAAAGCCTTGTGGCTATAGTCACTTCCTCTAATGAGAAGATTGAACCATTCTATGTGACCCTTCTCATAGCTGGCCACAAACTCAGTAATTGTGTCATAGATTCAGAAGCATCAGATAATGTAATGCCGACAAAGGTAGCCCATGCTTTGGGTCTGACCCTAACATGTGCCTTTAGTTCCTGTTATTCCATAGAGAGTAAGAAAGTACATTTGGTGGGCAGAATTAAAGATGCACAAGTAGCTTTTGTTGCTTTTCTAGAGAAAGGAATCCTAGCCACCATTTTGGTAACTGATATTCCTCCTTCATATGGGATGTTGCTGAGTAGAAATTTTTGCAAGGAGGTAGGAGGGGAAATTCAAATGGATTGGTCACATGCCTTGATCCATGTCAATGGGAAGATGAAGAAGCTGCTTCCTAAGAAACAAGTAGAGTATATTGTGTAAAAGACAGATGATCCTAAAGTACAAATAATGTATGTAGATATAGGGCATGAGAACTACATGATCATGTCACAAGAGGAGACAAGTTTGCCAAAGGGAGTGTTGCTTGATCCTAATGGTGTGTGGAATTTGGAGTTTGATGGGAGCTGTTCTTTAGCTAGTTCTAGAGCTGGTGTAGTGCTCATTTCTCTTAGGGGTAAGGTTCATCCTTTCTCCTTCATATTTCAGTTTGAAAATACCAAAAATACTTCTAACTATGAGGCCCTTATTCTTGGGTTGAGAATGGCGAAGGAGATGGGAGTGAAGAACCTTCTTGCTTGTGGAGATGCCAAGATAATTGTAAACCAAGGTAGAGTCCTTTATCAGGTAAAGAGAATAAGGTTGAAACACTATAGGAATCTGGTCTGGGATTCCATTGAATTCCTTGATGATTTTTCCATTGAAGCCGTGCCAAGGGAGAGGAACACTAGGGCTAAATATCTAGCTGTTTCTAGGTCCTTGTTGATTCCTCACTCTGATTTCCCTTAGAAGAAATTCACCATTGAGATGATCCATAGAACTAGTATGTCTGACAATGCAAATAATTGGCAAGTTTTTAATGATGACCAACATTTACTTTATTTCTTGGAGCTCAGAGACAACTTTGATCTACTATACTTGGAAGGAAGTGACAATCTGCCTAGAGAGTGTGTGTCATCAAATGAATAGGGTGTCAAAGAAGAGATGGATCAAGATGGATGCACCAAACTAAAAGGAAACAAAATTCCTAAAGGGCTGGTGAGTTTGGAGGATCTTTTTGATAAACATGATAGATATATGAAGTCTAAAGTTTCCCAAGGAGCCCGAAAATCTACTGAGACTAAGAAAGTGAATATTATAAGTCTTGATGATCCTAAAATGGTCAAAATAAGAAAATGCTGCACTTCAGAAGAGAAAAAGAAGGTGGCAAATGTGTTGAAAAGGTATGTTGATGTTCTAGGTTACTCTTATGATGATCTTAAGGCTTTTCATCCTAAAGAAATGCAACATTTCATTCCTCTTAATCCTGGGATCAAACCCTTCAAACAGAAGCAAAGGGAATATAATCCAAAGATAGCTGATACAATTTTCCAAGAAATACAAAAGATTTTGAAGGCTAGGATCATCTTCCCCATCCACCATTCAACGTGGATTGCTAATATAGTGGCTATCAGGAAGAAGAATGGTGAGATCTGGATCTGTGTGGACTTCATAAATCTAAATAATGGTTCTTTTAAGGGCAACTACCCTCTCCCCATGATGGATCGAGTATTGCAAGCTGCCACAGGTTCGGAGATGCTATCTATGTTAGATGGATTCTCGGGGTACAATCAAGTAGAGGTAAATACTACAGATCAACATAAGACTACATTTACAACTCCTTGGGGTACCTTTGCATACAAGAGAATTTCATTTGGTCTCATCAATGCTGGTGCTACTTTATAGAGGACGATGGACTTGGCTTTTGGCAGTTTGAAAGGGAATTGCATTGTTGTGTTTTTGGATGACTTGACAGTGTTTTCTAAAGCAAGAAAAGATCACTTCCAATACCTTGAAATAGTATTGTAAAAGTGTACAGAGCATGGGATTTATTTAAACCTAAGAATTCTATGTTTTGTGTCACAGAAGGAAAGATGTTGGGACACATTGGGATCAAGATTGATTTAGAGAGAGTTCAAGCCGTCCAAAAAATTCTTCTTCCATCAAGTAAGAAGGGCGTCCATTCTTTCTTTGGTAAGATTAATTTCCTAAGGAGATTCATCCCTGATTTTGAAGAACTTACTATGAGAATTACTCACATGATGTAAGGGAGGCAAACCTTTAGTTGGTACTCTAAAGGGAAGAAATCATTTGAGGACATTAAACAAGCTATTTCAAAGACTCCAATATTGGCGTTCCCTGACTTTAGAAAATATTTCATTATATATTATTATGCCACTAAAAATACCCTATTTGCTATGTTAGCCTAGAAGAATGTTGAAGATCATGAGATCCCAATTGCATTCATGAGTTATGTCTTGAAAAATAATGAGATGAAGTACACCATGATGGAGAAGCATGATTTTTCAGTTGTCAAAGCTATCAAGCATTTTAGGTTTTACATCCTTAATTATCATTCTGTGGTGTTGGTGCCTGATACAAAAATCAAATCCATTCTTACTCAGAAAGAATTTGGAACCAAGAGAGGTAATTGGGTAGAAAAGGTGCAAGAGTATGATCTTGATATCAAGCCAAAAAATATAGTTTTGGGTAAGGGCCTGTGTGAACTCATTGCTGAGGGAGCTGCCAAGGAGTTTCCCAAAGATGAAGTTGATGTCCCTGTTGTTTTATTCCTCAACTCGACAGATGTATGGTATGCTGACATTGCTCCCTTTTTGACCTATGGAGAGTGTCCATCTCACTTGAGTACCAAAGAGAAGAGAGCCATCAAACTGAGGTCTACACAATATGTGCTATGAGAAAATGCTTTGTTCAAATGAGGCATATATGGAAGGTTTTTGAAGTGTGTAGACAAGGAACAACAAAAGAAGTTGTTCTCTACTTTTCATGACCAGGCTTGTGGAGGTCATTTATCCTATGTTGTAACAACTCATAAAATACTTTGTGCTAGTTATTATTGGCCCACTCTATTTAGAGATGCATCAAAATGGGTTGGTAAATGTGAAGCATGTAAAATGTTTGTTAGAAGACCTAAGTTGGCCGGTTTGCCTCTCAAGCCTATAGTGATTGAAGAGCCATTTCAACAATGGGGTTTAGAATTCATTGGAGAACTCAATACATCTTCTAGTGCTAGACATACTCATGTGTTGACTACCACATATTACTTCACCAAGTGGGTGGAAGCCATCCCAATCAGGAGAACTACCTCCAAGGTAGTTTGTAACTTCATTAAAGAGAAGATATTGATCAGGTTTGGGATCCCAAACAAAATTGTGACTGATAATGCTTCCAACTTTTCTTTTATTGAGATGGACTTCTATTATGGGTATGGGATCTCCCTTGCTCATTCTTCAGACTACTACCCCAAGGGAATGGGCAGGCAGAATCAACAAAAAAGAACTTGGTAAACATAGTTAGAAAGCTTGTAAATGATTCTCAGAGGAATTGGCATAAGAAGCTATATGATGCACTTTGGGCTGATAGAATTACACCCAAGAGAGCAATTGGAATGTCCCCTTTCCAAGTGGTGTATGGTGTAGAAGCTCAACTGCCAGTCATGGTGGAATTTCTAGCCTTGCATCTGATGAAAACCAAATAAGATTCAAGTTTCAATAGCTCTTTGGATAAGAGAATTTTGTATCTTTAGAAGCTCGATGAAGACATATTACAAGTGGTGGATAGGATAACAGCTCATCAGTTGAAAGTGAAGGATTTTTTTGACAAGAAAACCAAACCCATAGTTTTCCAAGTGGGAGACATTATGCTGCTCTGGGACAAAAGACATGAGCCATGAGGAAGTCATGGTTAGTTTGATTCTCTTTGGCTTGGTCCTTTTAGAATCATACATTTTTCTGGAGATAACTCCTTTTATCTAGATTACATGGATGGTTCTCCTCTCCCACTTCCTTATAGTGGGAAGTACTTGAAGTTGTTCAAGTCTTAGGTGACTAGGTGGTCCTTATGTATATTATGTACAGTGTTATGGTTTTGAGTCATTCCTTTGTGTTTCGTTTCTATTCTTCCCTTTTGGTTTGTTTTTTTTCTTTTCCCATCTTGTGTGTGTTTCCTTGTATTGGTTTTGATTTTGGCTCCTTTTCCTAATGGATAAAGAACTGGTCCTCTTTCCCCCAGAGTTATCTGCAGTTCTTGATCTTGCCTCGTGTCTTTGTTCCAAGCCAAGTCATCCCTAGAAAAGAGCCAATTGTTGTCGGCCCCAAAATTTCCCTCTTTTGATGTCAAGTTTCAAAATTTTTGAGTCTGTACCTTGGAGTATTGAGTCACATCAAGCCTGGCATTAGTTTTCCTATTCATGGAGAACAATTTGAAAGTTGGGCGTATGGTGAAGTTCCTTTCTTTCTTTTAATTTTCTTCTTACAGATGGGAATTACAGGTGTATTTTCCTTGTTAATGTTTTCCCTAGAGTCCATGGGTAATACATGACTATCTTTGATTGGATGTGGTTTGGCCATTTTTCAAGGTTGAACAGAAGCCTCCATGTGCATAAACAACACAAATCTAAGGGTAGGGTCAAGGGATAGTCCTGAAATAAGCACAAGATTTATGCGTGTGCCAGGTACAAAATGAAGACAAAACAAGCTAAAATTGGCTAAGTATGGAAAGTTCAGCAGATGGTGACATGTACCTCATTAGTGTAGCTTCAAGAATCAAAGCTGGGGGTAGTTCTCAAACTTGTGCCAGTCCTCCACATGTCCTAGGTCCATAAAGGGATAGAGTCGATAGTTAAAATTGACTAAGTATGGGCGGGTTGGTGGAAGCCGCCATGTGCCTTAACGACGCCATTTTAGATGTGAAATCAAAGGGTCAGTCTCTAAGTAGCACCAGCTCACCATGTGGTTAAAGTCAATATGAAGACAGAGTTGGCCATTGAAAATTCCAAGACCAGTAGAAGGAGACACGTGTCAGCTCGACGTAACTTCAGGGGGTGTTTCCAAAGCATAAACTCAAATGATCGCCAACCCTCCACATGTCTAGGGGTCAACATAAGTTAAGCAGAAAATTGGCCTGAATCAACTACGTATAAAGGAACTAAAAGAGCTCTCCACGTGTCAGCCTAGCACTGATTTAAAGGAAAAGAATGCAAGAGGTGTTCGCAGACCCACTCCAATCAATTTCTCCCACGTGGGTGGCCCAAATTTGAATTTGTAAAATAAAATCAAATGGCCCATGTTTTAACTGGTAAAATAATGTAACAGCCGTATATTTAAAAAACTAGTTTTTCTGCCATTAACGTTTTCTTTGCATTTTCAAGAATTCGAAAGGGTGTGGATGATTGGAATAAGTTGTAACTATTTATTGCTTTCTCGAGGAATTTGTAATTGTCTCTTGTGAGCTATATCATGAGCTTTCAAAGCCATTGTATGGGTTGGAATTTTGATTATTTTGGAACTGTAATTTCGAATTGGAAGAAATCAATACAATTTTTTTTCCCTTTTTCTTCTGCTTTCTCTTTCCTTCTAGTTCTGATATGTGAATCATCTAATCCTTATGTGCTTGGAAACCTTGTGTTCTAGTTTGTACAATCTCCATAACTTTGAGTCTGTGAATTTTGTCTGTTATAAACATGGATGGTTCTACTTTTTATCTCATTTACATAATACATACAAGGGTTTTCTCTGCCATCTCTTTTCCCTGAAAGTATTGTCTTCTTCTACCTCCCTCCTCTCTTCAAAGTCTTCTATCCTTATGTATTCATAACTTTCCAGGATTAAAAAACATTTTAGGATATCAGGAAACCACCATTGCTTTCAATAAGGGAACCTCTCCCATTAAAGAGGAGGGACTTGCTTGTCCCCTGACTGTGGTTTCATTTCAAGTGAAAATCTAAAACCCAACACTATACAGGGGGCCAAGTTCATAAGGGACTTTGAGGTTTTTGCACTTACAGAAGTAGAAAACTTCCCAACTCTACTTGGGCACCCTTGGTGTTATACAAATAATTCTGATCTTCGGTTCAACAAGGGTTATATCAATTTTGAGAATAAGGAGGAAAGGGTGATTATCCCTTTAACTGATGGGAAATCAACACCCTATGTTGAGCCTTTGAGTGAGGAAGATCTAAATAGGATTTATGTATATGCAATCTGGGACCCAGAAGTCCTTAAGCCATCTAAATAAGGAATCCTTCAGTGGGAAGATGCACAGTCTATTAGTGATACTAAAAATATTTCTTGCAATAATTAGGCTCATGGTACTTATGAGTTAGTAGGGTGTAAAGTAATATGCACATTTACGCAGAACAATAGACCTCATTGTATCAAGATAATAGGTAACAACTCGATACCTCGTTACACTAGAGAAGGAGATACTACAATATTTTTGTGCGCCATGGAGGAACAGTGGATGGACCAGTCGGAGAGATAGAATATTCTAGCATATAACCTACATGGGACAACAACACACTAGTGGGTGGTTCACAGGGATAATCTTGTAGGATGGAATGAAATTAGGATTTCTCTTTTTACTCGGTTTTCTAGGAGTAATGCACCTACTCACATATGAATTTATCATGGTAATAAACCTGTTCAACACCACATTCAGGAGTGTGAGAGACTCTGGATAGAGGGGAAGGAATCTTTACCACCTTCACTCTGGATGCACAAATTTTATTCCACTTTACAAGGCTTCGTGCGTGCTTGGTATGTATATGCAGAACTCCATAGAGAGATTGGAAATCGTCAGGATTTGATTATAGGAATGATCCAGACTTTTGACTACTTCTCTACTAAACCTCCAATAGAAGAGCAATTAAGGGTTATACAGTGGTTAAATATGGGAGATAGTATAAAGGTGGAAGAACTCATTCAGGATTTATTTGATGGAAATGACTCTGGAGCACATTTTTATGAAGACACAGAGATAGATGCCATACTACTTGAGTGTGCTTTCCTTGAGAAAGAAAAAGAACAAATATGGTCTACTTAGTAGATGATGAAGAAGTATAAAATCTGGATGTAGATCATTCAATTGGTAGGCATGAGGTTTTGGACAATACAAATAAGGCCACACGCACCTATCATGAACCTATGAAAACAAAGAAAGTGAATATTGGATTGGATGCTGAGCCTAATAAGGCCATAATTAGGGATTATTGGTCTGACTCTGAAGTGGAAAAAATCATTGAGTTATTATGAGATTATCAGGACTTATTTCCTAAGGGATACCATGAACCAAAAGGCATTCATGAATCATCAAGAGAAATTAAGATAAATCTTAAGGAAGGTATGCACCCAGTTAGGAAGAGACCCTACAGAATGAACCCCAACTTATGTGAAAAGTTCAAGGAAGAAATTGAAAAAATGTTGAAGTTTGGAATCATCAAGCCCTTGGACGAATTAGAATGGGTTAGCCCAATGGTGATCAATATAAAGAAAGATGGTCGGATTAGTATCTATGTGGAATCCAAGGAGCTGAATGCTGCATGTGTGAATGATCCTTTCTCTACACCATTCATAGAGGAAATATTAGAAGGCATTGTCGGGTGTGAGATCTATTTCTTTACAGATTGATTCTCTAGGTATCATCAGGTTAGGATTGCACATTATGATCATGAAAAGACTACTTTTACCACTGAATGGGGAAGTTTTGATTATACTATGATTCCTTTTGGTCTAAAAAATGTGCCTACTATATTTCCACACATATTTGTCCAAACATTCAAGGATTTTATTCATAACTTCTTGCAGGTTTATTTAGATGACTAGATTGTGTAAGGACTTGTTAAGGATCATTGTGACAATTTACGCTTAATGTTTGAAAGATTTGGATAGTTAAACATTTGTTTGAACATCAAGAAGTGTGTATTTACTACACAATTTGGTGCATTATTAGGGCACATCATCTGCATGGAAGGTTTGTTGGGTTATCCAACTAAAGTTGTAGTCATTATCACCCTGGAAGAGCCTACCAATCAAAGTGAGGTGCATGGATTCTTAGGTCACACTAGGTATTATAGAAAATTTATTAAAGGGTATGATAAGGTTGCTACACCCCTAGAGGAGTTACTAAAAGGAAAAGGGACATTCTACTGGGGGAGCTACAACAGCACACATTCAAGACATTGAAGGAGAAACTTACTATAGTGTTTATTCTACTCTTTCCCTTGTGGGATCAACCATTTCATGTACATGTGTATGCTTTTGGTATGGCCATTGGCGCAGTGTTGGCTCATCCTGGAGAAGGTATTATAGATTATACTATCTATTTTGCTAGTAGAAAGTTATGCCGAGTAGAATTATATAACTACAGAGTGCGAAGCTTTGTCAATGATCTATGTGCTACATAAATTCATAATTGATATCCTTATGTGAATATTATATTTTTTAGCTAGGGTATTGAGATCCTTATTTTTGAAAGAACCACCATTGTCAGTGACAATAGTAGTGGGGATGCCAAAATGATAGATAATATGGTTGGGAATGAATTTAGAAATATTACACCCAATAACATTGGTAAGAGGCATAGCCTCAACCCATTTGGTGAAATACTCTATGGCAGTTATAATAAATGTGTGGCCATCAGAAGACGTGGGCTTTATTTTTCCAATTAAATCAAGTCCCCATTTTGAAAAAGGCCAAGGTAAATTAATGGGTTGCAAGGCTTGGGATGGTGCATGAATGAGATTACCGTGTTTTTGGTAAGCCTAAAATTTCTTCAAAAATTTACATACATATTCCTCCATTGTGGGCCAGTAGTATCTAATGCACAAGATCTTCTTTGCAAGGACCATTTCGTTGGCATGGGTACTAAAAATACCTGAATGTACTTCAGCTAGTGTCTGATTGGCTTCATCCTGATTGATACATATTAAGAGAGTCCCATCATAGCCTCTTTGATACAATGTGTCAACAAGAAGGGTGCAACATGAAGCACGTTGTGCTAAGGCTCTTTTGTTAGTTGAATTAAAATTAGGAGGATAGGATTTAGTTTGAATGAAGGTATATATATCATGGTACTAGGGATGATCAGGACCAACAATCTCACAAACCATGGTGGACTCTGATAATTCATATGTGGGCACCAAAATATGTTCAACAAGGAACTCATTATGAGTTTGATTAGTGTCGAACAAAAGAAGGAAGGTGATAGTTACCATCGCATCCACTGTTTTATTTTTTACGTGAGGAGCTTGTTCAAAATTGATAATCTAGAAATACCCTCTAAGGCTATCAACCATCATTTTATAGGGTTAGAGATTTTCATATTTTACTTGATATTATTCATTAACTTGATTAATGAAAGGAAGATAATCACCAAAAACTGTCAATTCTCACAGGTGCCATGAGATAACAAACCCTAATCCTATTATCAATGTTTCATACTTCACTATGTTATTTGTGTAAGGGAAGTTGATACGATAAGATTTAGGTATGAGGTCTCCATCTGGTGTGCGTAAGATGATTCCTACTTCAAAACCATGGATGTTGTAAGATATATCAAAGAATAATGTCCATAAGGGTGTTGCTTCTATATACAAAAGGTATTCATCTAGAAATTCAAAATTTAAGGGTTGCAAACCTGACAATGGTGCAGTGGCCAATTGATCTGCTAGTGCTTGACCTTTGATAGCTTTTTGATTTACAATTTCAATGTCAAATTTTTTCAGTCCTTTTATGACTGGTCTCTAAATTAGGTACTCAAGAGGATCAACCATTGAAATTAGCTTGGTGGTATGATTTAGGAGATAGTGTTGCAGCTTTCCAAAAGTATAAGCAACCGCTAAAAAATCCTTTTAAACCTGTGAATACTTGGTCTCATGTTAAAAAAGAGTTCACTCAAGTAATACACAACTTTTTCCCGACCCTTATCATTGTGTTGTGCTAATAATGCCCCAATGGCATGTTCTGTTGCAGATGTATACAACAACATAGGTTTATCCTATATAGTTGACATGAGTACCAATAAAGATGCTAGGTATTCTTTCAGTTTTTCAAAGGTGTCTTGATAGTCTTGTGTCCATTTGAATTGGACATACTTCTTAAGAAATTGGTTGAAGTGATGGCACTTATCCACCAATTGAGAGATGAAGTGACAAATAGACTGTATTTTTCCTTATAGGCCCCTTAGTTGTCAAAGGTTCTGAGGAGGTGTCATATCTATTATAGCTTTGACTTTGGTAGGGTCCACTTCAATTCCTCTTCGTGAGATAATGAATCCCAAATTTTTTCCTGAAGTGACACCAAAAACACATTTTTTTGGATTAAGGTGAACCTTATATTCCCTTAACCATTCAAATATATGCCTAAGAACTATTGGATGATCCACTCTAGTCTTTGATTTAGCAAGAATATCGTTGACATAATCCTCCATTATGTCATGAAGAAGGTCGTGGAAAATAACAATCATGGCACGTTGATAAGTTACACCAACAGTTTAAAGGCCAAAATGCATGACCTTCTAACAAAATGTCCCCCACGGGGTTGTAAAATTTGTTTTATGTTGATCTTCTTTGGCAATTTGAATTTGGTTATACCCGCAACAACCATCCATAAGGGATAACATCTCATGGCCCGCAGTAGAATCGACAATCGTGTCAATATTAGGAAAAGGGAATTTATCCTTGGGACATGCCTTGTTAATATCACAAAAAAATGTATAAATATGGATTCTAGGGGTCTTCTTCATAACTGGTACCATATTAGATATCCACTCTGAGTAGTCAATGCATCACATAAAGCGTGCATCTAATAATTTTTTTAGTTCGACCTTAATAAGCAATACAACCTTGGGATGTATTTTACGTATTTTTTTCTTTACAGGTTTGGCATCTAGGTTCACCACAAGGTGATGAACCACAAGAGAAGATCGAGGCCTGCCATATCTTTGTAAGACCAAGAAAATACATCTTGAAACTCGATTAAAATTTCTTTGAAGGCTTTGATTTATGTTCCTGATAAACTGGCACCTAGTTGTAACAATTTTGGTTGGTCTTCAATTCCAATGTTGATGGTCGTCATCTCTTCTACTGACAATTTATAAGTGTTATTATCTTGAAATGATGTTGTAGGATTGTGTAGATTGTCTGATATTTCTGGATCCAAATCTCCTCTCTTTAGTGCCTCTGAAAGGTTTTCACTAGGAGAGATATAATTTGTCTTTTTTCTGTGTTTAATTTATTTTTCTTTAGGACTAGAGATTGTAAGTTCTTCTCTAAAGTAGGTGGTGGCATGACGGTTTATAGAAATAAGGGAAAATGGTCTCGATCCATGAGGAACTCTTGGATGGCCTCATCATTTTGAAAGAGGTCTATAGAAATATGGAATTGGTGGTCCTAATCAATGAGGGAATAATAAACACCATCAAGGGTTTGAATAGATAAGTATTCAAGGAAAAGTGTAGTTTTAGCTAGGTCTTTGAAGAGGCTATGTGTGGAACCGGTCTCAACTTCGAAATCCAAGTCCTCATTGCTAGGTAATACATCAAAGACTATAGATGTCTCATATCCTAGACCATATGTGTAAAGATTAGACTTGATATCCATAGGTTCAAGAAAACCATGTCCTTATGGGCCAAGGCCTCTTCCTTTCTAGTTCATGTTTTTAATCATTCTATGGCCCTTGGTGTAATTAGTGGATTCATAGCATTCAACCATCCTATCTTCTTATAGCCAAGAATCGTCAGAAATTGGAATATATTCATCTTATAGATATTCATATCATCTCCAAAGAGTGTTTCTGAGATAGTAATTTGGAGGTTCTTGTAGACGAGGAGTGTTAGGATGCCCATAACTATAAGGCGATAATGGGAGTTTTCTAACAAGAAATGTATTGTCAAGTGTGTACTCACTTAAGCCTTTATGGGAGAATGTAACTTTAGGTGACACCTTAGATGTAGACACTTTAGAGGAAGACACAGAAGCATGAGGGATCAATATTACATTAGGGTCAATACAATTGGTAATAATGGGAGTTATGCTAGATCTAGTTGTACTATCAGTAGATGGAAAATAATTATTGTTTTGTACCATGCTTCAAAAAAATTACAATATTTAAAGGGTTTAGTATCGCCATGCAAGGTTAAATATCTGTCATTATGTGGAAACTTTATGCATTGATGGAAGGTGGAAGGTACTGCGTGCATCGCATGTATCCAAGGTCTACCCAGAAGAAGGTTATATGATGTTTCTACGTCAACTACATGACATTCAATGTCGAGGAGCTGCGAGCCTACTTGTATGGGAAGAGTGATGGTACCACATGATTGGCACTCGGTATTATCATAACCATGAATGTTAATGATATTAACATCTAATTCATCTATTGTATGACCAAGGAAGTGAAGCATTTTTATAGAGCAGATGTTAAAAGCCACTCCATTGTCGATAAAAACTCTCTTGAACTTTTGGTCTGTAACATAGGCTTTGATGTACAAGGATTTATTGTTAATTAGATTTAGGCTCAACATATCTTGATGGAAAAAAGATAAGATAGGAGTTTTAGGCGTAAGGTTTGCAATCATATCCTGAAACTATTGAACATTGAGAGTATGAGGAACACATGATTCATTTAGAGCATGAGTGAGAATATCCTAAAAGCTAAGTGAATCTTTCAATAGTTCCATTAGAGAGATATGTGTTGGCATGGTTGCTAATTAGTTGATGAAGTAATATTGACCTAGAGTGGGAGATTTGGCATTAGAGTTTGACTTTTGATTTAAAGGAGCTGTTGGTTTGGACATTTGAGGTTCTACATAAGACGTAAAAGGTTAGTTTTCTTTGGGAACCCATATATTCCTTTGGCATGTGGTCACAACATTACTCGAAGGTTTGAATTTAATGGTCATCATTGTATATGGTACTTCCTCAATAAATGAGATAATTTAACTGAAATCAGTGTTATTATCAGAGGGACCTTTGTCAACATTTTTATTGTTATGACCATGTTTGGGAAATGGGTTTGAGAACAATTTGAGATTTTTGTTGGGTTCTTTACTTGGTGATGGTTCTTCAACAATGATATCTCTACTATAAATTAGGTCTCAGACAAAGTGACATAAGTGAAAGCATCGATCGGTTATGTGACTATTGATGTAATGAAAATCACAATAAGTATCAACTTTATACCAAGTAGGCTCCTAAAAATGTAATATTATGGAAACCCTTCATATTATCAAATGATGAAACTGCAATGTTTATAGACATTGAATAACTATAACAACATCCACGGAAAGTGGATCAAATATACTATGCAAAATATGTAGAAATAACATATTTCCCCTAACTAATCACATCCGAGAACATCCAGGAATATTCCAAATCAATAAACTAATATAGCCCCCACTAATCTAGGGATGTGACAAATAGATAATAGCTAACTAACAACTAACTAAGTTAAAGTAATTAAATTCAATTGCTTTAGCATTACAACTTAGTAAGATGAATTAACCTAATTTTATTCCTAACATTCCCCCACTTAATTCATCATGGTCTGAAGTGAATCAGAGAGAAAAAATAACTCTAAAAAAATATGATTACATGAGGTAAACATTTATTAGCACACACATGCTAAAAGAAACCTATTCTAAGGTAAATGAAATGAATTTATCATTCCCCCCTTAATTCAGTATGGTCTCTCAGGATCTCATCTAAACAAGAGTAGTTGGATGAAGGTACTTCATCTGAATGGTGTGCAATAGATGGAATAGGCTCAAGAGCTGTCTCTAGATGTCTGGAACCTCTCTTGGGTTGTCATGTGTGCTCAAAAAACAAATGAGTAGCTCTGAACGTTTTGAAAACCTCTGTTGGGTTGGCTCTTGGCTCAATAAAACATTTGCAAGGTTGGATCATATCTCAAAATTGGCATTGGCACAAAAAAATGCCCTCCATTCACTTTTCTCTAATCCACAAGGAATATCATTGTTGAGTGATCAATGAAGAATTTACAAGTATTTCATCTTTTCCCCCTAAATTATGAGTGAAAAGTGAAGAAAACTAGCTCCATGAGAATGAAAAAGTTTTTGTCACTTTATAATGATAGTGCAATTACAATTTTTTTTCTTCTTCTATGTAAAAATTCCCTTTTAGGATACATTGTGAGTACAAAATTGTAAATTTTATACTTTTTTTTAGCTTATTTCAGCCTTCTAATTTTTTTTTGAATTTTTTAAAAGAAAAAACTTATTAAAATCTAGATCATGACATAGAGATTGAAAAATCATACACTTAAAAAAAAAACAGCACCTCAATCTGAGGTACCAATTGAAAGTTATGCCTTTTTCAATTTGATTTTAATATCTTTTTGGACCCCTTTTGAAAAATCCAAAAATGGAAAGTTTTTTTTAAAGCGGATTTTTAGAAATAAAACAATCAACTTGATTAGGGCTTACCATGTAGCCTTGGTTTCTCCGTTGCTTTTACATATCCACTTCCATTTCTTTGTTGGTATATGCCTCTATTTTTAATTCTCCTCTCTGGCCGCCAATTTTTCCCTTCTTTCCAATGTGCAGGTCACTTTTTTTTATCACAGGCCAATCTATATAGGATCAGGCTGAGCCATTTGATTGTAGGGTGTTGTGGACACCTCTATAATTTTTTTATTGATTGCAGGGATTTTGAGATCTTACCACCTCATCCACACATGGAGCTCATGCATAGATCCACTATTATCAACAATGCCCAACTCTTTGAATGTCTACATCATAGGTGTAACTCGCTCTCAATGAAGAGCTCGGTCACAAATAGGTGTAGATCTCACCACAACTCCCCAGTGCACAGTGTTGAAACTGGGTGGCCTCAAAATTTGGCACAATCCTCCAAATACAATAGTCTACTAAATGTAGCAGTACAGTCAATTTTTTTTAATCTACAATAGTTATCTACATATCTGCAACTAAATGCAAGACTCTAGGGTCATGAAGCATGGTAGGTGCTTCCAAGAGGTTGGGGACAACTATGGTTCCTCCAAGCTCAAAATTTCAAAAATGAACCTTGAACCTTTTACAACACACTCTCCTTAGAGGATGAGGGATCCTCACAGAGACTAGATCAACCATCTCTGATACTAAGTATTGACAATGTAATATTCTGGAAACCCTTCATATTATCAAATGAAGAAGCTGCAATGTTTATAGACATTGAAAAACTATAACAACATCCATGGAAAGTGGATCAAACATACTAACTATGGAAAATATGAAAAATAGCATATTGACCCTAACTAATCACATCCGGGAACATTCCAAAGTAATAAACTAACAATAGTATAGCCCCCACTAATCTAGGGATGTGACAACTAGATAATAGCTAACTAAGAACTAACTAAGTTAAAGTAATTCAATTTAATTACTTTAACATTACAACTTAGTAAATGATGAATTAACCTAAGTTTATTTCTAACATAGGCTTGGGTTCTCCCTCAACCCAAGGTCTAGTGATGGGATAAGTAACCATGTTTACATTAACGAGTTGTTGGAGGACACTTGATAGAGGTTCTCCCAAAAGAGTGAAACAATGTCACTTATAATCATGAGAGGAGGAAACCTCTTTGCTATATAAAAAGAGGTTTTTTACCTTTTTTTGGTCTAGTCTGAGTGTTTTGGACGTTATGGACATTGTGGTTGTCTGTAACACCATCATTGACCATATTATGATTGTGGTTAACATGATTAGTTTTGTCTTGGTGAGAGCTATTAGGATGGTTACTATGTTTCCCATTATCTTTTGAATGAGGTTTAATTAAACCTTTTATGACAAGGGCTTTCTCAATCTGTGATCCTTTCTCAATAACTTCTTCAAAAGTATTAAGGAAATACATCTGCATATGAGAGGATAGATCACTATTGATGTTAGGTACAAAGATGCTCACAAGTTGTTTATTAGGCATGGAGAATGGGAAACGAATAACAATCCCACGCCATCTTTATAGCAATTGTGCAAAGGTTTCATTGGTTCATTATTTGGCATTACACAAATCCATCATTGTAATTTGAGAGTCTAGGTTGAATGAGAAATGTTTAATGAACTTTTCTGAGAGGTTTTTGAAATTTTGTGTAGAGCCCTTAGCGAGGTGTAGAAACTAGTCCAAGGCTTGTCCACCTAGAATTTGTGGAAAGAGACACATTAAGAGGACATCACTATAGGCCACCTCTTGGAAATCCATATAAAAATTCTTGATATGCTCTCTATGATCATTCTTGCACTTGTATTTGTCAAATTTTGGTGTCTCAAAATATTTGGGAAAGGGGACGCATAAAATGTCCTTGTCGAAGGGGTAAGGACATAATTCTTTGAAGAAAAATTATTTCCTTTGATGTTGCATACTTGAGATGGTGTCCTTCATCATTTTCCATTCTTTGGAAAATGGGGATATGTTATGCAAGAAAGATAAGGAACCATATCTCGTAGATTTTTTGTTATCTTTGGTGTGTGCAGTATGAATTTTAAATGAAGCATCACTAGTTTTATTTGGTGCCTCATTGATAGGGGATTCATTGGTGACTTTGGAATTTAAGATATCAAGCTACTTAGCAATGTCATTTATTTGATTCATGAGGTATTGAGTGGGATCGGTGGCTGAATCAGTTGATTTTCCTTTTTTCCCTTTGTCATCTTTGTCTTTGTTTGGTTCATCGCCTTTGGTGTTGTTTGAGGTGGACTTGTTTTTATCATCACTGCTTGTGTGACTAGGTCTTGCCTCGTCATCATTGCTTTTTGAAATGAAAGGTTCACCCTTGTTAGGTGGTGGTTTTCCAAGTAATGTTTGTAGACTATCCTCATTGAAATCAGAGGCTAATTTTTCTCCCATCTCAAGGAGATGAAGAAATAATTGTTCTTTATTCATACGTAAGATATTTTTGATGCAGGATTGTTCTTCAAATGAGATGTCATTCTGATCATCCTCAAAGTTTCGGTCATTATCACTATCAAAATTTCCAAAAGGATTTTGATTCTGTTCATTTCTTCTAAAAGGACTATAATATGTGTCGTGTTTTTACCATTTTTAAAAGAGGGAGGGAGAAAAAGAGAGATGTGAAAGATAACTCAACCCGTATCAAAGTGAATGTCAAGATGGAAGCATGTGAAAGTGTTTGATAAAATCCACCAGGCTTTAAAAAGTCAATTCTAAGATGGAAGAGTGGTTCAATGTGATGAAGGTTCTCGTCCTATAAAAAAGTGAATGCTAGAATGGAGGAGAGGTATGGTGAAAAAATTCCAAATGTGTTCAACCTCTAACAATGTGAATGCTAGAGTGGAGAAGAAAGGATAGATTGATTACAAATGCACTCTACTACTTAGCAAAGTGAATGCTAGATGGGAAGAGGGTATGAAAAAGGAGTCAAATCATATGCAATGTGCTCAACCCTTAACAATAATTAGTTAATAAGGAAGTGGCTAATGAAAGGATAAGACTCAAATATTGATAACGTAAGTGTTGGGAAATGAAGATATGATGAAGTGTCTAAAACACAACAAATATTTTTTCAAATTAGAGACACGAGGAAAAAAAATGTATATACTTTAATGATGATGATGTAAAACTAAACTATAGAATAAGAGAATGAAGATAAGATGTGATGAAATTGAGTTGTAACAAATTGGAACACAACACTGTCAGAGATGCAAGTCGTAAGATGAAAATGCTTGAGCGAGAACATGGATATTCACAACTCAAGACTTGATGTCGAAAAGGAGACGAAAACTTAAACTTTGGGAAATGTAATCCAAATGTTTAAGTATCGAATGAAATGGGAGATAAACTCAAAATGAGGTGAGTACGACAGGTAGAATAAAATGATGACTGTGAAAGAGGAAGACTCAAATAAGTGAATGATAACTCCAAATGAATGAAAGAAGATCAAATGGAGAATGCAATGAGGATGAAAAGATTTAAGTAATGAAAAGAGATGAAAGTTCCAAAAAGGGGAATTTCAAGAGTAAAATGAAAGTTAATGAATGACTGATGATGAAGAGAAAAGCATGATGAGAAGAGATGAAACGAGAATGAAATTAGCATCCCAAGAAATGATAAATCCCAGGAGTTTTCCCAAGAGTACAATGAAGACAAACTTCTTGGGCTGAAGGTGAACGTAATATTTAATGAGGCGGTCAAAGATGGTTTTGAGGATGGCAAGGTTCTCAGAATGGTGTTTGGATTTAGTAAGGAGGTAGTCCATGTAATCTTCCAATATACGATGCATGATGTCATGGAATATGTAAGCCATAGCATGCTAATATGTGGCACCGACATTTTTAAGGCCAAAAGGCATGACTCGATAGCAGACGGTCCCCCAAGGGGTGATGAATGTGGTTTTGTGTTGATCCTTTGGGGCAAGGAAGATTTGGTTATAACCCAAGAAACCATCGATGAGTGATAGCATCTCATGACTAGAAGTAAGGTCAACCAGTTGGTCAATACTAGGCAGGGGAAAGTCATTTTTTAGGCAAGCTAGGTTGAGGTCACGGAAATCTGTGTAAATGTGGAGTCCCCCTGTCGCCTTAGTAATAGGGAAAATGTGGGAAATCCAGAGAGGATAATCAATGGGTAAGATGAAGGAAACCGAAAGGATCTGAAGTTCTTCTTTGACCAGAAGAGTAATGCGAGGATACATTTTCCTCAGCTTATGTTTTACGGGTTTGGCATTAGGAATGGTTACGATATTGTGGACCACTATGGTGGGGTCAATACTGGGCATTTCTTCATAACACCAAGTGAAATCGTGGTTATGGTTTTTGAGAAAAGAAGTGATCGCTTACTGTTTAACAATATCTAAAGATTGTACGATATTTAGAATGTGTGGGTCGTCTAGAGTATGGATGTTGATTTCGATATTTGATTCATTCAATATTTTTTGTGTTTCAGATGGTAATGGATGATGAATATATGAGTCTTCAAACCAAGGCAGGTGAGTATAGACTTGTCATCTTGACATCGAACAATGTTAATCGAATGTGTATCGTCATCAATCATTTCAGGATATAGGAAGGGAAGAGAGAAGGGAGCCTTGCCCTCACATTGATAAGTCAGAGGCCCCAAGGAAATGGTGTTTATGAAATTTTTTTTAGGAGCAATGGATTCTGGATCCATCGAATCTGTCGGTGAAGGTGGTGAAGAAGGTGTAGAAGGGCTGATGTCCTTAATGAGTTCAATGTGGGCCTTCTTGGTAGGTGATTCAACAAAGTCGATACCACTATGGTCATTATGTTTGTAGGTAGTACATGGAATAACAATATGATGACCTTTCTCATAAAATCAAAAACCAAAACCCTTCCACACACATCGGTTTAAGAAGGTGTGGGTGAAATGATGATTGGTGAGTGACTGTAAGTCAGTGGAAAATGGGCGGGTTTGTGATGGTGGTTCAGGTGTGTAAATGGTAGTATCAAGTCCCCCATAGGTGAGACTAGTATGAAGGTGGGGAGGTCCATAAAGGAGGCAGTCTCCTATATGGTGATCATAGTGAGGGTGTTGGTGAAGACTTCCATACTCTTGTGGAGTAAGGAATGTGTTGACACTATATAGGTGATACTCCCCCAGAGTGAGGTGTTGAAAAATGCCCTCTAAGGGATCGATGGTTGGTATGTGGGTAGTTAGAATAGATGATGTGTCAGAGGTTAGATTAGAGATGGGGTTAACAGATTGGGAGGATGAAGGTTCAGCCGTGGAGGTTGTGGCAATTGTAGGAATGGATGAGGTATGTGCGGTTGAGGTAGCGACTGCACTGGTGAGTGGAGGTGTAGCTTAAGAAGCAGTGATTGTGAAGGTAGATGCTTTAATGGGTATAAGCACGTCATTGGGTTGGTAAAGCATGTTGCAATATTTGAAAGGTGATGGGTTAGCCAGAATGGTATATGTGTGTCCCTCATGCTCAAACTTTACACAACGATGCAAATTGGAAGCAACACAACCCATAACACAAATCTAGGGTCTACTAAGTAACCGGTTGTATTGAAATTCCCCTAACAAGGCATAAAATAGATCTGGAACAGTGTGGGGGCCCACACAAACATGGAGGATGACAGTGCCAAGTGTATAGGTGATAGCGTCATTGAATGAACACGACATGATGGGATGTTTATGCATGTAATTGTCATGTATGTGCATTTGAGTGAATGTATGGGAGGAAATGATATTAATACTAGTGCCCCCATCGATCATAACATGTCGTACACATATATCATCTATGTGGATAGATAAGAAGAGATATGGATCTGGGTCCTCGGTTTGGTGCGGTGTGATCTCTTCCTCTGAGAAGCTAAGGGAGGCTACATGATGAGGTGTAATAATGGAGGCCACGGGTGTAGGGTCATTGGGTAAGACCTCAATAGACTGAAGAACCTCCATGAGAGCTTGAAGATGGGATTCTGAGGTTTGGATGAGGTCATATAGGGACATTTTGAGGGGGCATTGGTGTATTTGTTTGAGCATGGTGCAATGTGTAACCCCATTAGACATAGGATATGTGAGGCCACAGATAGTGAGCTTAGGTGTGGGTGTAGATGGTATGTTGGGTATAGGATTGGTAAGTGGGTCGGTTGCCTTTTCATTTCCTTTATCCTTCTGAGCACAGGTAGCAACGTGGATCATGTTGATTTGAGGTGGGGAGGTGGGCGAGGTAGGTGAGTAATGAAAGGTATAGCAACAAGAAGGGAAAAAGCCTAGGGGTGGGAAGGAACCTTGTGAGATGAGTTGGGCACACCAACATTTGGGTGGAGGTTTGGTGAGTTCTTTGATGTGAACCATGTTAATTTCAAATCTTGGGATGGCTCTAGGAGTTATGGGGGCGGAGGTCTTGGTTGTTGAGTAGGAAATGAGGGAAGAACTATGAGAATGGGTACTAGTGAAATGGGGTCCTCATCGAGAAGGTCATCATCGTCAAAGTTTTTTTCAGGAGGACATAACTAGATAAGAATGGCCTTTAAAGCCTTGTAGTTCTCCACATCATGCCCTGACATATGATGGTAGGTGCAAATTTTGGTGTCATCAAATCCCTTTGGTTTGGATTTGAGACAGTCATAAGGTCTGCGTGGCAGTAATGTGATGACAAAAGTTTCAAGGATGTTGGTTAAAATTTTGGCATAGGATCCCGCTAGTGGATCACAATGGGAAATGAAAGTGGGTTTGGGTGCAGATGTGGCTGATTGCAGAGGCCGGGTCTTTTCTTGAGGGGAGTAGGTCGATATTTGGCTTTAGGTGTTGGTGTGGTCTTAGGTGTTGGTCGTGTTCACTTGGGTAGGGGTATGGTAGATGAACTAGCAAGAGAGTGTGGGTTGGTTTGACTACCTTAGTGGGGGGTAGTGAATTTTTGTCTTTAGGTGGAACCTTCTTAGGTAAAGGTGATATGGGCACACAAGATCTAGAGGGAAAGGAAGATGGTGGAAGAGGGTGAGTTACCCATGGGGATAACTGAGGTGTTGTGAAGGTAGATGGCACGGGTTGTGTAGGAGGTTTGAGGAAAGGGGCTGAAGCATCATGGGTAGTGAAGAAGTGATCGATGGTACTGGAGGTATGGGTGGTAAAGATGTTGTAGGTGTGAGTGGAAGTTGTGTTGGGTGCTTGGGTATGTTAGGGGTCTATAAGAGAGGAATGGGCTGCTATGTTTTTGGTTTATCCGTGGGTGGAGGTGTCTTAACCATGCCAGAAGGGAGAGGTCCTAAGATGGATGGAAAGGGTTAAGGTGTGATGGACGAGGTTGGAGTATGATATCTATGGGGTTGGTTCTTCTGTTTGGGTGCCTAAGTAGGTTTGGTGTTTGCTTTGGAGGATGTAGCTAAATCTAATTTGATGGGTGGATGAGTAAGGCTGGCGGCTGGGATGACCCCTAAGGTAGTAATAGGTTTAGGCGAGGAAGATGATGTAGGTTTAGGTTTGAATTTTGATGAATGTTAGGTTATGGGTAGGGGTGGGAGTTGAGACATGAGTGGTATTGTGGTGGAATTTGTGATAGTTTTGGTTGTTTTGGTTTGATCGGCTGAAATATTTTTGGATATATAGTGGAAATATTAGCAAGTAACATCTGCAATTGTGTGGAGACAGGAAGTAGAAGATGCCCCCAAAGTAAGGCTATATCCACATAATCTAGGTGATTAGATAAACGTGAGAAAGGCACTGTTGTAGGTGAGGTTGATGAGGACCCAATGGGAATTACCATAAAATGTGATTTAGAAATGGGGAATTTTCTAGCTTCAGCTTTTGTGGGTAAAAGAGCTTAAAGTAAGTTTGAAGGATCTAGGGTAACTGATGGAGAATGGGCACCTAGAGGTAAAGGCATTTCTACTAGATTTTTGATTAGTGGAGGAGAGGATGGGTGCTCCTCTATGGGTGGAGGATATAAACAAGCATCCTCTATGGGTCAGAGAGGTACTGTAGGTGATAGATCTTTAGGTGGAGAATTCAAAGGTGAAATGGTTTCAATGTTAATAAGAGTCTCCTTCATGGGTGAGGGAGGAAATGAAGGGTGTTCCTATGTGGGTAGAGAAACAAGTGAATTGGGTTCAAGTGTAGGTGGAGGGCTTCAGGATAGAATTTCATCTATGGAAGGAATATGAGTTAATTGGGAAGCAACAGGTGCGTCACTGAAAATAGCATGGACCTCAAGGTATGGCTATCATGAGTTAAGGTCTCTCCGGTTTGATCAGTAGAAGGGGAATAATTAGGAAAGGGTTTCTTGAATATGTGTAGGTTTTGATTGGCAAGTGCATTAGGATTATCCAAGGTTAATTCACCTTCTTCAAGCATTTCTTGGACTATTTTTTAAAAAGTGATGCAATTTCCGTCACTATGACCCTTTACTCGATGATAGTTGTAGAAGTCGTGCTCTTTATACCACAGGGGTGTGGGGAAAGTAGGATCAAAACTAGTGTGTGGATTTATGGGAGGAATGGTGATGGCCCCAAATTTAATGAGATTTTCTAAGATAGAAGAATAAGGTTCCCCAATTGGGGTGTTTTTCCATTGTTCCCATCTGAATTACAAATTCTGAGCGGGTGAGAGATTAGATGAGGGGTTAGCCTGATTTGAGGGATGAGCTGGGCTAGCCTTGAGTACCACTACGTTAGCGGTTCCATTGGCTTTTGAATAATTATTTTGTGGTTTTGAAGAAGAAGAGGTATCATTTGACTTGAATGTCGAGTTCTTATTTTTTATTATATTTTCTTTTCTTCGATGGCCTGAATCTCTAGCTTTCATGCCATGGTGAATGCCTCATCAAAGGTTTGAAAAGTCTGCACCTACAGGGTTGGTGAGATATGTCTAGTACAAACCCATGTGAAGAGCTCGATGAGTTCAGTTTGTGGTAATTGGAACGTGAGTTGATTGATCAAGCTACACCAACAAGCAACAAAATCTGTGATAGATTCGTCGTCATATTGACACATAGAGTAGAGGTCATTCATGGTAACCTTCTTAACAACATTGATGGATAAGTGTTCCAAGAAGGCTTGGGATACCTGATTAAATGAGAAGATAAAATGTCTAGGCAACCCGCTATACCAGTCTAATGCGGGCCTGGTCAGGGACATGGGAAAAATCCTCAGGAGAAAAGAATCATCATGGGCAATAAGATAACACCCGTGTTTGAAAGACCGCAAATCTTGTTGCGGGTCCTCCTTGCTATTGAAGTGATTAAATTTAGGCATTTCCCAACGTATGGGATATGAATGAATAAGAATGTATGGGTGGATGGGATCATTACAAATCTCATCGTAGGTAAGAGAATTGCATGTGCTAGAAACTGATGCCTCCACTGTCTGCATCTTGTCCATCATTAACTTGATTAGGTCGTTGGTAGGTTGTGATTGCTAGGTACCTCCTGTAGCGTAAGGAGGTTGGTGTTGGACATATGATGGAGGTGGAATTCCTATATATGGTGATGTCGTATAGGTAGATTGAGAAGGAGGAAGTGAAATAGGGGGTACGTACCTAGAATAATTGATAGACGAAACAAGAGGCAGATGATAGTATGTATATGGAGGTGGAAGGGTCGTGGTGACCCTAATAGAAATGGGGGCTAAGGATTATGGAATAGAAAGAACAATGTTTTGAAAAGGGGTAGGGGTCACTGACACTGGGGGTGGTTGTGTAGCTATGGGTATATGTGAGACAATAGGCACAGATGAGGTTATGTTCTAGGTGGTTGTCAAAGGTATATTGGATATGGCAGGTACAATAGATGTGGTAGATGTGGTGGTCATAGTAGGTATAGGGCCTAGCTGCAAAATGATAGGGGGAAAAGAAAATGTGGGCAGCGTGGAGCTAGCGGAGGCTGGAGTAGAAGTAGGAGTGAGTTTCAGGGGGATATATATGGGCATGTTGTATATAAACTGACCCGAGGCATCTTAAGTGGATGAGTGGGAAAGATAAAAATACAAGGCAGCAGGGTTCTGGTCAAGGTGTCGTGTGAACTCCTCGTCCCCTGTAGTGATAGTGATAAGTTGAGTAGGATCCATGGGTGATAAAATAGAAGGTGGTGAAGGGCTAGGTGGGAGTGGTTGATAGCTGACATGGAATATGAGGGTGTTTGCTTGGATACACGTCAACACCATGTGAACAAGTACTGACGTGGTAGGACTGCTTTCTATAAATGCCCTAGAAATACAGTAGAGATAGGAGAAACAGGTGGTGGTAGGTAGATTGGGGTTAAAATATTAGCTAGAGAATTACATAGGCTAACTAAATCCGATTAGGGTAAATTGACATTGGTCATAGTTAACTGTGGTCGGTCACAGTGGAAAATGGTCAGTTTGTCAAAACAAGGTAAACGGCCAATAATTTGGCGAGTATGCAAGATGCTGATGGAATTTACCTATAAAGTGAATATACTGAGAGTGACAGAGGCTCTAAACAACAAAGAAGGTGAAGTGGGTGTCCTTTTAGGTAGGTTAACAAAAAGCACAGTTAACCGATGCTGGTTGAGTAAAACTTAGGGCGGTCAGAGGGTAACTGATGATGGTCATTGGATTGACACCGGTTACTGTGAAATTGAAACAAAGATAAAGAAAAAGTGGTTGTGAGTTAAAATCAAATATGGAATCAAAGGATTATGAGAATGATGAGAATATGGTCTAGGCACACTCAAATGAAGTTTGAATACAACAACTATGATGAGGAGCATGCAAGGGGAAATAAAAAAATGAAGAACATGTCCTCTCACCTCAAAATGCAAGCCAAGCAGAAACACTAAGAAAAATTTGATCATAAGAGTGTTTTTTCTATTATGTTTGTTTAGCTTATGCTATTTAAGGACTGACTCATGAACTTTAGAATAGAATTTTTGGTGAGGATTTCTTCCTATGAAGAAGGAGATATATAAGGAGATGTTTCAGGTTATGTTATGGTGGGGGCAGGCCATCCTCTGATGGGGTACTGGATAGAGATAACCAACGGGGTGCCCACTGTACTGTGATCGTGTGATCACCTACAACTTCTTCTGGGTGAGATGTTATTTAAGAATGTGTATATATATATTTCAATTTTGTGATGTTTGGTAAGACTCAGAGAGAGAGAAAGAGAAAGAAAGTTCTTTTCTACGATTTGTTTGTCATCTATCAACTGGGAATGACTTCTAGTGTATAGGTTGCCCTCATTTAATGTGAGCTAATGCAGTAAAGAAAAATGAAATGTAGCTAATTTTAAGCCCAAATCAAAATTTTGAATTCGATGACACAAAATATGAACATGAGAAGGGATTCTCTTTCACTAATGTGATACTAATGAAAGGAAAGAAATTTTCTTTTAAATCACCAAAATATGATTACTTTTAGACAATAGAAGAAGAGAAGTTTCTAGGGGAGAAATTTTAATGTGCGAACCTTTTAGAAAGGAAAAAACATGTAACTTTTCACCTAGATATGAAGAAATGCAAAAGAACCCTGAATGGGTTCCAACGGGTGTGCCAAAATGTTTCACCTGAATCTAGAGCATTTCTTGAATGTTGACAAAACAGATAAGGGTAAAGGGCTAGGAGGAATACCTGTTGAAATGCTGGTTGTAGGTTGTTGCACACATATGAATTCTTGATCCATAAATGATCGTGAGATCTTCCTTTTTTCTTGGAGGAACTACCTGAAATTTAAAACAAGACCACCAAATGAAAGTTAAATGGTATATGCAGTGGACTGCCTAGCGTATACTAGATCTAGGAAGTGTGATACTCCCTAGATGGTTGTCAATCTACTGTTTAAAATAACTTAATGCTAACAATAAAAGAAATCCTACTGTAGTTAAAATGATTTAGGTATCTCATTCTTCTACAATAAGCAAATTCGTTCACAAAAGGCTAAGCTATGACTGCATCTGAGGGTCAAGGTGTTTGTCAGGGTATTGGTACTAGTCAGGGTCAAGTTCTAGGCTATTTTGGGTATTGGGTAGAGATTTTAGGCTATGTTCTTGGTGTGATGGTAGAAACACAGAGACCAACATTGGTCTGATAGAATCGATATCAGTTTAAGTGAACTAGCGACGGTTGTGGCTAACCGGTGTCGGTGTGGTTAGGGTACAGGAAACTCAACAAAAGTTTGAGGTTAGGGCAGATCTAAGGCTAAATGGAAATGGAGAGGGCTATGGCAGGGTCTGTGTAGGTCTTAGGTATGCTCAGGGGTGATTAAAATCCAAGTGTGGGAAATTAAAGGGTGTGGGTGAAGGAATAGTCAAAATTTTCAACCATCCTAGCCAAAACTATATTTTATATCATTATCTGGTTTCTTCTGCCTCTGATTCTTTGTCTGTATGTCACTTCTAGCATTTATAAGCTTCTGGTGTGTTTAATTTGCATCCATATCTCTGCAGTTCTGCATATTTATCTTGTTATCTAGATGCACACACCCAGGTCATTGTCGACTTACCCTTATGCAGTTTAGGTCACCATTGACCCTGTTAGGTAAGCCTATTTCAAGTTTAGTTTAGATTAGATTTGTATGTTCCTTACATTTATGCATTTTTAGTTTTTATATGCCTCAGATTCTGCATATTGTCCGGTTTATTATTATTGTTTCTATATTATTTTAACAAAACACTGGGGTTGACATCCTCTATTGAATTTAATGTTTCTTAGATCTGAATTTGTCAGGCAACCCCCCATCTATCATCTAATCAGTTTCCCTCTTAGTTTCCTTGTTTTTCAGGCCATCATCTTGTAACAATGAGGATTAATCATTTTGTGCCCATTTATCGACATCACACATTTGAGGTACCTTAAACCTTCCATTTTATGAGTTGTGTAGATTTATTTAGTAGCTAACATCATTAATTTGATTTGAATGAGAAAAGTACTACAAAATTATTGGCATGCTCGGTGGGACTACCCTTTAGGTGATTATTTACATTTCTTTCTATTTTATTTTTCTCATGCCTTCTACTAACACTACAAGATAAGGCTTCAATTTTTTCTTTCTCATGTTGGGTTTGGCTATTTGGATTGCTCTTCGCTTAAAAGTTCAGATAAAAAGGAAAATTTTTCTACAAGTATTCCTCATTTTTTTCCTATTTTATTCTTTTTGCATCATATTTCCCTTTTCTTGTGTGTTCTCATCGAAAGATCAGATTTGGATTTGGCTTAAAAATAACCTTTCTTTTCTTCATCTTGCTTGATCACATAGCTTAAATAGGGGTTAATTGGTTGCATCTCATATTCTATCACACAAAACCTAAAACTCACACATCAATCAACACATCAAGACATCTTCCTACCTGATTGAGTGATTGGGACTTCATAACCCAACAATAAGCCACCTGAGACTTCCCTAGCCATAACAACCTCAAACTAGACATAGATTACATTTTCCTAGGCACCCTTGTTATCTATCCCCCTTTTTTTACACTTTTCTTGATAAAAAAATTTTGTTCTTGACTTTCTTGATTTATTTGGTATAAAATTTGTTTTCATTTCATGCCCATAGTTACTCATTCGGTAGCCAAAAAATAGAACAAAACCTTACCTCAAACAGTTTTATCGTCTCATCTCAACAAACATCTCTCATGACCAATATATCATCTAAACCACTATTCACTTTCTCCATGAACACCCAACCTCTCATAACTGTTTCCCAAGAACCTTTTCTTCAAACTACGACCATAGATGAGAGTAAACCTTTCTTTTGTCACCATCACATCCCATCTGGACTAGCCACCCCTCCATCTCCTATATCTTAACCTTTTGGACCTCTTATTATCTCCCAAGGTAGTTTAGAGTTCCAAGAGATTCTTGATATCAATCCAATAGCTCTTCAAGAGTATATTCTTAGGAATTCAACTCAACTTCCTGTTGATGGTCCACCACTTCAACAACTTTATCCTTATCAATCAAATTCTGAAATCACCCAATTCCCCTCCTCACAATTTTCTACAGTCCAATGTGATCTTGCTTCATCCTCCACCAATCCCAAACCTCACCAAACTAATATGTTATTCACACCCATTCCTCCTCATCTTCCTCCAATCAACACAACTATCACCACAACCATTCCCATTACCTCTTAAGGCACTATCATTACTAGTGTCCCTACCCAGTCTACTCAAATGTCGTATCCCATGTCTAGATAGTATAACTATTATTTTCCTCACACATCACACATACATATCCTTGCTTCCAGATCTCCACCTATGAATTATTTCCATTATGCGGTGTCTAATCCAACTCATAAAAATTTCCACCTAGTCATACCTACATTCCCATTCAAAAACCAATCCAATCCCAACAGTAACAACATCAAACATGGAAATATCCACCTTATCAAATGATTCCTCAAACCCCTACACATCCATAAATTTATCAACCTCCTTATTAAGATACTTTCCATGCTACAAAATCACAATCCCAACTTATCATCACATCAAATGATCCTATCCATGCCTTAATGAGTAGGTTGGATAGTCTAGAGGCCGACACCTTGGGAACCAAGGTTACCTTATCTTACAAATGAATCTATAAAAAAACTATTCATCCAACATTTCCAATCAAACCGTACCCTCCTCATTAGGAGCTTCCCAATTTTACCAAGTTCAATAGTAAGGAAGATCCCCAACACCATCTATGCACATTTAAACATGCTGAAAGCACAAAATCAGATTTGATTAAATCAACACAGAAAGATATTCTATTCAGCATACCAATTACAAATAATACTGAGGCTAATAGATAGCCATGGAAATAGAAAACTAACTTCCTACAAACCAGGAAGCCACACAACAAAACACCCGTTAATATCATTACGGGTACAACAATATAACAAACCTAAATTATTAATAATGAGTTATAATATAACTCATATTAATAATATTACAATATAATAATGAGAGCACTAATTAAATAATATTTCCTAACATTCCCCCCCTTAGTGCGAACATGGGAAAAACCTGTCTTTGTACTGCAACGTGCCGCTACGTAGCATGCTCATGATCTGGATGGTTTCAAGGACAATACCAACAACCTCTGGATGGTTTTCCAAGTGGTTAACCAACAACCACACAACAGATGGTTTTTGAGGGCAGTACCAACAACCTCTGGATAGTTTTTCTGGATAACTAACAACCACAATATCATGATGATGCAGTAGTATTAACAACTCTCATCACTATCTCACTGCAGAGAATAACATAGGAAATTCTACTGAAATCTGTTGCTCATACATACATAGAAAAAGCTGACATACTGGAAATGGAACATTGGATCATGTTCCCCCCCTCAATGTGAAATTTCTACTTATTGAAAACAGGATCACTGCAAACTGAGACACACCACACTGGAAGCACTAAAATCAAACTGCACACACACCTGTCACCAAAGCTGATATGCGGCCCCGTCGTTGGCAACTGACGAGAGGTCGCTGAATGACCTCCAACCTCCGATTGCCTCCATCCTCCAGTAATATGCTACTTAACTTAGTAGATTTGGAATTTGAGGCTCAAAAATTACACACCTTACCCGAACGTCGGATTCCACCGAAAATGCGTTCGTAAGGCCTTTTTTTTGTTTTCTTACAATTTTAACAATTTTCCTAATAATCACCTAAATGACAATAACAAAATGACAACTTCAATTTTTGACTCTAAGATGACTCGAATTTAACTAGATAACACTTGACTTTGACACTTTGACATTAATACATTGAATTATCCTAAGCCTATTTAAATTTAATGAAGACTTTTGACACTAACAAAAATGACACAAACTATATACTTAATAATTCTACACTTTAAACTCTAAGAACTAATATAGCTTTTAGCTATAATTAATCTTTCAACCCGAATATCACTTATGGACAAAAATTAAGCATATAAAATGGACACTTATACAGACTATACAATCATCTCACATGTTGACATCTGAATAAGATAATACTATATAATTTTCTTAATAATGATTAACCTAAATAATGTGACACGACTCATATACCAAACTTAACCAAAAGAACAACATGAAAAGAAAACGCTAAACATTAACTATGACTTTTAAATAAACGCAGAACAAAGAGCACTGTAAACTTTTTTTTTCCTGAATGGGAGGCCGTGGTGACTTGAAGCATCTGAATTGGAGCTCGAAAGGCATCACGTTATTGTACTGCGCTTATATTGTTGGAGGTAGCTGTGATTTATGGGGTGCAATACGAGTGGTGCGAGTCAATTTCTCCAATATAAGAAATGTAAAACTTTGACAGCTGCACATGAATGATAGCAGATCTGAGTTGCTCTCATAACAATGCAACAATGATTGCAACAATATTAATATGGTCGCATATACAGACCTCTCCCAACACTTTTTCCTCCTACACAAATTATTGTGAAAGAAACAAAGATTATATATCTTCTGGCATTTTTTCTATAAAATTTGAAATGTAGATGTTCCCTTGGACAGCAAAAACAGCCAATTCAATGAAATCCAAACAAATATGAAATCTGTTTGAAGCAACAGCCTTTTGAAAATCTCTGCGTGGTCAAAACAGAATGCCAAAAAAATAGTGGTAACATATTATTTAATTAGTGCTCTCATTATTAAATTGTAATATTATTAATATGAGTTATATTATAACTCATTATTAATAATTTAGGTTTGTTATATTGTTGTACCCGTAATGATATTAACGGGTGTTTTGTTGTGTGGCTTCCTGGTTTGTAGGAAGTTAGTTTTCTATTTCCATGGCTATCTATTAGCCTCAATATTATTTGTAATTGGTATGCTGAATAGAATATCTTTCTGTGTTGATTTAATCAAATCTGATTTTGTGCTTTCAATTGGTATCAGAGCGGTTTAAGACGTGTAATTCCTTACGAATTCATGTTTTATTTAAACACTCGTAACTTTCCCAATTCTCAACGAAATTGAGAATCGTCAAGTGTTCTGGAAAGCTAGAGATGTGAGGAACAAAACCCAGAAATGGTTTTTGAAATCATTTTTGGATGAGTGAGCAGTTTTGTATTGAAATATGACATTTTTTTTTTTAAAAACGTAAATAATTTTATGCATGAGCAGTTAATCTAGAATATTATATTTATTCTCCTTGTTGCTCAGATCTAGTTTTTTTTGGCATTCTGTTTTGACCACGCAGAGATTTTCAAAAGGCTGTTGCTTCAAACAGATTTCATATTTGTTTGGATTTCATTGAATTGGCTGTTTTTGCTGTCCAAGGGAACATCTACATTTCATGTTACCTTATCTCACATGATCATGAAATTATGCTTCACACCTTCTCTATGTCCTTAGCTAGACCAACACGAGATTGGTACAATGAGATTCCTCAACATTCCCTATTCTCCTTCACTCAGCTCGTGTAATTGTTTTTAGAGAACTTTTCAATTAATATCATGTGTAAAATCACCATTAATGACTTGTACACCATTAGACTGTTTGAGGACGAATCTATTACAATTTTTTTCACACGATGACATGGCATTATAAACCAGCTATCATTTACTCTTCCATAAACTGAACTCATCGAAATATTCTCATGTTATTGTGTGAAGCATATCTCTTCTACATTGCAAATCCAATATTTTCAAACATTTGAAAGAGCCTTTACCATGGCTTGCAAAATCGAAATGCGTACCATTGAGCAAGGCCAATTAAAACTTAAATCAAATAAAACCAAATCCAAGTTCAATAATCCATCCACACACAATGATAAATCTAAAGGTGTGGCCGATATCGTGGTCATCAAGTCTTCTTATGCACCCACATTTAGCATGTGGCCTCCACAACAAGCCCCTAGACCTACGCCCAACTAAACTCCCCTTGGATAATCGTATAGTTCAACATTGAACAAGTTGATGGTGGTTAAACTTATCATACTTCCTCTAATCCCACCATTTGATGAGTCTAGACAAAAACCCATGTGGTATCATAATGATCATTACTATAAATACCACCAAGTCCAAGGATATGACATAGAGAGGTGTTGAACCTTTAAAGACCTAGTCCAACGACTCATCAATCAAGGAAATATTCAAGTGAACAATCCTAATGCATCACCCAGCCAACCAATTAACATATTATGACAACCATTTCCTAACCACACACCAAAACTCAAGCCACCACTTCTTCTAGATCCAAAACATCCAATGCTCATACCATAAATACTCATGCCACTTATCAAGATTCTATCCCTTCAACAACTTCACCTTCTTCATCAATTACCCCATCCACTTCTTTAGACATTGTTCCTCCATCTACAATCCCATTATTACTTATCCCTACAACCGCACCAATCATACCTACATCTACCTCGACATCCATTCCTACATATACAACTATTAGATCAACCCTATTTGCAAACATATCATTCTTACCCCTTGAAACATTTATGAAACAACCATTCCAACCTAGTTCCACATCCACCATTGATTCAACACCTATATCTACTTCATTACATATCCCATCTAATCCATTACTTATCACATCCAATTCATTGGATTTGACTACTTTACCCACATATATTCCACCTTTACCCATTATATCATCCTTAGCATCAACCCTTGTTCCTCTTTCCACACTTTTTCCCACGTCCACCACATAAACTATTATCACCACATCTACATCATCTTCCACATCACTTTCATCATTTGAATAATTCATGAGAGAATTTCAACACATCTTGAATCAAAATTAAAGATAAAAGCCAAGAGCTTTACACCATTCCTCCTCCTAAAGAGCTCACGTCATCATTAAAACCTAAGGTTTATGGCTTAGTTTCCCCTTGGCCTATTGAACAAAGTATCATCAAAAAAATTCATCATGCCCTAGTTAAGATGTCACTTTACAAGTGTTAGGATAAAATATTATTATCCTAAATATTAATTATGCATAGTTCATTTATTTAATTAATTTTATTAATTAAATAATAATAGTTATTTTGTTATATGGTTAATCAACCATATTTGTTTTTTTTACATACTGTTATATTGTTTTAAACAATATATTTGTTTTTTCTAATTCCTGCTTCCCAGATGTTATTGGAAGCTTATTCATTTTGGCATTTGGTTGCACCTGTGCAACTTATTCTCTTGTGTGTATTTGGCTGTGCAATATCTATAAATATTGTAGCCCATTCTCTGTAATTTTTTAGTTGATTGAGATTAATAAAATTACACAGGCTTCTGTCCTTGTTTCTCAATCTACATTTGGTTTCAGAGCAGGTTGAAGGAGATTTGAGGATTGCAAAAGAGGTTGAGGAGCATTGGAGAAGCTTTTGCAAGCAGAGGAGAGCCAGAGTTGCCTCCTACAACTTCCCAGCCCCATCCCTTGCAATACCACAATCAAATTATTTAAAACCGCCATTAAATCTATGTAAAACCGTGTATAGTCTTTGCAATTCAAGCACGAGGAGGATAGAATCCACCAAGGAAGAGATTGCAAGCTTAAAGGAGGGGAGAAAATTGATAGAAGTGCTATACACAGTCAAAACCACCTTCTTTCACGCAAAACCACCTTTAAAAACCATTGGTCGCTTTTCTCTTTGCTGGAAAATTCACTGAAAACCAGATTTCCAAAACCGTGGTTTTATGAAAAGGTATGGTTTTATAGTTTGGAAGTGTTTAATTATAAATTTCTCTTTATATATATTTGTTTAGCTTAGCCGCCCAAGTGGCTAGCATAACTTTTGTAAGACACTTCCCATAAAGAGAGGTCAAGGGGTCAAATCCCCCTCCCTCACCCACTACCAAATTTGGCAAATTTTTTGGCGGAACTGCTAAATTTAGCAATTTTTTTGAATTTAGTTATAACTAACTAAATTTAGCGGAGAAATCCCTAATTTAGGGTAAAATTTTATTTTTCTCCCATTCGGCCTGGTTTTTCATTTTGGACATTTTTTGAAAAAGGAGACCCATCTAAAAATTGCATTTTAAGCTATTTTTTTGCAATTTTTAGCATTTTGGGTCGTATTGGGCTCAGGAGGCCACCAAGACCCGCGAAACAGAAATTTTTGCCTGCCATTCAAATTGTCTAGTTTTTTGAATATAAATTGTATACTGCTGCATATTGTACTAATTTACAGGTTGTCATAGTGAACTGCAAACTTTGTAACTGCTCAAAAAGTGGCAGAATTGTAATCAAAAATAATAAAAAATTAGTTCTGTAACACTCATGAGATCCTAGATCTCATTCGCAACGTTCGGTATATACGGTGCCTCTGGGAAGCACTTACCATAAATTTCATTAAGCAAGATAGCCTTTGTGCCAAACACCAATTGAAATGGTGTGGCATTATCAACTTCTTGTAGGTTGTCCTATACGCTCATAGAACTATTAATACTTTGTCATCCCAATCTTGTCTACCAATGTCATAAATCTTAGTTAACGTGTGACTTAGTATCTTGTTAAATATCTCAGCAGTTCCATTTTCTTGAGGGTCATATGGGATAGTCTTATGATGGGACACCATAAATTCTACTAATAGAATCCTAACTATTTCATTGAGGAAGTGTGTACCCCTATCACTTGCTAAATTTAAAGGGTGATCATATCTATTGATTATGTTTTTCAATAAAAATAGCAGCTCTTACAGTGGTGAAATCCTTCGTAGGCGTGCCCCTCTGCCCATGTTGTGTAAGTAATCAATGGAAGTGATGATATATACTATGAATCAGACCTTTGCACAGGCTGGTACAATTGGCCCTTACAAGTTGATTTCCCATTTTTCAAATGGTTCAGTGCTGGCTATTGGTCATAAGGGAATTTTTTCATCTCTCTTTCTAGGTTTTTTCGAAGGCACTGGCAATGGTCACAAGCCTTACAAAACTCAATACATCTTTCTATATAGTTTCCCACCACAGTCCATCTAATAAAATCTTCTGCATGGTGGCATTTCCTGCATAGTTTTCCTCCTAAAATCCAAACGTGTGCATCCTCCATAATTGCTACGCACTCATGCTTTAATATGCATCGGCATAGAACCTCATCATGACCTAACTTATACATGTCTCCACTAATCAACATGTAAGGTGTAACGCGTATTTTCTTATTTTTTAATTTCCAGAGCCTTCATCCCTTCCGACACCACACTTATTTTTAACAAAACTATGATATCTTCCAAGCTGAGGGCACATGCCATAACCTAAATAGTTTGTGCGCTGACATGGTATCCTCAATGATTTTCATGTACTCTCCTGAGTCAATCCTTAATAAATGGTTAGGCCCTAAATTGCTCAAATTTCTTTCCTGGCTTCACCACCACTGTGAACTCAAACTCCTAAAATACAAGGACCCAATGAAATATGTGCCCTTGCAGAATGGGTTTATTTACTAAGTACTATTAGTGAAAATCTACAACACCCCCTAAATGACCTTCAGATATGTAGTCTAGAATTGGGTCATTTAGTGTGATTACACAACATTGAGTTTTCTCCAAGGTGTGGGACCTTGCAAGGTGAGAAAACTCTCGAGAGAAATCTGGTTCTTACCCCTCTGTTTAGGTGTATGCATGAATTTTTGCAGAAGTTCAATGCTAAATCCTACTCTAGATTCCAAGTAGACAAAGTTGAAGATGCAAAAAGGGGAAAAAACTAAGCTAAAAAACGGTGATACACTAAAGGAGTGATGAACTTCTATTTTGCAAAAAAAACACAAATCATAAGAATGTAAAATAGAACATGCACAAATTGCCAAGATATAATGAAGGATTGGAAAGACAATAATAACACATGAAAGGATTGAAAAATCATTCATTAAGCATGCAAATTATCATTCCCAGTTTTTTTAATACAATGCATTACAACATGGAAAGGAGGAAAAAATATGTGCTGCAGCCTGTATAAGAGGTATGATGAAACTCCACGAATCCACTTGCTAAGGAGGAAAGGGGATCGAGCAAAACAAAAATGTCCAAAAAAAAAAAAGGATTGAATCCTTTCCCATTTATAACTGAAGCCAGGAGAGGGAAAAAAAAGAAAAAGAAGCAAAAAGATCTTCTAATTCAACAATCCACCACCATTAATCCCTTTCAAATCAATTCCTTTGTTCCTGTTTTGCATGTTGGAGGAAAAAGCAAAGGATTTTAGCAAAATACATCTCTCTAAGAAATATGATCTTGGATTAATGGTGTGAGAATACATTTTAGGGTTTTTCCCTCATCAAATTGAGTTGATTCTTCCTCCTTGGCATGTGGGATAAGGCAACCATGGCGGATTGAGCAAAAAACAACTCATTCGAAGCAATCTGGTTCGCATTAAATGCATGAAAGACATTTCTAGATTTTTATTCCTTGAAACCTAAAAAAAGATGTTTTTATGCCTCTAATGCATAGAGGAGATCAAGATCTTTCCAAAAAGTATGATTTTTCCCAAATCTGATCTTTGGATCAAAAGATATGCACATCTGAAGATTTAGGGCAAAATCAGGGCATAAATTTCAAGGCACGAATTAGGTGAAAAAATGGTGTCTAGACATACATCAAACTAGTTCTCAATGGGTCCATAATAAGTGTGAGTTTCTAATACCTTGGTGGTTCGTCTTCTCTAGACATCTGCTTGACCAAAGACTTGGGTTTAAACAACAAATGTTGACCTTAATCCCTTATGTAGTTATGAGGTTTGAGTATTTCATTCTTTGGTAAGGAATATGACCATAGTTTAGATAAAAAAATATTTCAATAATATATTATACTATAATATGTATATCAGACATCAAGTTTAGATATACCTTGAATAGAATTAGTCTATTATATTAATCTTCTTAATCAATTATAATTTAGAGTTACATATTTCATTTATCTAGGCATTCCTATTTTATTCTCTATTTTCTCTAATTCTAAAATATTTCTTCTATAAAACTTTCTTATATCTATATATCTATATATTCATTCTCTCCTTACATCTATTAAAATAATTACAATGAGTATATAATCTTACCAACTTACTGAATTCACCTCTTTTTGGCCCGTGGGCTAGCATCGTTGAATATTATACATTTTATCTAAAAGGGCTAAGTGTCCCTTTTTGGTAGTGAATTTGCATTTGTTTATATATTTTTTCTTCATTTATTGGTTTTCTCTATTGTTACATGGATCCTTGTGGTATTGTATGGATTCCCAATTATATATGGATTTTTCCAGCATCCCAGGGTTCAAATCCTTTAATATGGGTTATATCCCTTGTTTGGCAAGTTTTAAGTGATCCATGGATTTTCTCCATTTCTTCTTCCATGTTGTCCAAAATGATGAAGAACCATGTTAATAGAAATTTTGGGACTCACCTTACATATATTACTCAAAATGAATAAAAATAAATCCTAAATTTCCATGAATAAAAATATACATTACTACTACCTCCCACATATGTTTGAAACATTTCAATCTAGGTTAATTATCAATCTTCCCAAACAAAATAACTCAAAGAAAATTAAAGCATGAGTGATGTAAGTATCTACAAAGTAGTAACAAGTGATATGGTTATCACATATACTTCCATCCATGCATTTTTTTTCACACCTTTATCTGTATAACTACATGTGGTTTGAAGCCTTTTTATAGTAATGCCAAAATAAGTGGTGTGTGGATTCACTTCAACCCAATCAATAATATGTTGTCGAGGTTTCATCATAGATTAGTGTTTGGTTCAATTTTTTTGATTATATAGGGGTTCACACATTACTAAAATGTAATATTCTATTAAAAAATATATATTAGTCACATATAGAGGTTTAGAAGTTGCATAGTTCTAATTCATATCCATATCAAACCCTCAAATAGGAAAAAAATTCTAAATAGTTTATTCTAAAAGAAATAACTTTATCCCTTTATATAATACACCTCAATAATTATAGATGGAACATCTATAGTATATTTCTATCTATATGATCTATCTATCACACCCTAATAATATTTCACACTAGTCAAAGAGCTAAGTGAAGTCATCTTCTTGTGAAAAAATATTATTTTCACATGTTCTAATAGATCTATACTTTAATTCCCTATACAAGTGTTACAATATAAATATTAATGATGAAATGATATTCTAAATAATGCATCTTAGTCTAACCATAGCTTACAAAATGAATAAATATGAGGAACCAATGTCTTTACCTATGCTCTAATTTATTCTTCTATTTTTCATATCATGTACAAGTGGGAATTAGAATTATAAGTTGAAAATTATCTATGGAGTATTTCCTAACTCAGGAGTGACCATTTAGAATTATCTTCAAATAAATTTAGCTCTAAAGGGATTTTCTAGAAAAAAATTCAAAGTCATAATTCAACATTACCTCATAAGTATTTCAGATCTATAGTAACCATTCACGATTAAATTTAGAGTGACAATTCAAAATTATCTATGAATTATTTCAACTCTAGAGATAACATATAGAATTATCTATAGATTATTTTATCTCCAAAGTGACCATTTATAACATGCTTCATTGTATTTCAATAAGCTCACAAGGATCAATGAGTTGGATTTGGAGAGGGTCAACTGGTAGGCATGAATTTGGATAACCTTTTGAAATGTGGCATAACAAAGAGTTATAGAGTGAATCTTGGGTGTATTTTTACACTAGAGGCAAACACTCTCCTTATTATGGTAGTTTTGTAGAGAGCTATCACTGTGTCTAAAGTTACCAATAGAAATTTTTGTGTCTTCTAATATTTTCTTTGGTAGATATAATCCTCCCTCATTATCAATAATACATTAATTTTATGGTACACATTTAACATATTCTACATAAATTATAGCACCACATTATTGTTCCCCCATATAGTATAAAGCCACACTCCTGTACAAATATACTACAAACCTAATTTTAGTGAGATAAAATACAAAATCCAAATATGTGGATCTACCATTAATAACATTTTAAGAATAATATATCATGGAATTAAGTAAATCCATCATTGATAAATAAGTGTGATGATAGAGATAATGAAGGTATTCCTCAATTGGTTATTTTTCCCCCTTCTTAATCTTCTCAACATCATGTATTTAACATATTAACAACAAATATCATTTTCCCCTACAAATTCATGTAAATCCTACCCCAAGTAAATATATTTCTCATTAGACTTAATCCATGCAATATTAGCTTATAATTTAAGACCAATACCATGTTCCATTGATAAGGTAAATAAACTCAATTTCCAAACTACAATTGTTTTGTACAAGATAAAGAAAAATTTCATTAGCATCAAGTCATTTAAGGAAAAAAATTCTCTTAACAATGGTCATGATCCCCCTTGATGACATGAAGGGAATGAAAAATTTCACTACCCTTCATGGTCAAGTTCCTATATGATTATGGGAATTCAAAATTTTTATCCCTCCATGGTCAAACACTCACTCGACCATAAGAGGGTTGAATTTGGAGAAATTTTTAACCCCCTTAAATTAGTTGACCATGAAAGGAAAAAATTTTATATTTAATGATCAAGCATCAATTCTTGCAATATTAAGGGAAAAAAACTCTATCCATCTCATGATTAAGTGCCACACTGTTTAACCATAAAGGGTAAAAAAATTTGGCTCTTCTTGGTTAAGTAGGTGTTTGACCATGGAGTACTAGAAAAAAGTGAGCTTTGGAATATTTCAGATCCATAACAACCAATCATAATTAATATTGAAATCAACTCTAAAGTGAAAAAAATCTATCCATATCATGGTTAAGTGGGTGTCTAACTATGGAGGGTAAGAAAAAAATCCCTTCATGGTTAAGTAGGTGTTTAATCATGTAGTGCTATGAAAAAATCAAGCTCTGGAATATTTCAAATCCATAACAACCAATCATAATTAATATTGAAAATCATCTCTAAAGTGATAAAACTCTATCCATTCTCGATGATTATAGTGGGTGTTTAACCATGGAGGGTAAAAAATTGTCCCTTCATGGTTAAGTAGGTTTTTGAACATGGAGTGCTAGATCAAAAATTGAGCTTTGGAATATTTCAGAATCCATAACAACCAATCATGGAATTAATACTGAAAGATCAGCTCTGGAGTGACCATTCAAACACATCTATGGATTTTCCTTTCATCTGATTACAGTGACTTTTCAGAAATGATTTTAGAGCGAACATTCAAAATTAGCTCCAAACTATTCCAGATCTTTATTAAGGTAATGGGTTAAAATTAAAGCTATTTAAACTTACCAATTAGAATTAGCTATGGACTCTGGTTTGACTCTTGAGAGACCACTCAAAATTAGTTATGGGGGTATTGTTATCTCTAGAGTGACCTATTTAAATGTCATATTGTGGTAGTACCTTCTAGTAGCTTATAAGCATCACCAAGGTAGCTCTTAATATGGAACAAGGCCTAACTTTTTGATGTTATGTTTATGGAGCCTATTTTTATGTTTATGGAGCAAATTTTCATGGGTGGTTTATTAACCTAAGGGTAATGGGTAATTGTTATGTGCTGTTTTTGGGCCCATGGTTTTTTGGTACCGATTGTTTTGTAAAACCATCTCTTAGGCTACCCACCGGTTGATGTACTTATGGTTTTTATATGGACCCATACAACTGCTTAGGCATTGTTATTTATATGTGTCTTATGCATATGATAGGTGAAATGTAGTGTGTGTTTTGAATTCAAGTGTGCATTCTGGGAGGGTTTGTTGAGCGCATAGCTCCAAACAAGATCTGGGTATTGTAATTGTGAAGACTGTTGGCTTGTAATAAAATCTGAGCAAGTGATTCTAGGTGGATGTAGCCCACATTGGGTGAACCACGTTAAATATTTTCTCTCTGTGTTGTGTTATTTATTTTACACTTTTATTTGAGATCTGTAATATCTATTGCATACTTAGTTATCTATTGTTGCGATTCTGTAAGGAATTATTCTGCATATAGATATCTATTAATTCCTAACAATTGGTATTAGAGCTTGGTTTGGTTTGCTGAAGTGTTGAATTGCAGGGAAAGTTTTTAGCTTGAGTGGGAGCTATGGAAGATGATATAAGATCTAGGGTTGATAAATTCAACGGGCAGAATTTCAGTCATTGGAAGATGCAGATGGAAGATTACCTTTATAAGGAGGATCTTTATACTCTGTTGTCTGAGAAGGTGAACAAACCCTCGAGTATGATAGATGTGAAATGGGATTTTCTAGATAGGAAGGCACTTGGAACAATCCGGCTAAGTCTTGCATCTTTGGTATTATTTAATGTTTCAAAGGAAAAGACTACAAAAGATCTAATGGATGCATTAGGGAAGTTGTATGAAAAACCCTCTGCCTCTAATAAGATATTTTTAATGAAAAAGTTGTTTAATATGAAGATGTCTGAGAATAGTTCAGTAGCAGATCATTTAAATGATTTCAATATGGTTGTGAATATGCTAGCTTCGGTTACAATAGAATTTGATGAAGAAGTTAGGGCTTTATTAATTCTGTGCTCTTTACCTGAAAGTTGGAATAGCCTGGTAATGGCGGTAAGTAACTCGGTTCCAGCTAACTCGAAGTTGAAGTTTGAGGATGTTGTAGGGGTGATTCTAAGTGAGGAAATGCGAAGAAAAATCTCTGGGGAATCTTCTACTTCAGGGAATGCTTTGACAGTGGAAACTAGAGGGAGACAGAAGAATAGAGGAAACCGTGGAAAATCAAAAGATCGGGCAAGGTCAAAATCCAAGAGCAAGATTGTATGTTGGAATTGTGGAAAGTCTGGGCATGCAAAGAAGGACTGTTGGGAGCTTTAGGATAAGAAGAAACAACAAGAAGAAAACAAGGAGGCAAATGTGGCATCGGGTAATGTATGCCAGGATGCTTTGATTCTTTCTTTGCATAATATTACTGAATCTTGGGTTTTAGATTCAGGGGCTTCTTTTCATGCTACTCCACATAGGCATTATTTTGTTGATTATGTTCAAGGGGATTTTGGGCATGTTTTTCTTGGTGATGATGAGCCTTGCAGTATAGTTGGAAAAGGTTTTGTTCAGGTTAAGATGTAGAATGGGAATACATGGCTATTGAAGGATGTCAGACATGTGCCTACATTAAGGAGAAATTTGATATTGGCGGGCAATTGGGAAGTGATGGTTGTACTGTGATATTTATAGCTGACTCTTGGAAGGTTACCAAGGGTGCTCTTGTGGTGGCAAGAGGTAAGAAGGTTGGAACCTTGTATTTATCCACTGATAGTACTAATGATTGTAATCTTGTGGCTTCAGATGCAGATACAACATTATGGCACTATAGGCTCGGTCATATGAGCCATAAGGGCATGGACATCATAAAGAAGAATTTTCCTGGATATACAGAAATAGGTTTGGATTTTTGTGAGAACTGCATATATGGGAAACAAAAGTGAGTAAGGTTTCTCAAGGTTGGACCTACAAAGAAAGAGAGTAAGTTAGAGCTGGTGCATTCTGATGTGTGGGGGGCCAGCTCAGGTATCATCTCTTGGGGGTTCAAGTTATTATGTTACTTTTATTGATGATGCAACAAGGAAAGTTTGGGTTTATTGTATTAAAAACAAATCTGATGTATTTGACACTTTTGTTAAATGGAAAGCCTTGGTAGAGAATGAAACAGGAGGTCTTAAGCTAAAATGTCTTAGATCAGATAATGGAGGGGAGTATAACATCAATGAATTTGATGATTATTGTTCTAAGAATGGAATCCACAGGAAAAAGACGGTTCCAAGAACTCTGCATCAGAATGGGGTATCAGAAAGGATGAACAGAACAATAATGGAATGTGCTAGGAGCATGAGGTTACATGCAGGACTGCCTCTTTCTTTTTGGGTAGAAGCGGTGAGCACAGCTGTGTACTTGATAAACAGAGGACCCTCAAGTGCCTTGGATGGAGGCATACCTGAGGAGGCTTGGTACGGTAAGAAAGTTGATTATTCATTTCTTAGAGTCTTTGGATGTGAGGTGTTTTTTCATATAGACAAGGATGATAGGACCAAGCTAGAGGCTAAATCAGAAAAATGTACTTTCATTGGTTATGGTGGTGATGACTTTGGATTTAAATGTTGGAGTATTAAGGACAAGAAAATCATTCGGTCTAGGGATGTGGTCTTTAATGAGAAAGTCATGTATAAGCAACAGTTGCAGGAAAATAGGGAAGAATCCAAGAAAGAATATGCAGTGGTAGAGGATCTTCCGGATGGGAAAGTGACCCATGAATCAGTTCAGGAACCTACTCAATAGGAACCCCAAACTCCTATAGTGAGGAGGTCTTCTAGGGTAAGAAAAGAACCTGAACGTTTTTCTCCTTCTCTTTATTATTTATTACTCACTGATAGTGGAGAACCAGAGAGCTTTGATGAAGCAATGCAGGTAGATGCCAGTAAGAAGTGGGAGCAAGCCATGGATGAGGAGCATAAGTCTCTCATGGAGAACCAGACTTGGGATTTGGTGAAGCTACCGGAAGGCAAAAGAGCATTGCAGAACAAGTGGGTGTATAGAGTTAAAGATGAAGAAGGAGGAAAGAAAAGATATAAGGCTCGGTTGGTGGTCAAGGGGTTTGCACAGAAACAAGGTATAGATTTTGATGAGATTTTTTCTCCTGTAGTAAAAATGACTTCTATCAGAACTATTCTTGGAATAGTGGCAGCAGAAGACTTGCACTTAGAATAGTTAGATGTAAAGACTACATTTCTCCATGGTGATTTGGAGGAGGAGCTATATATGCAGCAGCCAGAAGGATATGAAGTCAAAGGTAAAGAGGAGATGGTGTGCAAACTGAAGAAGAGCTTGTATGGCTTGAAACAAGCTCCACGTCAATGGTATAAGAATTTTGATAGCTTCATGATGGAGCAAGGTTATATTAGATGTCATTCTGACCATTGTGTGTATACAAAGAAATTTGAGGATGGAAGTTATATTATCCTGTGTTTGTATGTTGATGACATGTTGGTTGTAAGTAAAAACATGCAGGAAATAAAAGTACTCAAGAAACAGCTAAGTGAATCCTTTGATATGAAGGATTTGGGGGCAGCCAGACAAATCCTTGGTATGAGGATAACTTGGGATAGGAAGGAACGGAAGCTAACTTTATCTCAGGAAGAGTACATTAAGAAGGTATTGGATAGGTTTAACATGTAGGATGCTAAACCGGTTGGGACTCCTTTGGCAGGCCATTTTAAGTTATCAAAGGAGCAGTGTCCCAAGACAGAGTAGGAAAGAAACCATATGTCTAAGGTACCTTACTCATCAGTAGTTAGCAGTTTGATGTATGCTATGGTGTGCACTAGGCCTGATATTGCCCATGCAGTGGGAGCTGTGAGTAGATTTATGAGTGATCCAGGTAAAGAGCATTGACAAGCAGTAAAGTGGATCCTTCGGTATTTGAGAGGGACCATGGAGAGATTTTTGTGCTATAGTGGATCAGAAACCACTTTACATGGCTATGTAGATTAAGACATGGCTGGAGATGTAGACAGAAAGAGGAGCACGACAGGTTATATTTACACTGTAGGTGGGACAACAGTGAGCTGGATTTCACGACTACAGAAGCTGGTGGCTTTGTCAACCACAGAGGCTGAGTATGTTGCTGCCACAGAGGCAAGCAAAGAGATGATTTGGTTACAACAATTGCTTGAGGAGTTGGGGCATAAGCAGGAGGAATGTAAGTTGCATAGTGATAGTCAGAGTGCTATACACCTAGCTAAGAACTCTACTTTCCACTCTAGGACAAAGCATATACAGTTGAGATATCACTTCATCAGGACAACTTTGGAGGAAGATAAGTTGAAGTTGGAGAAGATTCATACCAGTCAGAATCCTGCAGACATGATGACCAAGGTGGTCACAAGGGATAAACTAAAGTTATGTTCAGCTTTGGTTGGCCTTCACAGATGACAGTGAAGGGTTGAGAAGCTTGCTCAGTGGAAAACTAGTCTCCAAGTGGGAGATTGTTAGGTTGTGGAGCCTATTTTCATGTGTGAAAGTGTTGAAGACTGTACACTAAGAGTACTGTACACTTTTCAATGTAGTGGGTTAGTCGGGGCTTCGGGGGCGCAGCCCCCGAAAAAATATTTTCATTGGCATAAATTTTTTAACCCATCGAAAAATTGGTACCCGAAATGGGCTATTTTGGGCCCATGGTGCTTTTACTCATATGTTTTGTAAAACTACCTCTTCAGCTACCCATAGGTTTATGGGACGGTTTTGTTTTTTCCCATGGTTTTGATACCCACGGTTTTGTAAAACTGCTTAAGCAGTTGTCTATTTATATGGTCTTATGCATATGATAGAAATGGACAAGCAAATGTATTGCAGATGTGTTTTGAATTCAGGTGTGAATTCTGTAGAGTTTGTTGACCATAGCTCCAAACGGATCTGGGTATTGTATTGAGAGAGCAGTGGCTTGTACTAAAATCTGAGCAAGTGATTCTTGGTGGACGTAGCCCAAATTGGGTGAACCACGTTAAATATTGTCTCTTTGTGTTGTGTTATTTTGTTTTGCAATTTTATTTCAGATCTGTAATAATTTCTGCATATTAGTTTCTACTAGTTTCGATTCTATAAGGGATTATTCCACATATTTTATCTCTTATTTCTTAACATATACTTCATTCATGAGCTGCATACACTTGTCCTCATTTTCGTCCCATGCCTTTATGCATTTTGCCTGACTTATGGCCATAAAGTGTCGGGGGTGGGGGATACCCAGCATTATTTTAAAGTGCTGGGCAATAAGGTTAATTATAACCTTGCCCTTCTCATTCTCGACACACCTTGTGTCTTTATTATAGCAGCGGGCCACCACCATCATGAATTCGTTACTCATTGCGCTTACAGGAATTCCCCCAGTGAAGTGTAGACCACTACCGACCAATTTTTCCATCCAAGGACTGCCTGTGACCCTCTTGGTTCTGGCCCAAAAATCTTCCATGTCAATGTGGCCAAGTTCAGCATCCCTAATGTCTAAGTCACAATCTGCATGGGACTCGGGCATCTTGACTCTTTGATACTTGTACTTCATTTCTTCCTATGTGAGTTTGGCCTTACCCTTTGACTTGGTCGGTCTCTTGCTTGATGAAGACATGTGTGAATCTAAGTTTAGTTGTTGATGTGCAAGAAGAAGGAGTGAAGTCCAATGCAAAAGAGCCATGTTAGCTATTAGATTATCTATCGAAGCTTTGTAGAAAAAAGAGTTAGCAATTTTAGAAGCCTCTGGGTGCAAGGTGCAAGTATACTGCAGGCTACAGGGTCAGAAAAAGCAAGGTGCACTGATGCAGAGTGTTGCAAGGAAGAAAACAGTGCCAAAGGGCTCAGGGCACAAGAATATTACACATAACATGCATTGTTGATGTTAAAAGATATGCGCCTGCACCATTACGAAATGTTTAAACTGGGCTCAAATATTTTTGGTGTTGCATGACAGCATGATGCACCAATGGTGTAGGCATGGAACATGTTGCAAACAATTTTGGTGCGCCAATGGGGCGCATGTTTCAATGGTGTATCTCTGACAAAAGGTGCACCACTTTTTAGGATCTTGCTTCGGTACTCAAAATATTTTTCCATAACATTCAGATATCGGTGTATCCACGATTGCACTTGCTAGTTCCAAACTTACCAAAATAACAAGTATCCAACTCATGCTGTACTCTTCATCCAGTGATTTCAGGTAAAGATAGTGCTATCCTTTGAGACCATCTTACTACTTCCTCTTCTTCTGCAACAGTGCATGGTGCATTCACATTTTCATTAATAGGAAAACCTGCAGGTCCTTGGATATGTAACAACTCAAGACCTCCTTCCCTTATCACTATGGTCTTCATACAATAACACCTTAGTGTTCTATTAGCATAGATCCATGGCCAATCCAAGCGAGACAGAGTATAGATCATCTTGGATCACTTTTGAGACTAAGTCCTCAACTCTCAGCACCCTGATTTCAGGAGGATCCTGCAACTCCTTTAGTGGAGAGAAGATACATAATGGGCTGGAGGGTGCTTATGTTTCTTCTAGATTTCATTTCCTCTAAAATTTAACAACCACAATCCCCACAGATATTTTACTCAAACCAATCCTTTTATTGGAATATGTCTCACAATGACCTTCTACCCACAGGATCCACATTACTGGGAATATATGGACTAGATTTATTGATGTTACTTCCTGTCATACCTGTCCACTCGACAATTACCCACATAGAAGATGTTTGCAAATTTTTTCTGACCCAGGTATTTGCAGATGTGAAAAAACGCAAAGATCTATTGTGCCTCTTCGTAATTGTGAAAACTGATAGGTTCTCTGAGCCTCATATATAGACATAGATGGGGCAATGAAGGTGCTTACCACCAAATAATTACATTATAACTTGTTGCGCACAAAAACCACATAAGAACAACTCAGAAAGATTTGATAACATGAATTGACATAAAGATCAGGATTGAACAACATAAGGTTTTTAGCACTTTGGTGCAAAGATTAAGGGCGCATATCATTATTTAGAGAATTAACACCATTAAACACAATGCACCAATGATTCAACAGGTTTGAAACACAACATCATAGGATGTGCGAAACATCCTCTGATGTTGACTACAACTCAACACTTGGATCACACCTTAAAGGAATTGTGACAGATCTCACAGTTATATTACGATTGTTACATGAATCCATCATCATGATTTGCGCCCAGCCATCAAAGGACTCACATCCATCCATTTTTTAGGCACACTAGAGTTCCCCAGAAACTTGAACTACTTTCATAAGGCAGTTGGCTTTACTTACTGAGGGACCATTTGTGGGGACCTCCTAAAAATCTCAATTTTATGAAATGGTCAAATGAAATGATCAAAATTACCCTTGTCAAAGACCCAAAGGATAATTGATTGACTCTTTCTCGGAACTACCTGTGACTTCAAAGATTCAATTATTCCATGTTGAGCATCCTAAAACAGGATTGTACAAATCAATACTGTGCATTGGACAGATTGCATAATAGACCAAACATTACGATAAAAGGAAATTTTTGCAACTCAACAAAAGCAAACATTGCGTAATGGACTTGCACACACAACATAAAGCAAACTGTACAAAGAAGAGAGCAAGCTCTACTTCCTAAAAATTTTGAGATGTTGCCCACTATAGGGAAGCGAAAGCTCGGTTCCATCTGGATACGAGAGATAGAAGTTATTCTCTTCGTTGAGCTGTTTGATCTTGAAAAGTCCTCTCCATAGAGAATCAAAATTTTTGTGCATGCCCTTTGGATCTCTTCTCTTGTCCCACATAAGGATGAGATTTCCCACCTTAAAATATCTCTACTCGGCCTTCTTATCGAATAGCCTATTGACTTGATTTTAATGTTTGGTGATACTGTCGACCACTTTTACTCACTTTTCTTCAAGCTCTATCAGGTACATGACCCTCTTTTCAAGAGAATTCTGAAAAGTCTCATCTTTGATCACTCATGCCAAGCGCAGAGTAGGAAGTTCTGTAGAAATGGGAAGTTCAACGTTGATTCCATACAATACTTGAAAAGGTTACATACCGAGGGACCTCTTTGGAGTAATACGGTCTGCCCACAAAGCATCATATAATGACTTGTGCCATGATCGCTGATTCGTATCGACTAGCTTCCTTATGATGGTCACTAAGTTCTTATTGTTGGATTCTACCTAACCATTTCCATGGGGATAATAATCTGAGGCATGGGCCAAGGTTATCCCATATTCATTACAAAAACTGATAACTTCCCGTGAGGAGAAGTTGGAAGCATTATCAGCAACGATCTTATGTGGGATGCCAAACCTCACGATGATATTTTCCTTGATGAGGTTGCAAACAACTTCAGAAGTGGCATGTTTGACAGGTATAGCCTCTAAAACTAGTGCACGAGCAATAGAGGATTTTATATCCTCAAATGATGTCTTTCCTTCTTCGCTCCACTAGAAATTTTGTGACGCTTTCATCATATTTGATATGTGGCGAGTCTTTTCAGTAAAGTCAGGAACAAAGCGCCTAATAAAGTTCACTTTTCTGAAGGAGTGAACGTCAGTATTGCTTGTGGGTAAAGTAAGGCTCTTAATGGCCTTAACCCTTTCGACATCTATCTTTGTCCCTTCCTTTCTTACAACGTGTCCTAGCAACTTTCTTTCGGTGACCCTGAAAATAGACTTTTTTGGATTTGGGGAAATCCTATTTTCTTGGCATCTAATCAATACTTGCTCCAAATGATCGCAGTGATCACTTCACTATTTAGAGAACATAGTTAAGTTATCTAGATAAACCTTGATAACCTTTCCCATCATACCTTTGAATGCGAAGTCCATTACCCACTGAAAATTAGTACCAGCATTGGTCGAGCCAAAAGGCATCCTGCTATATGCAAATGTGCCCCAGGGAGTAGTGAATGTTGTTTTGAATCAATCTTCAAGCGAGACTTCAATCTGATTATATCTCAAAAAACCGTCAAGCATGGACAGCATTTCTAAACTAGTTACTACCTGTAGAACCTGATCCATTATGGGAAGCAGGTAGTTGTCCTTCAAGGACACTTGATTCAGGTTGCGAAAATATACGCATATGAGTATCTCACCATTCTTCTTTCGCACTGGCATGATGTTTGCGACCCAGGTACTGTGGTGGATAGGAAAAATGATCCTTGCATCCAACATTTTCTATATTTCTACCTAGATGTTACCTGAGATCTTGGGATTGTAGTGCCTCTGTTTCTAACAACAATGTTTGACCTCTTCTTTTAACGGGATGTCATTCTGAACATCCTTTGGCTTGAAAGACTTTAGATCGGCATAAGACCATGCCAATACGTCCATATATTTTTTTAGCAATTTGACGAACTTCCACTTTTCTTCGTGTGTGCAACACTTCCTAATGTTCACAAGTTGTGGGTGTTCTATAGTACCCAGATTAACTGATTCGGTCTCTGGAGAGGAGTTAGGGTCATCCTGCCACTTATTCTTGACAAAACGATCATGTTTTTCAAACAATCATTCCAGAGAAACTAAACCTTTTAGGATTTTATTTCCTTTGAGTTGACATATGCCATCACCTCCTTTCAATTTGTTCGCTTGATCAGTGATAGATTCACTGCATGCAGAAGTAGACCCTTTAAAGTGAAGCTCACTAAAATTCTCTACCTTCTCTAGAAAGGCAATAAGTTGATTGTCGTCATTGAAAACCTGCCAGTGCTGAGAATTGTCTGGCACGCTTGGGCAGAAGATTACTTCAATAGTATATGTGTCTATTTTTAACCCTGGGTGAGGAAGCATGAGAGAAGCTAAGACGGCCAGTGAATCGGCCATGTCATTCTGAGCCCTTGGAACAAATTTTATTGAGAAGGCATCAAATGCCTCAATGTTATCCCACACCGTGTTGCGGTAATGCCTGATCCTTTCATTCTTTACTTTGTATATCCTTTTTACTTGATTCACGACTAGCTCAGCATCACCTTGTACCTTCAAGTTCTTGATTCCCCTTTCTTTTGCAGCTTGCATGCCAAGTAGCAAAGATTTATATTCAGCAGTATTATTCGTGTTGAAAAATTACAACTTAAAAGAGAGAGGAAAATACACATGCCAAAAACTTGATATTTGAGTGAAAACATCCTCCTAGAAAATACATATGTCTATCTCAGCTCATAAAAATGAATTCTAGGCTTAATTATTCTACATGTTTCTTATAGGAAAGGTTTAGGACTTGGGACCCTAAATTGAACTTTCAGAGCATTTTTGGGAATCTTTAACCTATTTTAGATGCTTAGTTGTCTCATTAAATTTTCCTTTCTACCTCCCCCTAAGGTTATACCATCTATATCTAACTAATTTTGTAAAAATTTGGCCCTCAAAACTTGATCTCAATTTATATGGGTGTGTCAACACTTCCATCACTATCCTGAAACATACTTCTAATGTTCATTATCCTTGTTTGCTTGGAAGAATGACTCACTTGGTCATCCACTTGTTCCCCTTGTCAAGGTAATTTCCACCATCATTTATCTCACCTATCTTACCTTATTGATACCTAGATCATTCAAACAATGATCAATTTTAACTTTCCTTTGCCTCTAGATATTTAATCAGCTATGTAGATCACTGTTTTAGGACTGTAACAGTTTTACATTTGTAAGAAATAAAAAATTTATTGACCATCATTATGCCTACAGCCATCATCTACCCTTCCTATCTAACTTTTTTGAACTCTAGATCATTGAGTAGTGGGTCATCATCAATTTCCTTTGCTCCAAATAGGATTTTCTCAATTGTGGGTCATTGTCTCATATTTATACCATGCTTTGTTAGGGATTCAAACAATATTCATCATTCTGAGACAATTCATTGTTCATCTTTACTCTCTATCACCATCTCTAAGAGCTCTATTAAGCCTCTTATCCATACAGATCATCTTATCTCATTCTTCGACTTATTCCCTTCACTATCCTTCAAGGATCTAACACCAAAAGAAGCAAATTTTGATTCTTTAGACCTCACTAGCTCTTTTACACCTTGTATTATCTCAAGCACTTTCTCCTGGTAGTTTCATTATTAGAGTCATTTGTGCATACCTAGAGAAATTTAAATACATTTTCTATAACCCATTTTTATTTTGATGGTATTCCTCATCTTTTCAATTCCAATTTTTAACCTAAGTCACCTTTCCACCTCTTCAATTTTCTCACTACCTTTTTTTTCAACAAACTGTGATTTCACAATTTTATGAGCATATATTTTGTTGTAAGGGTTTCCTCAACTAATTAAAGAGAATTTCTAATTCCCATTTTGGTACTCCTATGTGGAAATAATCATAAGGTATTTCTTCTGAAATCTACTTCAACTTTATTGTCCTATATTTTCCATTAGGCTTTCATGAACATTTACAAGATTGTGTTAGAAATTGTCAGTCTTTTCCATTGATTGAAGATGTTTCTCTGTAATATTCCTCTTAATTCCTATTAAGTTCTCTCTATGGATAGATAATTGAGGATTTTATCCTTTTAACTAGATTCTAGACTCTTCAAACTTTGTTTTACCATAAAACCCTAGGAGGGTTTTGCACAGTGCCCGGGAGTGAGTGTTTTCTCACCAAATTAATCATACTTGTCCTCAAGGGCTCTGATCACTTATAATATATCTATATGAACATTTATGAGCTTATAGTTTTGGCAGTAGGCTAATGTTTTCACCAATTCAAGAATTTACATCCATAAACACCCTACTCTACCCTTTGAATTAGAGTTTCTAATGCTTTCTAAGAATCTTTCAACCAAAATGATGATTCCTCATACCCAGTGAAGTTCTCTAATGACTGACTGAGGCTATTAACACATTCAATGGATTATATTAAGTTTCGTCTCCTAGCCCATGGCTCCATTTACTTAGGGAATTAAACTTTATTAGGACATATTGTGTTATAAGTTTGAATACCATACCCTAAGCAATAACCTCACACTAAGTAATGTCTAATCCTCAAGATCGATACTAACCAGATTTTATGAACCCTCACCAAGCATGAATATCCTCATATTCAAGTTGAGTGCCCTGATAAACATCATTGAGCTCGGTCACGTGATTACTAAGAATTTGTCTTCCTTTTCTTCACAGATCTCATAATAACTTGGCTTCTCATGTGCATACTTAATGATCCAAGAAAATTTTGAGCTACATCATGACTTCATTGAGAATTTGAAACTCTCTTGCAACATTAATAGTTTGATTCCTTTCTCTTTTAGTTCTTACACCAATAAGATCTTTATATCATTTTTTATGCCTCCAAAACTATTTTCTCCATTTCTTGACAAATCTTGATTATTTTTGGTTTCATTTCTCAGAATTTGATGATCTCAACACATTCTAAATGACCTAAATCCTTCAAATAATTTTTTTCATGATTTGCTTTATACTCAAGCCCAAGGTACATCTGATTGCCTTATTGAGCTGAAGTGAGATATTTTTTTACTACAACTCTACCTCAAGATTATTTAACATTCCATGTACAAACTATAAGAGACCAGGAGTATCCTTAATGACTTACATATCTTATGATCCTTCATTTTGCATCAAGTGCTAGAAAAACTAATCACTTATCTATCTTAGCTTCACTTTATCTTTTACAGAGCTTGTCTATATACTTTTTTCTTCATAACACTTCATACCTTTGATGAAATTTTATAGTAATATCTAAAGCCATGAAAAATCCTATTCTCCATCTTCTGATGTTTCTTGAAAGCAATCATTCAAATAATGAATTTCCTTCTTTGAGACTACCATAACTTTGTATGCTTATTATAAGAACACACATTTTCTTCACAATACTAGAGCATTCAGTTAAGAATCAAATCCCTTGTTACATAATTTGATAATACTTGAAAGACCTTGTTGAGGTTCATTCTCTTTAGGAATAAACATTTGAACAATTGACATACTTAACCAAGACTAGATCAGATGATTAAGTATACACTTGACTAGTTTTTCAGGCATATGAATTTAAGACATTTCTTTACAATATTACAAACTTTTTAAGACCACTCAAAACTTTAATACAGACTGACCATGCTTCCAGACTATTATCATCCAATTTTGACTGCGCAAAATTTTTAAAAAATAAATAAAAATAAATAAATAAAATAAAAATGGAAATTTTGAAGTTTTTCAAAATTTGTTACTTTGTGTGGTTTGTCACTTTCATCATGACCGTCTCATTTTTGTGATTGTTTCGGTCTTCGTTTCGTCCTTTTTGGGTGAGAACTCCTCCCGCCAGGCATTAAACTGTGTTAAAATTAATTGATTAATATTTAATTAATTAATTACTCTTTTTTTGATAAAATTAATTTTTAATAATTTTGGAGTATTTAATTAAATAAATATTAATTAAAATTCGTTTGACATGTTTTATTTTAATTTCCAGGGAAAAATAAGCTTCTGCTTCCCATTACCAGGAATGCCAAATTAGCTTCCCAAGCCCATATTTCCCTTTTCCTGGAAAAATTGTTTTAAATTCCCACTCGTGGGATTTCTTCCCCCAATTGCCAAATTAATAAATTGGCAAACGGGCAAGAAATCTCCTGATTTCCCACATGGGGAAATTAAACAGAGATTTCCAGCCCACTTTTCCATTCCCGTTGGCAATTAATTCCACTACCTGGGAAGAGGGGAAGTCAGTTTAACCCTCATAAATTCCTCTGATGAACTCGGTGGAAAGAGTTGTACGAAGCTTTCTAAAATTTCTTCTCACTTCTTCTAAATAACATAATATTTTTATCACATCCCACAATATTGTGAACGTCATTGAGGAAAGAGACAACATAAAGCCAAGGAACAATAGTTACAAGACAAGGAGATTCCACACCATTTTTCGGGAGAACAATCTAAAAACAAAAGCAATAACAGTCCCCACAACCAAGGAAAGAAAGACCACATGGGAGAGGAAGGGATAAAGTTTTAAATAGAAAAAAGGCATTTCAGAAGTCTTCACATATTCGCAGAAGGATTAAGCAAGTGTATTCACGCATCAATTAGAAGATCGCAAGGAAGAAGTGAATCTCAAAGTACACAGTTATTTAAATCAGGCCATTTTTACACATATCAGGGAGAATTTTCTCCATAAAATTAAATAAAAATCGATATTGAACTCAGGTGATTTCGTTTATTTAAAATAAATAAATAAAAAAGTGGTTGCTTGAGTCAGAATTCAAACCTAGTCTCAATATGTGATTTTGTAAACAAGACTAGTTATTATTAATATTATTAAATAATAATAATAATAATATTAAAATGAATCATATTGTTCTTGCAAAGACGGGGGTTTTGGAGACTGAGACCTAACCCCATTTTCATTGTTTTGCGTGCTTGAGTCATTTTTCTGTGAAATTCATAATGGTCAAAAAATCTAGCAAATTTACAAGAAGATCGAGGAAGCCAGTGCAGAAATAAAAAAATCTATGCTCAAGTATGAATTGCAAGGAATCGTACCTCCCAGTTTCATTAATTCGGCATATGACAATATCACTGATACAAATCTGGGTCACATCAAAGTGCAACAATTATGCGAACGGGTGAAAACTGAAGGTAAAACCATATTCTCATATAGGCTTTACCATAGTGGTCTACCCCAAGCAACAGGCATTTCCTCTCTTGGTGCAATGTCTAGAGTTGGTTATCACTTTCACGAAGCATTATGATCCCGAAAGACGAGGAATTTTTAACAACTATGATCCTTTCCTCTTAATCACACTGGAGCATACTAAGGAATTGCTCGGCATACCTGACTTTCCTGAGAATGCAGATATCACTCGCCAATCAGCACAAGAATTTTTTGATGAAGAGCCCCCTAGGTGGAGCAAGATGGTTAATAACAACTGGTTAGTAACTAAGAGACCTCGAATTGATAGGCTTCCTAAAGAACTGTACCGCGTTGAGTTCATGGAAGAAATTAGGTACATGATTACTCTCCTAAGTCAATTTTTCTATCTACCCTCTGCAAGGATTTTCCACCCATGGATGTATCAGTTTATCTGTATCATCCTTGCCAAGAAAGAGTTTGTGGATTGGGCCACCATCATCAGTAACACCCTTCACAAACAATTGATAGAAGTTAAGATGACTGGATGCTTCTACATGACATCATATCTAACTCATGCAGTAGCAATAAAAAAGCTATTTTTCAGGACTTGAAACAAGAGGATTCATGGGGCCATCAAATAGTGTTTTTCATTATTACCCTCAACTCAGTTTCAAACATAGCTCTCACCATTTTAGAAGATTCAACGATGCATTCACCTTCCGCGTGATTCGGAACCTGAATCGGAATACTAAGGAAAGATTTTCTAAAGAAGCCATGAGTGTCCTTTCCCAATGGGGAACCTGGTTTATTCAATTTTCATCATTTTCCTACATTCACATGAGTGGTTTTATTGGTACCCCATGTAAGCTTCCTAAGTACGTTAGTGACAGATGGGCATTAATGGAGCTTGCACGAAAACTATTCCAAGTTCACTATATTCTTAGTGACAAGCACCATTCAGGAATTCATTTCCCAATCCAAATCAGGGAATACCAATGTCCAAATCTTTTTAGTGCAAAACTCATGGAAAAAGAGTCTTCTCTAATAACAATCTATCCATATGTGAAGAGAGCCCAGTTTGATATCAATGGATATATGCAGAAGATTCTAGGAGCAAAGTATCAACATAACCCTACCATGGATGATTTCTGGGTTTCCGGTTCAGACAAACATGAAGTAAGAAGATGAGAGTTTTCTCACCTAGCACTTGATCAGATCAAGGCCTTCTGCATTAACAACCCTAACGATGCATTCATAAATGATGAAGATGTCATTGATCCCTCATATGATGTAATGTCTTTTACCCCATTGCCACAAATTGACTAGACCAAAAGAGATGAATTTTCTCTTGATAGCAAGAATCAACCGATTCTTGAAAGAAGCATATCTTGGAACGATAGAGAACTTGCCAAGTTTCAATCAATTCAAGATCATGCTTCGGGATCACAAAACTTACCAACACAAGGAGGCCTCATTCAACCAAAGCCTCTTCTCGATCAACCTCTATACCATCCAATCATACACAACAAGCAAGACAAGAGTGGTTACCAAAGTCCACTTTGCCAAGTAACGTATCACAAGGAGAAAAATCTAAAGATCCTAACCCTGAAGAAGGAAGAGAGCATGTATCAGGATTTTCAACCTCGATTAGAGATTCTTCTACCCAAATTTTTACTAGTGCTCAAAAGCTCATGGAAAATGATCCTCAGCCATGCTTTGAATAAGCACTCACTCAGGTGCATGCAATTCAAATATCAAACACTTCAGAGCATGTAGTTCATGAAGGGATTTCCCAAAATTTCTTGAATGATCAAGAGGTGGATATTGAGGGTGTGTCTCCTCAAATCGAGGTCGTAGATAGGATTCAAGCAAGATCTCATGATGTCGAGAACAATGAGAATATTGATTTGAGCTCTAGGCTTTTATATGCAAAAATAGTGCATTATACTCCTTCCTGGGTTAATTCCAAGGTTAAGAAAAGGAAGAAAGTTGCAATTGACATTGATTTTGATGCCTTTTTCAAACTTTCAAACAACATCATTCCAAAGAAGCCTAAGCTGCTTTCTCTAATAATGGTGGATAATGACAGAAATAGATTTGTAGATCTCGCCATCCCATAAGTTGATAAGGAACGTGATGTCATGACACCTACTGATTATGAATTCTCTAGACTTGGACTTGGGAGGTCTACATTAGAAAGTGACATGGCGATGGCTCGAGATTCAATTGATATTGTGCTAAAGATACTTGAGAAATATAAGTCTCATGGTGATGGCTCGAGATTTAATTGATATCATGCTAAAGAGACTTGAGAAATATAAGTCTCGAAACTCTCAGCTCAAGGCCGAAAAGAATCAATTCGTGGAATATGTTCAACATTTGATAAATCCCATATCATCCACTTTCCCAGTACCTGATGCAGTGGCCGCCCCTGATGAAGAAACTCTCAATTTTTCAAAAGAAATAAACACATTAGGCCATGTCACTAAAGCTTGGCTTTCAGAGATTCTCGTTTTAGGCCAAGGGATGATCAACACCATGGTTAAGCTTCATGAATATGCCAGTGCGTATCTTGATCCAATTATTTATTTCAAAGAATTTTTTTTTCTAATATATCAAATTTGGATGAGATATTGCCCATTTTGCAGGAGATGACAACTATGGAATCCTCGTTTTAGCCATTGAAGGAATTCTCGAATTTGAACATCGAGGGACACATTTTCTTTGGTGTTTGCATCTCAAATCAAGGAAGGCACTTCTTGAGGATTATATTATCCATTATGAGAGCATGTGCAATGAATCCTTCACTTCACTCTCCTTGATTCAAGAATTCATAGCTGAGATTCCTTGTAACCTCGTAAATGAAAATAATCAAAGGTGTTCATCGGAGCAGGTGGAAAAGAAATTTTCACAATTGTTTAAGGACATGTACACTCCCGCCAAAAATTTCTCATCAGTTTCAATGGAGCGGTGCATCAAATTAAAGAACTTATTTGAGAACGCTCAATCCAAAATTATTAATTTAAATGATATGCTAAGTATGATTCTTGAATTGTAGGTACTTTTTGAGGCTATTCTTCAACCAAATGAATCTCTAGAAGAAGAAAAAATGTTTGAAACTTTGGTAAGGTTTAGATCTTTTCAACTGGCAAAAGCGGCAAATACTAATTTCACTGGCGGTTCAGGGGGATAATTTTCTTGGTATCTAACGAAGTGGGAGAGTCCATTTATCGTAGGCTTGAGATAGGCAGACCCCATTTCAATGGAAAAGGCACTAGTTATTATTGTATATTTTAAAAGGTGTTGTTATTTGCTTTCGGGAAACTATGGATAATTTAAGTAATTTCTATTTTTGGTTGTCTTTAGTAAATTTGGTTTAAAAAGTCAAAGGTCACTTAAGTGCATTATTTAGTGATCATGTAAACCCTAACTACTTCGTAACAAACTTTTGGGTTATAAAAGGAAGTGAGGGGCTCATTTGTAAGGGTGAATTTGAGAGAGGAGAAGAAATACTTTTGTGTGCAAGCTTTGTTTCAAGAAGAAACTTTGTGTTCTTTTGTGAAAACATTTTGGAGTTAATGAAATACAAACTTTGTGTCTCATTCATTGTCTCTTGTAACATTTGATGTTTTTATGTTCATTAGATGTTAGGTGTTGAATCTTGCATGAAAATATTATCTTTGATCTTATTGTAAATGTTATTAATATGTTGTTCTAGTTCACACTAATCAAGCTCTGATTATCTACTTCCTCACATGTGTTCCCTTTTACACATTCTTGTTTAGCTAACTCAAACTTCGTTTTATTTGTGTTAGTTATTCATCTTTCCTCTTCGTGTGATATTAGGCTCTATTTTTACCTAACTCTTGCATGTTCTTTCTATTCATTTCATTCCACTCTTTTCATTCGTTCCATTCCATCCCCCTCATTTAATTTTTCTTTCCATTGATGTTCCAAAACACCCCCCACATATAATTTTGAATGTACATATGTAAATACAGTTTTGGTTTTCAATAAAGGAAACCTCACCTTCATTGAGGAGGGACTTCATTCCCACACAGTTGCATGTCATTTGCATGCATGAAAATCCATATGCTAACAGTTTTTTGTGACTTCGCTAGGGATTTAGGAATCATTAACCAATTCTTGGTTAAATCTTTATGACTATCCCCTCTGCACAAGCTCCAAGTCTTCAACTGAACCTTATGCCCGATAACGATTTTCAACAAGACATTGCTGCCAACCTTCAAACAGTAGCTTGGGAAAACTGTGAAATTTTGTAGCAATTTTTGGATGTTGATAGAGCCATTGACAGAGAAATCTACATTGAAGACCTTAGAAGAAGAGCACCCGCACTTGTGGCCAGAAGACCTCCTGGACACGTGTTGATCGTTGTTCACCAACACGGTCCTCTTCCACCAAGGTAATAAGTTGTATGACTATTATAGGTAACCCACCTATCTTGCAACCAAATCTTGTTTTTGCAGATAACCAAGAACACATATCATCAAATTTGAGGCAAGCTATTTGGGAAAAGCGCATGAACCATTATCATTTTCATCTCACTGCATCAGTACTAGATAACGAAGAAGAGAAATTTGGGAGATTTTCTAGAGTTATTTAGGTGCAAATAGCTCAAGAAAGAGAGCGAAGAGAAAAGGTTACAGATGATCAAAACATGCCAGTGATCCCTTCACAATAAAGATTTCAAACTGGAAGGAAAGAGGTTTATACAAGGAGAAAAAGCTAAAGGTCGATCTGATTCCATTTTTGAATTTCAAGGAAAGTTTGGTTTCAAGTTATCTCCTCCAAAGAAGAACACGCCTCATAGATCTGCAAGTCTTGCATCAAGTCTTGAAAGAGAAAGCAAGGAAGGAATCACTACCAATCAAGCACTTGTCCTTGCTCACATTGTTTTACCTTCGCATACCACCTTTCCCAAAATGGCAGTCAATGTACCATGGAGAAATGTCATAGGCACATTGGCCCTACTAGCTAAACATGACCTCCCAAGAGTATTAAGGAAGATTCTTCCCAAGTTTGATGGAGATGGGAAGACATCACTAGATGACCACATTTCTGCTTTCTTTGTTGCATGTGCTATTTTTTAGTAGAATATGAAGATGTTGTTATTTACCTCTTCATCGAAACATTACATGATGTTGTTGCAGATCAGTTTCATCATCTGCCCAATGAATGTATCACAAATTGGAATGATATGAAAACTAAGTTTGAAAATTGATTCAATATGGCAGAAGATGAACATGTTCTTCTTGCCCAAATATCTCAGGAAAAGAAAGAACCAACAAAACCTATGAGGAATTTCATGGCTAAATTCAACAAAATGGTGAACAAAGTTCTCGACAGAATTCGTCCAAACCTTGATGGACAAAAATGTTTCTTTATTAACACACAACAACCAGAAGTGTGCTATCAACTGAGAAGGGATAGAGTGGCTACTTTGGAACTTTCTCAATCCTTTGCCATATAAATTGAAGATGACTTAATCAAGGTAAGAAAATTCAAGAAAACTTCCCTCAAAGGAAAGATTCAAGAAACTCCCAATGCTTTAGAAGCTATACTTAATAAGTTGGCTAATGATGTGCTGGCTTTGAAAAAGAAAGTTGCTCAAAGTAGTAAACTTGCTCCTTACAAAGACATCCCAAAAAAAGGATACGTTCTCAAAAAAGCTAGGATTCCAGGTGCTCTGATGAGGCTTGCTATTGAAGAAGCTCCCACAACTAACTCAAAATGTGATGTTATTGAAGAAAGCGATGATGAAGTTGAAGTTGTTGAGGTTGATGAGGAAGATCTAGATTCTGGAACATCTGAACCTAAAGTTGAAGATCCTAAGGGAGAAAGTAATAATCATTTCTTCAAGTATCGTTCATAAGAAGAAGATGAATACAAAGAAATTCTAGAAGATATGAATAGTCAATCCTTCGTTGTCTTCACACGCTCTCAGAAAAAAGAGCAGGATACCACTAAGGTAGGAGATAAAGAGGTTTCTAAGGAACTCCAAAAATAATCCCAAACTAAGGAAACTTCTACAGGATCTAAGATAAATGAGGCTCCTATAGAGACCAAGGTAACTGAGGTTTCAAAGGTCAAAACTATCTCAAAGAAAGGAAGGCCTTTGTTAGATCAATCAGTTGATAAATAAACTATGAAGAAAGTTCCTTCTTCCAAATCCATATCAACCAAGCCCGAAGAAAAGGTCAAAAGTGTGCCATCATCAAGTTTGAAATAACTAGTATCAAAAACATCAAGTACGGTTACTTTTCCCAAATTTGATATCATTGGTCATATCAATAAAACAAAAATTTCCATGTCACAGGCAAAGTACTTGAAGTCCAATAAGGATCAACTCGAGAAATTGGTCCAGTTTATCAAAGGTGACTCTACTATTCATTCCTCCAAAGGGATTTTGAAAACTCCCAAAGATGGGAAAACTCAAAATATTGTGGTGGCCACTACACCTTCAAATGAAAAGATTGAACCTTTCTTTGTGTCCTTTCTAATCAACGGATGCAAATTAATTAATTGCATTATAGACTCTGGAGCCTCAGATAAAGTGATGCCAGAAAAAGTAGCACATGCTCTTGGTTTGACTTGTACGAGAACATTTGGATTGTGTTACTCCGTGGAAACCAAGCAAGTTCCTCTGATCGGGCAGATTAAAGACGCCCAAATGGTTTTAGCCCAATTCCCTCAAAAATGAGTTAAGGTAACTATTTTAGTTGCTGATATTCCCACCTCATATGGAATGTTGTTGAGTAGGAAATTTTGCAGAGATTTGGGTGGTGAGATTCAAATGGACTGGTCTCACACCATGATCCCTATCAATGGAGAAATGAAGAAGCTTATGCCAGAAACTCAGGCAAAATTTACAGTGACGAAAACCGATGATCCCCTTGCACAGGTCTTGTTCCAAGGCTCAGGTATGGGTAGCTATATGATGACTACAGAAATTCATACCCCTGAGATCACTTGCCAAGATTCCAATGAGATCTAGACTCTTGAGTTCGATGGAAGTTGTTGCTTGATGGGTTCTAGTGCAGGAGTGGTGCTCATAGCTCTAAATGGTAAAATATTTCCTTTTTGCTACAAACTTTAATTTTCAAATACTAACAACACTACAGAGTACGAGGCATTAATCCTTGGCCTTCAAGCTACATAGGAGAAAGGGATGAAAAATTTGGAATTCTTTGAAGATGTGGAATTGATCGTGAAACAGGTAAGAAATCAGTTCCAAGTAAAGAATGATCGTTTAAGACACTATAGAAATAAAGTGTGGGATGCAATAGAATCTTTTGATGCTTTTTCCATCAAATCTATCCCTCATGAAAAGATTGAAAAAGTAGATTCTCTAGCAGTCTCAACTTCATTAATGATTCTTCATTCAGAGGTTGATCAAGTCAAATACACCATTAAGATGGTTTTTAGGCCAAGTGTTCCTAATAATGTAAAAAATTTACAAGTATTTAATGATGATCAACAGATTATTGCCTTATTGGAAAAGGGGATAATTTTGAACAATTGTACTTTGAAGGAAGTGATTCTACGTTTCACGAATCAACTACCTCACCCATTTAGGAAGGAGTTGAGAATGAAGATCCTAGTGATGGCATCATCCAACTCAAAGGAAATAAAATTCCCAAAGGATTGGTTTCACTTAAAGAAATTTTCGACATACATGACAAGTTTATCAAAGAGAAAGAGCAGGAAAGACCTATGAATTATGTTGAATATGATCAAGTTAACATCAGTACCAAGGATAAACCTCACCTGGGCAATATCGGTAAGTGTTGCTCACCTAAGGAGTGCAGGAAATTCATAAGCCTCCTTACCAAATATTCTGACATTTTGGCTTACTCCTATGAAGACTTGAAGTCTTTCCAACCCAGGGAAATGGAGCATGTCATACCCTTGAAGCATGGTGTAGTTCCATTCAGGAAAAAGCAAAGATAATATAATCCCAAGATTGTAGAGACAATATTCCATGAAGTTCAAAAGATGTTAGATGCACGAATTGTGTTTCCTATTTGACATTCGACCTGGATAGCTAATATCATACAGGTTCACAAGAAAACTAGAGAAATTAGGATTTGCATGGATTTCCACAATCTTAATCAGGCTTTCTTGAAGGATAACTACCCACTGCCAGTCATGGACCATATTTTACAAGCAGTAACTAGATCGGAAATACTATCTAAGCTAGATGGTTTCTCTGGCTATAATCAGATTGAAGTGGCTAGAGAAGATCAACATAAAACCACGTTCACCACCCTCTAGGGTACATTCACGTATAGAAGAATGCCTTTTGATTTGATTAATGCTGGCGTAACTTTTCAAAGAGCTATGGATATGGCATTTGCAGATTATAAAGACAAGATCATTGTGATATACCTAGATGACTTGAAAGTGTTCTCAAAGAAGCAAGAAGATCACCTGAGAGATTTGGAGAAAATATTGCAAAGATGCAGACTTCATAAGATTTCTTTAAATCCAAAAAAAATTGTATTCAGAGTTATAAAAGGGAAACTCCTAGGTCATATTGTTTCTAAGGAAGGAACTAAGATCGATCCTGAGCATGTTCAAGCGATCAAGAATCTTTCCTTGCCTACAAGTAAGCCTAGAGTCCACTCCTTCTTTGGGAAGGTGAAATTTTTGAGAAGGTTTGTGCCAAATTTTGTCGAACTGACTAAATAAATCACTGATATGATGAAAGGAAAAGAATCCTTCAAATGGTCTAAAGAAGGTGGAGAGGCATTTGAGAAAATCAAGGGTGCTATTGCAAAAGCTCTTACATTGGTGTGTCCTGATTTTAAAAAGGATTTCATAATGTATTGTTATGCTTCACCACACACAATATCTACCATTTTGACTCAACAAAATCAAGAGGGGATCAAATATCCTATTGCATGCATGATTTCTGGATTCAAGAAACATGAACTTAATTACACTCCTCTTGAGAGACATGCATATGTGGTGGTGAGATCTCTACAACAATTTAGGTATTGTCTGTTGAATTCTCACACCAAAGTCTTAGTTCCAGACACCGCAGTTAAATTGATGCCGACACAACAGGAACCAGGATCTATAAGAGGTAATTGAGTCTCCAAGATCTAGGAATATGATTTGGATATCAAGCCTACCAAGTTGGTTTGAGGAAGAGGACTCTGCCAACTCATCACAGAGAATGAACCACGAGATAACTCTGAAGAAGAACCAGTTGAAGAAAATTTACCACTGGTAGCTTTTTTCAATGCCACAGATGGATGGTATTCTGATATTTCCTACTTTCTCACATATGAAAAGTGTCCAGAGAATCTGACAGCTAAGGAGAAATGAGCTATCAAACTAAGAGCTGTCAAGTATGTCATTTGGGACAACACATTGTTCAAGAAAGGAATTGACAACATGTTCCTTAGATGTGTTGATAAAGAGAAATAACCTAGATTGTTGGAATCTTTCCACAATCATGCTTGCGGTGGTCATTTCTCTGGCCCAGTGATGGCTCATAAAATTTTGTGAGCACATTATTACTGGCCCACTATGTTTTCCAATGCTCAGAAATGGGTGACAAAATGCGAAGCTTGTCAACAATTTGTTGGAAGACCAAAGTTGGCAGCTTTGCCTTTGAAGCTAGTTGTCATTGAAGAACCCTTTCAACAATGGGGTTTAGATTTCATCGGGGTTTTGAATCCTAATTCTAGTGCTGGTCATACTCACATGCTCACCACAATAACTACTTTACAAAGTGGGTAGAAGTTATACCAGTGAAACAAACATCTACTGCAGTAATTTGTGACTTCATCAAAGAAAATATATTGGTTCGTTAGGGAATTCCACACAAGATCATGACGGAAAATGCCTCAAATTTTTCTTCTATGGAGATGATAGGTTTTTGTTATGGGTATGGGATATCTTTGTCTCATTCGTCATATTACTACCCTCAGGGAAATGGTCAGGTTGAATCCAGTAACAAAAACATCATTACTATTGTGTGCAAGTTAGTCAAAGAAAATCAAAGAACTTTGCACAAAAAGTTATATGATGCATTATGGGCTGACCACATAAATCCTAAAAGGGCAATCAGGATGTCTCCATTTCAACTTTTGTATGGAACCGATGCTCAAATTCCCGTCACACTGGAGTTACCAACATTAAAATTAGCCCAAGCAGTTTATGATGAATGCTTCACCAATGCATTAGATAAAATAATCATGTTCCTAAGAAAGCTTGAGGAACAAAGAAGTCTAGTGGAAAATAGGATCGAGGAACATCAATCCAAGGTAAAGAGGTTTTTTGATAGGAAAACCAAAGAAAGGTAATTCCAAATAAATGACTTGGTTCTTCTCTGGGACAAGAGACGTGAACCAAAAGGAAAGCATGGGAAGTTTGACTCGTTGTGGCTAGGCCCTTACAAAATCAGACATTTATGTGGAGATAAAACCTATTACTTGGCATATCCTGATGGAACTCATTTGCCTTTGCCCTACAGTGGGCAATATCTCAAGCATTATCAAAATTGAAAACGGGTTGTTCCCCATATGTACATAGGTAATTAGGGATTTTGGCTTGTTTCTTTTCCCCATTATTCGGTCTCCTCTCTTGTGTCACCCCATTTTTGTGCCCCATCATTTTTGAGATCATGTTCATGAATATTTTGGTTTCAGTCCATTGTTGTGTCCATGAATTCCTTGTCCCCAATTAGAGCCAGTTGTTATCAACCAATTTTGACTCCACAAAATTTATAAAAATAAATAAATAAAATAAAAATGGAAATTTTGAAATTTTTCAAAATTTGTTACTTTATGTGGTTTGTCACTTTCATCACGACCGTCTCATTTTTGTGATCGTTTCGATCTTCGTTTCATCCTTTTCGGGCGAGAACTCCTCCCGCCAAGCATTAAACTGCGTTAAAATTAATTAATTAATTAATTAATTGCTCTTTGTTTGATAAAATTAATTTTTAATAATTTTGGAGTATTTAATTAAATAAATATTAATTAAAATTCATTTGACAAGTTTCATTTTAATTTTCGGGAAAAATAAGCTTCCGCTTCCCATTGCCAGGAATGCCAAATTGGCTTCTCGGGCCCGGATTTCCCCTTTCCTGGAATTTTTTTTTTAAATTCCTGCTCGTGGGATTTCTTTCCCCAATTGCCAAATTAATAAATATGCAAAACGGGAAAGAAATCTCCCGATTTCCCATATGGGGAAATTAAACAGAGATTTCCATCCCACTTTTCCATTCCCATTGGCAATTGGCCGTTGCTTTCCCCATTTCCCCTAGCAATTAATTCCACTACCCGGGAAGAGGGGAAGTCGGTTTAACCTTCATAAATTCCTCCGTCAGACTCATTGGAAAGAGTCGTACGAGACTTTCTAAAATTGTTTCTCACTTCTTCTAAGGAACATCATAATATTTTTATCACATTCCACAATGCTACGAACGCCATTGTGAAGGAGAAGCATACAAGAGGAACAGTAGTAGACAAGGAGATTCCATGCAAAAAAGAGAACACAGCCACAAACAAAGAACAAGTTTTCCAATGCCTAGGGGGGAGAAAGACAACAAATGTGGGAGAAAGAAATCAATTAGTTTCAACACCTAAAGTTTTGAATAGAGAAATAGGCAAAGACAGTCCACATATTCAAAGACCAGGAACAAGTCCAAAAATATCGAAAAGACGCAAGGAAGAAGTGAATCCAAAGTACATAGTTATTTAAATCAGGAGAAGTCTCCGAAAAATTAAATAAAAATTGATAGGAACAAGAGTGATAGTTTATTTAGCAAAATAACTAAAAAAGTGGTTGCCCGACGCCAAGGTCAAGCTTGAAAAGATCACACAGTAATTTTAAAAAATACAGAAAATAGACGATAAAAGTATATCTCCACGCACACATAGGAAAGGAAATAATATAGTGTTCACGCACCCACCTTGGCAAATGATCATTGCCTTCAACTGTGAAAGCCCAAGCAAAAATTCAAATCTGCCAAAATTAGATATACCATGCTGGGGGAGGAAGAAGGAAATTCACGCAAGTTTGACAAAGGAATAATCCCTCCCAGTTCCATTAAGTCAGATATCCAAGCTCATTGCCCAACAAATAGGTCACATTCAAGTGCAACAATTATGCAAATGGGTGAAAACTGAAGGCAAAACCATATTCTTAAATAGGCTTTACCATAGGAGGTCTACCCCAAGCAGTAGCATTTCCTATCTTGGTGCAATGTCCAGAGCTAGTTATCACTTGCACAGAGCATTATGATCCCAAGGAGATGAGGACAAGATAAAATCCATGAGCATGACCTCAAAATCAAACAAAGTCATATTGAGCTGCAAAGGCTAGCATAATCCACACTTTCCTAGGAATGCAAGATATCACTAATTCAAAAGAATTTTGTTTGAAGAACCCACGCATGAAAAGAAGATGGTTAATCAACAAAGGTTAGTCAAGAGCATTGACATTGATAGGATTATCAAAGCACTGTACCTAGGAATAAAATATCGTAAAAAAAATCGGGGACAGTTTACTCTCCGAAGGCGATTTCAGTTTAGTCTCTGCTACATTTTCGCAAAATGGATGTATTAGTTTATCTGTATTCATCCATCGCTCAAGAAGATAGCAAGGATTGAAGTGAATCATCAAAGTACACGGTTCACAAAAATTGATAGCAAGTTAAGATGACTAGATACTTCTACATGAATCGTATCTCCATGCAAATTAAATAAAAATCTATATTGAGGACTCAAAACAAGAGGATTCATGTTTATTTAAAATAAATAAATTTCATTATGTACACTCAAGTCAGAATTCAAACCTAATCTCGGACCATTTTAGAATAGTCAACGATGCATTCACCTTCCACGTGATTCGGAACCTGAATCAGAATACAGAGGAAAGATTTTCTAAAGAAGCCATGAGTGTCATTTCTCAATGGGGAACATGGTTTATTCAATTTTCATCCTTTTCCTACATTCACGTGAGTGGCTTTGCTAGTACTCCATGGAAGCTTCCTAAGTGACAGATGGGCATTAATGTAACTTGCATGACAACTATTCCAAGTTCACTATCTTCTCAGTGACAAGCACCATTCAGGAATTCATTTTCCAATCCAAATCGAGGGAATACCAATGTCCAAATCTTTTCAGTGCACAACTCGTGGAAAAAGAGTTCACTCTCATTAAAATCCATCCATATGTGAAGAGAGCCCAATTTGATATCAATTGATATATGCAAAAGATTCTTGGAGCAAAGTAACAACATAACCCTACCATGGAAGATTTTTGTGCTGCTTGTTTGGATGAACATGAAGTAAGAAGATGAGATTTTTCTCGCCTAACACTTGCGTAGATCAAGGCCTTCTGCATCAAGAACCCTCTCGATTCATTCATAAATGATGATGAAGATGTCATTGATCCCTCATATGATGCAGTTGCTTTTACCCCGTTGCCTCGAATCGACTGGACCAAAAGAGATGAATTTTCTCTTGATAGCAAGAATCAACCGATTCTTGAAAGAAGCATATCTTGGTATGATAGAGAACTTGCCAAGTTACAATCAATTCAAGATCATGCTTCAGGATCACAAAAATTTTCAACACAAGGAGGCCTTCATTCAACCAAAGCCTCTTCTCGATCAACCTCTATACCATCCAATCATACACAACAAGCAAGAAAGGAGTGGTTTCCAAAATCCACTTTGCCAAGTAACATGTCACGAGGAGAAAAATCTAAAGACCCTAACCCCGAAGAAGGAAGAGAGCGTGTATCAGGATTTTCTACCTCAAGTAGAGATTCTTCTACCCACATTGTTAATAGTGCTAAGAAGCTCGTGGTAAATATCCTCAGCCATGCTTTGAACAAGCGTCCACTCAGGTGCTAGGTAGTCCAAATATCAAACACTTCGGAGCATGTAGTTCATGAAGGGATTTCCCAAAATCTCCCAAATAATCAGGAGGTGGATATTGACATTGTTTCTCCTCAAATCAAGGTTGTAGATAGGATTCAAGCGGGATCTCATGATGTAGAGAACAATGAGAATATTGATTTGAGCTCTAGGATTTTGTATGTGGAAATAGTGCATGATACTCCTTCCTGGGTTGATTCCGAGGTTAAGAAAAGGAAGAGGGTTGTCAAGGTAATTGACATTGATTTTGATGCCCTTTTCAAACTTTCAAATGACGTCATTCCAAAGAAGCCTAAGGTGCTTTCTCGAATAATGGTGGATAATGACATAAATAGATTTGCAGATCTCGCCATCCCACAAGTTGATAAGGAGCGTGATGCCATGACACCTACTGATTATGAAGTTTCCAGACTTGGACTTGGGAGGTCTACATTAGAAAGTGACATGGCGATGGCTCAAGATTCAATTGATATCATGCTAAAGAGACTTGAGAAATATAAGTCTCAGAACTCTCAGCTCAAGGCCGAAAAGAATCAATTGGTGGAATATGTTCAACATTTGATAAATCCCATATCATCCACTTTCCCAGTACCTGATGCAGTGGCTGCCCCTGATGAAGAAAATCTCAATTTGTCAAAATAAATAAACACATTAGGCCATGTCACTAAAACTTGGCTTTCAGAGATTCTCGTTTTAGGCCAAGGGATGATCAAGACCGCGGTTAAGCTTCATGAAGATGTCAGTGCGTATCTTGATCCAATTCTTTCTTTTAAAGAAACTTTTGTTTCTAATATATCAAATTTGGATGAGATATTACCCAGTTTGTAGGAGATGACAAGTATGGAATCCTCAGTTTTAGCCATTGAAGGACTTCTCAAATTTGAACAGGGAGAGACATGTTTTCTTTGGTGTCTAGATATAAAATCAAGGAAGACGCTTCTAGAGGATTCTATGATCCATTATGAGAGCATGTGAAATGAAGCCTTCACTTCACTCTCCTTGATTCAAGAATTCATAGCTAATATTCCTTGCAACCTCGTAAATGAGAATAATCAAAGGTGTTCATCGGAGCAAGTGTAAGAGAAATTTTCACAATTGTTTAAGGACATGTACACTCCCGCCAAAAATTTCTCATCAGTTTCAATGGAGCGGTGCATCAAATTAAATAACTTATTTGAGAACTCTCAATCCAAAATTAGTAATTTAAATGATATGCCAAGTAGGATTCTTGAATTGCAGGTATTTTTTGAGGCTATTCTTCGACCAAATGAACCTCCAAAAGAAGAAAAAATGTTTGAAACTTTGGGAAGGTTTGGATCCTTTCAACTGGCAAAAGTAGCAGATCCTAATTTCACCGGTGGTTCAGGGGGATAATTTTCTTGGTATCTAACAAAGTGGGAGAGTCCATTTCTCATACGCTTGAGATAGGCAGACCCCATTTCAATGGATAAGGCACTGGTTATTATTGTATATTTTAAAAAGTGGATTTTTAAGAAAAGGATGTTGTTATTTGCTTTTGGGAAACTATGGATAACTTAAGTGATTTCTATTTTTGGTTTTATTTAATAAAGTTGGTTAGAAAAAGTCAAAGGTCACTTAAGTGCCTTATTTAATGATCATGTAAACCCTAACTACTCTGTAACCAACTTTTGGTTATAAAAGGAAGTGAGGGGCTCATTTGTAAAGGTGACTTTGAGAGAGGAGAAGAAAATACTTTTGTATGCAAGCTTTACTTCAAAAAAAGAAACTTTGTGTTCTTTTGAGAAGACATTTTGGAGTTAATGAAATATGAACTTTGTGTCTCATTCATTGTCTCTTATAGCATTTGATGTTCTTATGTTCATTAGATGTTAGTGTTTGAATCTTGCATGAAAATATTGTCTTTGATCTTATTGTCAACATTATTAATTGTTGTTCTAGTTCACAGTGATCAAGCTCTGATTATCTACTTGCTCATGTGTGTTCCCTTTTACACATTCTTGTTTAGCTAACTCAAACTCCATTTTATTTGTGTTAGTTATTCATCTTTCCTCTTCGTGTGATATTAGGCTCTATTTTTACCTAACTCTTGCATGTTCTTTCTATTCATTCCATTCCATTCCATCTCCCTCATTCACTTTTCTTTCCATTGATGTTCCAAAACACCCCCCACATACAATTTTGAATGTACAAATGTAAATACATTTTTGGTTTTCAATAAAGGCAGCCTCACCTTTGTTGAGGAGGGACTTCATTCCCACACTGTTGCATGTCATTTGCATGCATGTAAATCCATATACTAACACAGACTTCATGAGATTCTAAGTAGGGATATTTGCAACTTTATATTGGTTAAAATTACACATTATGACTAATAGACCTTATAAACAAATTAGATTTTCAATTACTTGACACAGTTCAATCATACCAAATAGACCTTAAGAAATACTTAGGAAACACGCCTCTTGAGTTCTTACGTATTTGCAACATCTTGATAACTTTGACCAATATGACACCTTGCTTCCTTCAAATAGTAAATTTCTTCTAGAATCCTAGAGAATACACTCACTTTATCATTATCTTGCTAAAACAATAGATATTTTTCAAAGGAACATGATGACTCTATCCTTTCTCTTTTTTCCTTTGACACTTTCTCTTTCTTCTTGAATGTCCTACTAGATGTGACAATTTAATCTCTTGATTATTCATCATGTGATTATATTCCTACAAAAAGTGTGTTGAACTTCATTACCTTGCTTTCTACTAACTATGATTGAAGGTTCTTCATGACTGGCACTTGGCTTACTCTCAACTTTCTCAATGTGGTCACCACCTTCTAATATCTTGCTTGAGCTAATATCTCCCATGAATTTCTTTGACTCACTCTTAGGATTATTTTTCACTTTGTATACCTTTTTAACTTTCCTTTTACTAATTGAGATATGTTGTGTTTTCATGCAAATGTGTAACAAGAAAATTCCCAATTTTCAAGGATGATAACAATACCCCTCTATCAAAATTTTCAAATTTTACCTTTCCGAGACACCCCGAGTCTACCCATCCTCAACAAAAATCTTACCTATTCAGTATAATGACCCCCCATTGGATGTAAAATCAGTCCCCTGGGTGATTTAGGAAATTAAATTCAATCCCCCTAGGTGATTTTAAAAGTTCTTCAAGAATGCCAATTTTGCGTAGTTTTGGGAAGGGCTACCAATGGCCTTCTTGGGACTAATGCAACCCCCTAGAGTAGAAAGGAGGAGAAAAATTCAACATATAGATACATTAAAATTCTATTCACATCAAGCAAATTATATTGGAAGATTCATGGAAGATTTGGAAGTTTTGGGGGAGATTCATTAGAAACAGGGTTCTCAGGGCTAGGTAGTGCATAGGGTAAACAAATATACTGAGCTTTAGGAAGTAATTACGGGAGATATGGAAGGATTTAGGAGATAAAAAATACATCTTAGGAAATATGACTCAGATTTCTACAAGATTGTGGAATCATATATTTCACAACACTTGGGCGCAATATGTTTGTATCTAGTTTTTCTCATGTTCAATCATGGAGCCAGAATTAAAATCTAGTTTTTTAGGAATAAAATGGAGGAATCAAGAGCTGATACCTCCACCATTTGATTTAGAAGTAAAATTTCAGTCGAATTCATATAATAGTTTGTCAAAAAACTCCATCGAGAGCTATAGTTATCGTTGTCACAAGTTGGCTCAATGTGAGTGTTCGATACTTAGCCAATTGTTGAAGTGGACATGTGTCAGCTCCAGGAGCCTTGAAATTTTTTATTTCCCTTTCATCCCTTTATAAAAGGTAATTATGGGAGATTAAAATGTGCCCAACACATTTTATCCCCCTAATCACTCATTGGACCCTCTACATCGCCAGTTTAGCCCATAGGAGCTTACCGGAGCCTATCCCCTCAGTGCACTGATAACCGCCAAGTGTCCCAACCTAGCGCAATGTGAAAATTAATGTCCCTTTCATCCATTTAGCTAAAGGGACATTAGGGACACAAAAATTTCCTAGCCCCTAGTATATGCTTTTTGAATTCTTTAAAGCTAGGACTTAGCATTTTTTTTAGCTCCATTTCATCTCCCCACAACTACACACCCTGCCAAAACTCTAGAAAAAAATTCTAAGAAATTCATTCCACCATTTTTTCACTAAACCAGCTCTACCAAATCCATCACACTATGAAAATATAGAGATATCAAAGGAAACATTGATTGAAAAAATGAAGAACGGGAGAGAAGAACAAAGAACTTCATCTAAAAACCCTCGTAACCGAGAGACGAAGAAATCAACATAACTTGCAAACCAGGGCATGGATTGAGATGAGGTTTTTTTATTTTTTCACCATTTTTAGAGGCCATAAAAACCTCAATAATATATCTCCCATTTATAGAAATTATTTTTCTTAGTGAAGAAATCTCCTTCTTGGCACAATGAAAACAAAAAGCTAATTTCCCGATCAAGCGGTGATCGGTTTGCAAAGAAAATTCACCAGTGAAATAAGAAGGAAAACCACACATCGAAAATGTAAATTTTTTCATGATTAGAGGTGGAAAAGGAAACCTATAATTTTCAAGCTCCATTAATGGATGTCGTCTTTGTAGCTTCCATGTGATAAATTTAAAGTTTTAAAATCTCATAAACTAGTGATCAGGTAAGCGTGAAATTTTAGAGAGGTGATATTGGAAAAAAAACAAATTAGAAAACTTCATTCTACTATGATCTGATCACCAAAAGTATACTTGCTAAAAATAACAAGCCTTCCTACATGGGAGACTATTATTTCAGGTAAGCCACCATCTGAAGAAGATGAGAAGGAGGAGGTGAACACAGAGGAAGTATTACATGTGAAAATCATCAGAATGGTCACCTTGGTCTAGAATTGATACTTACTAAAAATAGTAAGTGGTTCCATAAGAACCTATTAAAAATAGTAAACTGGTTCAGAAAGTGAGGGGAACATAGGGAGAAGAAGGAATTCAAGTTTTCATATCCAATTAAGGTTTGAAAGAGCTAAATTTCCATACTAAAAATAGTAATTTGTCTCATAGGCACTTACTAAAAATAGTAATTCATTTCAGAGGGTGAATTTCACAAAAGGAGCATATGAAGAATTGGGCATTCAAGTTGACAGTTGCAGTTGGAGCTCGAAGAAGCATTTTTTTTTCACTTACTAAAAATAGTAAGTCACCCTTCCTAGATATAGTAAGTGTTGAGTAATCATGAAGTACAAGTTTTTCAAGGACAAAACAAGCGCAACATTTCACTTCTGAATATGAGATATAGGATAGTGATGTCTCATATATGGTTCCATGATCTGAAGGCTCGCATGAAAACCAAGGAATGAGTGAAGATAAAAAATCAAGTATTCATAAGTGGGTTGTTCACGTCTACAAGACACCATGTGTCTGTACAAAGCATTGATCTATTCAGGGCCTACTCACACCACTATGAGCCTGAAACATGGAAAATTCAAGATAAAAATGGTGTGGAAATGGTATTAATTAACCCCAAAACATATCACTTCACCTATAAATTCTGACATCACCCAACATGGTCATCATCATGAAGGAGAAGGCCAAGCACAAGTGGGACAAGATGGATGTATATGTGCAAGGGATTACACTAGGATCATGGATGAAGATGGAGAGAAATCCCTTAATGATACCAAAAACACTTTCAAGATGTGATTTTCGTGAGGGATATTCTGATGCAATCACCCTCCTCAACAAAGTGATGGGAGAATCAAGCATGAGGCACTTTCAGGATTAGACATCCCTTTTCATCCTCACAGTGACTGAAGGAAAATAATGGATTGATTGGGGGTGGATAATCAGTGACAACTTGTATCTCCAATTGCTCTAGGTTCCCATGACAAATAAGTTCCATATGAATTCTTACTTGGTCTATTTTCTCACCAACTCGAGGTCATTCAAGGGATTGGCTATCATTGTTGCCAAGGTGCCTGCATTAAAGAAACTCTCAGAGTTGGTAATGGAAGAAAGTCATAGACACTTCACCTACATGAATGATGCATTCACAATGTACATTATCTAAACTTTAGAGGGTGATTTGGAGGAAAGGATGTCGCCACAATTGGTATCCTTAAGAAATAAATATGGCTCCTATTTCATATAATTCTCAACTTTCTCCTACTTGCAACTTTCCATCTTCGACAAAGCTCCGCTAAGGTTACCCAAGTACCTTAGTGACCAAATTGTATTGTTTGAGATCTGCAGGTAGTTTATATAGGTAAACATCAAACTCAGAAGTAGGAAAAAGAAGTTGATATCATTCCCCATATCTCTCGAGGTGTTCACATGTAAGAACGTAAATGATGCATCTCATCTAGAGGTTTCCTTCACACATTTGACTATGCATTCCTACATTGCTAGATCTAATATCAATATTTAAGATGATCCCAACTCTTTTCATATCCCATAATTACACCACAATTTGTAAATTGAAGAATATTGGGCCAACTGTGTTGACAAATTTGAAGTAGGAGATAAGGATCACATGAGGATGAAAATTGATGAGATAAGGAAATTCCAATTCTCTTGGTACAAGGATATTTTACAAGATGGTGGAATGGAAATGTATGGTCTTGAATAAGTATAAATAAAGGTTTCCCCATTTCCTCAATTCAATTAGCACATTCATGAGTCAGGAGACATAAAGGAATGAATTGATAAAGTGGTCATAAGAATGAGGGATTGGTTCCAAAGAAAGAGTCAAGGACATTCAATCATAAGGTACCCCCACAAGTCAGAAACAAGATTCGCAGTAGTCATCATTAAGAGTGGTGAAATTTACTTCAATTTCAAGGCACTTTGAAGTAAGCTCAAAGTGAAAAGATGTAGAACTGGAGACCCCTTCTCATGAAAATTCACCAAAGAGATCTGGCACATAAGAAGGCTCACTTGCAACAATGCAAGAGGATGACTTGGTTATAGAAATGCATGAAGAATACCCAGTGGTAGAAACATAAATGAATAAGAGCACACAGTTCAAGACCCAATCTTTGAAGCACCATAGGAGGTCTCACCTATTTTAGACACTAATTCCTCTCCCATCCAAGTTGTTCCTCATCTGCTCAAGAATGGAATGGTTTATATGCCTCTCATAGATCCTCAGTCTAATGAAATGTTGCCATGGATGTAAGAGATAATAACACCTAATGCTCGCACTGTTCAATAAGTGGTAGTCCCTAATTTATTGACAATTACATCATTGGCCAAGGGAAGAAATAAAAATATCACACACACAGCCTCGCAGTTCTATAGTGGAGAAACAGGTAATCAGTATATTGAAGTATCCTGATCGAAGGTAATCAATCCAGTTGATGAAATGACACAAGCTGAATATGAAATTAGCAAAATCCAACTAGGGTCAGTTACTCATGAAGGGGATTTGCATATGTACCAGAAGTCTTCCACTCACTTGGCAATGAGGATCAAAGAGTAAAAGAAAAGGATTGATGAGCTAGAAGAATAGGTGTAAACTATTTCATCCTATGTACAGTATCTGGTGGATCCATGTTCCTTAGAAATTCCTATCAAGGAAGTTGGACCCATCAGTAGCTTCAACCCAGAATCCATTAGGAAGGCACAAGATATCACTGTGTAGGGGCGAGCTAATAATGAATGGATGGACACAATTTCTGAAAAGGTAAAGTTAGTGCTCCAAGAAGTAGTCAAAATCTTCACCTACATGTGTACAACTGCAAATAATACATGGGAACTTAGAGAATATTTGGAGAAAAAAAGGGATCACTGGGATCCTCTAGTTCCAGTGGTGAGTGAAATGACAACACTCGCTCTCAGGAGGTTATTAACAAGAAGGTTTTTGACACCCCTTCTAAATACTTGTCATGTGTATGGGAAAGGGCCTTAATAATCAAATTTTAAGCAATCAACCAAGCCATCGCTAAGTTAGATGAAAAATAAGAACAAACATAAAATTTGTAGGATAGTATCAATCACCAAATTTAGAAACTTAGAGTTCCTACAATGGGAGAAGACACAACAACTAATGATTTCATCATTCCATTTGAGGAATAAGTTAAAAAAGAGGTGGGAAACCCATTATCCTTAAATAAGGATACCCTCGAGTTCCTCTTAGAGATTCAGGTTTTCATTGCACTCATTGCAGAGAAGCATCCATCATGGTTCGAAAATGTCAAAGATATCAATGGTATGTCTAACGGGTGGTCAGAGACTCTAAGCTATGTGCATATTCCTCACACCAAAAGAGTGGGACTTATAGCGGCTCATTTTAGCAAGGAATTTTGAGAAACATAAATATTCTTAACAGCGTGAAATGGAGATCAGTCAGGAAGCGAGATCAATTCCAATGGATCATATCTCTCTCTCTCTCTCATTTCACATTGGGGTATGTAATTTTTGATACGTCTTTAAGTGACTTTAGAAACATGATGTAAAATTTAAGTTGCCTTGTTTTTATAAAATGGACTTAATATTTGATAAGAATATGAAGAGTCACCAAGAAGATGAAGAGTTGTTGCTCTTCTATAAATTGTAATGAGATCCTCATTTGAGGTCTTCTGGGTTGTTTTTGTGAATTCATGAGAGATATATCCTTGTGAAAAAGCAAAGAGATAGAAAATTCTTTCATTCCCCCTTTCTAAAATTTCCTCTATTCTCATACTATGTACAAATGTGATTTTTCAATCTAATAAAGGAATAAATTTGTGTCTTCCTACGTATATGAATGTCTATGTCTTTGTACGTATTGTTTCCTATAGCTAGTATCCCCAAAATCATGTTGTTTTCTTCTTTCAAAATGCTTGTGTAAGATTTTCTAGCTAGTGTTTGTAAGCATGTGATTTTCTACTTATAGCATTAGTTTCCCCAACTTCATATTCTCACTCCCTTTCCTAATCTCTTGACAAATTCTTCTCTAGTAAGAAATTTCTAGCTTTGCCACAGGGTCATTGGAGTGCCCCTGTTAGATCCCTAGCCACAAGGATAACCTGGATAAAACTCACTTTACTCACACATGAAAATATGGAATCTGCACCATTTGAGTAGAGGGACTTCGATTCCCAGAACATTAGCAAGAAATCCACAAGTTTTTCCACCTGAAAAATTTTCTCGCCAACATGTTGTTATGCCTAGGAGGTTTATTTTGTTAATAATGATTTGTAAAGTTTTCAAGTTTATGGAAATTGAAACACACAACTTGATTCTTACTTCTATATAGGTATGGACTATGATTCCAACCATACTTATCACTCTCATGACCATAACACTTACTAGCAACATGTCCAATCCTTTTATAGTTATAACATACTATTTTATTAGTACCTCTTGAATATTTTGTTCTCCAAAGCTAATTATCTGGTTTATAAAGGAAGTACTAAGCTATGTGACCTTTCTCTTTACAATTAAAGTGTACTATATTCTTTTCTTTCTTGCCTTTTTCGTCCCTCCATAGATTGTCATTTATGATGTTTTCCCTACAGTTATTAGCTCCATGTCCAAAATTATGACAATAAAAGCAATAACCGTTAAATTATATTTCATATGTGGATGCATTTGGTTTCCTAATTGATTTAGGCCTTATCGAATTTTTCCCCTTGGTCATTTTCATGTTTGATTATCTACTTGGCACACCTCTTCATAGGTTCTTTTGTGAATCATATTCATGTATTCTCACCTCCTGATTTTTTTCTATTCAAAATTCCATTCAGATCTTTAGAGATCTTTTCCATATTTCCATACATCTTCAATCTTTATTTTTATTCTTCTAGTTCAATTTTTAAGGATATCAATTTATCTTCATGTCTGATGCAAGTGTATTCCTTTTCATTAAGGAATTTTTTCACTTTTTCAGCTTCAAACTTCAGCTCTGTATTGAATTTGATGTACTCTTCTTCTTTGAATTTGAGAGAGGTTTAAATTATGGCTATTTGGGTTTCTTGAGTCCATCTTCATGTTATTCATCTTTCTTCTTCTGCCTTTCCTCAAGAAAATTTAGTTTATCTTCATATTATTTTGAAATTAGCTTTAATTTGTAGTTATTTCTTCTTTGGTATTTCAATTCTTCCAAGGCACTTATCAATTATTCTTCAAGATTTACTTTAGCATCATCTTCATCTAACATTTAATCATCATTGAGATACTTATATCTTGATATTCTTTCAGAAACTATATTTATATCCAAGATTGTGTTTCAAAATGATATACTCCTAGTTTTTAGACTTGATTCAAGAAGACCATGCTTTGATACCAAATTTTGAAAATTCTAGGCATTAAGAGGGGGGTGAATCAGTGCTTATTCAAATTTTTACATGCAATTCAATTTTCTTAACTTAGTTGTGATGAAGTGAAAAAATAATTCACAAGCTATAAACAAGATAACACACACAGATAGACAAGATGTAATGCAGGAAACCCTTCAAGGGAGAAAAACCCACTGAAACCAAAGAAATAGCTTGGAAAAAAATGTCCTGTAAATGTTACAATGATTTCATTGTTGAACATCTATTCAAATTAGACCATTAACTCCAATACTTTAGTTAAGATTCCACTTGACATTTAACAATATTCTACTTGCATGGAAGATTTGAATCCCAAAACTTAAACCAAGCTTCCACTTGATCTTTTATAATTTGCCACTCACAAGGAAGCATCAACTCCATGTGTTCTAAGAATCCACTTAGACTTCTTCACAATGTTTTGATCACTTTTCTCATGTTATATCTCACAAAAAATTATGATGTCTTCTTCAGCTCAACTTCTTCTCTTCTCACTCTCCTTCATCTATTGCAAGTACCCTACTTAAGGATTCCTATTTATACACATTTTATCTTTCTTCTCATATTAGATATCCCTCTCAACCATCTGATATTTCATGTATACAATTGCTACAAAATTTTAGCCCTTAATGCATGAGGTACATACTCTTATTTTCATGCCCTTATTACACCTTCAAAGATATATTCTTCAACAAATACAACAATAAATACAATCAGATGTTTAAATAATCAAATCAGACCTCTTCATGGAATCTTGCACTTCACCTTACAAAAATGAACTCTTCAACTTCACTCTGTAACTCAAATTGGGAAGGGTAATGTCACCAAACAAAACTATCTTCTTTTTATGATTACATATGATTTTGAGTCAGTTACAAACTCAGTACTTCAAAAACCTATCAAAATGCTTCACATTATTATAAAGTAATAGGAAATATTCCTAAACTCTCTACCCCTTATGACATATATGAAATTTTCCTCTTACAACCTAACCTACAATTTGACATCTTTGATATGTAGCTATCATTTCTATTGTCCTCTTCCCTTTGTTGAGTTCCTTTTATATTTTTTCTCTCTTACGCTAGTGAAAAAGTATCCCAAGCATGAAAAGATGTTACAATACTCCTTATTCGTCATTATAACTCATTGGCTCCTTATATGCTCACCATTTTTTCTTCATGTTTCATTAGAGATTCACTCACGTTCATGAAGGTTTAAAAAATTACAATCATATATTTGTTTGAAACTCTACAAGGAATAGGTCTTCAAATCTCTTCAAATCTTAGATAAGATGGTGATTATTCTTTAAATTACCTTTATATGCCTATAGGATCTTCATCACTCTCATTCAATAAAGAACAAGTTTATTTGATTCGAGCAACAATCAAATATTCACAATCAGAAATACAGTCCACAAGATTTGATGATTTTGAGAATTAAACCTTATCATCCAGTCACATATCATACATCAACATTAATTTCATGAAGTATTATTTCACATCCAATTGAAATAGATCATCAAAATATAGAAAGGACCACCATTTCACTCCAATTTCTCAACTAGGTCTGATTGGGTTCTAGGAGCTTAAAAACTAGTCTTCAACTCTCATGTCTTAGCCACCTTCAGAGCATTCACCAAGGCATTTCATTACTTAATATAATTTATAATAATCCTAAACAACATACTCAGCAATTTATAGTTATACCTTGTTATGAAAAATAACCTTCTTCATACATGTAGCTAAGGGCTTATTCACTATCTCAAAAGGGTTGTCTTAGAAAACTCAAACTTCTACATGCAAGTACTTCATCAAACCAAACCAATCACATGCATATCTCATATGGATTACCCCAATGTTATTCAAGATAAAAAACAATCACTTTATTATGAAATTCATCAAGTATTCCATTGTACATTCATGACTAGTTTTCATTCATTGCATTCTCATCTGGTAGGAGCACAAACACACCTATATAATCACATTTCTCCAAATGAATAATAAAAATTAATTCATGAACATAAAGAGAATATCCCAAAAATCCTTCACCAAAAATTTAAGCATGGGTTCCTTTTCATATTTTATCTCTACACTAAATTTTTCACAAAGAAATTATTTTCTTGTGGGGCCCACTATGTGTCATAGACTCAAACCACCATGAACATGACCTCTGGTGAGTTATCTACAAACTATAATCATTTTATTGGCATACCAATTTCATTTGGAGGCATAACCAAGTAATTTTCTCCATACCACTTTCATCTAGGTTTTATGTTAGAAATCTAGGCACTGAAAGGGGGGTGAATTGTTGCTTATTAAAACTTTATACAACTTGGAATTGGTTAGTCATCCAATATTTATATTACCTTATTTGATAAGCATGCATATTTAAATAGGAGAGATAAAAAAACCAACCATTCATGAACACATGTAGATACCATATTTAATGTTAGAAACCCATAAGGAATGAAAACAAACTAAAACCAAGAACTAGACTTAGGAAACACATATCCTGCAAATGTTACATGATTTCATGGTTGAGCTTCAACTCAACCAAGGGATACAACTCCAAAATTTGGTCAAGTTGTTTCTTGACCTTTAACAAGCTTTAAATTACATGGAAGCTTCAATTCCCAATAGTTTAACCAGTAACAACTGATCTTCTATAAACTAGTACTTATAAGGAGGCTTTAACCCCCTATATGATAAGATGTAACTTATAATTTTTGCAAAAAATTGATGACTTTACTATGTTGTCTTCCACAATTGATTATGACCACTTCTTCAACTCACTTTTCTTTTCCTTTCCTTTCTTAATTTTCCATAGCTTTAATACATTCACGCTCTTCTTATTTTCTCAAAATCATGCCCTCATCTTTGCATTCAACAACAACGTCTCATTCCTCTCTTTGCAGTGACAATAAAATTTTCATGCTAAAAATTTGATCTTAAATAAACAATCAAGACTCCCAGGAATGACTCTTCACTTTTTGTGTTTTTTGACTCTTCACATGACCATTATTCATTCAAAGAATTTCATGTTTTCAAGTTGACAAATGGAACTTCATCAGCTACCCCATGTAACTAAATTTTAAGATTCTTTATGAGCTCCTTCACTTTGAATAATGATGTTTCATGTTCCATGAATTTTAAGCTTCTTCATAAACATTACCGACTGAGAAGAAATTCTCTCATGAATTTCTCCTTCATTTCAATATGAATTAGTGTGATTTATTTTGCAAAACCTTTCCAATATCCTTATAGACATTACCTCTAACTTCTAGGATTTTTCATTAATTAAAAATTAAGTGTGGATAATTTTCCATGTCATACCAAACTCACACAGTCACCCCGAAATATGAGCTAAAGAAATATATCCATGTTTACATCACAATATTAGACCTCTTATAACCTCGACTGATTGCCATAAAACGTGATCCAATGAGAAGGTTCCATGTTTAATTAGAAATTCAATTTAATTTGTAAGGAAATCATTAAAATGTGAATCCTAAACCAATCAAATAGTTCCACACACCTTTTTGGTGTCAGTATTTTTGAGTACAAAGCACAAACCAATAGGAAGGATCCAAGCCTTTGTAATGGTGGGCTCGTGATAACCTATATCTTACCAATGTGACACACAATCTAATAGGAAGGCTCCACCTGTCATCCTCTAATGTTTTCATGTTTCTCTTTGACTGCGTTGACTCTATCTGCCTCATCACATATTCAAAATGCCATAAAATTTGACTCATTCCGAAGACTTCAAATCCACCTGGAGCCTTCTCTCAAAAAATATAGAAAAATTCTGCCATATGTCCACCTTCGGTTGTCATATCATATCCCAGTAATACCGTCTACTTGGTTCACCTCTCTCTACCTTCCGCTAACATATCTTCTCTCTCCTACTTCAAACCCAAAATATTTCTTAAACAAATATGATTTTGGAGGTTTAAGTCTATCAAACCCCATGTTGTAGTATTTTTCTCATTCGATTCTAATTAATTTTGTTAGCTACTAAAAAACTCAAAAAAATAAAAAAATGGAGGGTTTAAGGTACCTCAAATGTGTGATGTGGATGAACAGGCATAAAATGATTGATCCTTGTTGCTACAAGATGATGACATGTAAAATAAGGACATTAAGAGAGAAATGGATTAGATGATAGATGGGGGGTTACCCGATGAATTTAGCTCCAAGAAGTGTTAACTTCCTTGGCAGATGTCAACCTCGGTGTTTTGATAAAATAGTATAGAAGTAATAATAATAAATAAGATAATATACAAAATCTGAGGCACACAGAAATTGAAAATGTAGAAATGTAAGGCACATACAAATCTGATCTAAATTGAAATTGAAATAAGATTACCTGGTAGGGTTGAATGTGACCTATACTCCATAGGGGTAGGTTGACAGTGACCTAGCTATGTGGATTTGGAAAATAAGACAAATATGTAGACATGCAGAGATCTGGATGCAAATTCAACACAACAGAAGCCTGTAGATGTTGGAAGTGACCTGTAGACAAAGAATTTGAGGTAGAAGAAACTAGATAATGATAGAAAATAGAGGTTTTTCTGGGATGGTTGACAAATAGGTCTCAAGTCAACGGTGACTGGAGTAGAAATAGAGTATATTTAGAGAAACTAGATAGCACAATGGTGTATTTGGAAGCTACAAAAAAGATGAAGTAATGGGAGACACTAGGGAAGAATATGGGAACAATAAGTAAGCTGACAGAGGGATGGATTGACAGTAACCTAGGCTAAGAAATGGAAACCTACATAGTATAAAACTAAGCTAGATGGAAAAGGAGTTGAATGGGTGACCTGCAAGAAAAAACACTAATAGAACAAGCTTATAATGGAGTCCCAACTATTGTTGAACCTGTAAGACATTAGATCTAACAAGATAATAATGAATATGGCATAAGATAACATAGATAATAAAATAATCAATGTAAGCCTCTCAAAATCATGATAGTGATGAGAACAAGCTTTCCAAGGACTATAAGAAGGTTAGCACAACTGTTGAGATACTCTTGTTCGAAGATGGATTCACATAATGTAAGAAAGCCAAGTTTTTTTCATGTATGTTTGTTTGCATGTATCTTTTTGGAAAGGTAAGAGCTTAGTCTTATAGGGTGGATAGTGATTGTGTTGGGTTGCCAGCCACTATGGGGAAAGTTTCCCCAATGGGGTTGATTTTTTGTTTTAGTCATGATTTTGGGTTTATAAGGATGGGAAAAGTGCTTTAAATCTTGTAGGTGAGAGAAGGATGTTTAGGGATGTGTCATGAGTAGTTAGGAGATCAAGATAGGTAGGATAAAATCTAGAAAAAATCATTGGGATTTAGATTTAGGATAAAAGCATCTTAAAAGGAAAGTCCATTAGGACATAATGGATAATGGTCAATTAATTAATTAATGAATATCAATTAATCGATGCTAATAAATATTAAAGATGATGGGATAATAAATGGGAATTTAATTAGATGAAGGGGGGTGAATTAAATAAAGGAGGTCTAGTTATGACCATGAAGAAATATGCAAACAATAAATACAATCAGAGGGTTCAATAATCAAATCAGACCTCTTCATGGATATTGCACTTCAACTTACAAAAATGAAACTCGTCAACTCACTCTGTAACTCAAATGGGAAGGGTAAGTCACCAAACAAACTATCTTCTTTTTATGATTTACATATTGATTTTGCGTCAGTACAACTCAGACTTCAAAAACCTATACAATGTTCACATATTATAAAAGTAATAGGAAATATTCCTAAACTCTCTACCTTATGACATATATTGAAATTTTCCTCTTACAAACCAACCACACTTTGACATCTTTGATATGTAGCTATACATTTCTATGTCCTTTCCCTTTGTGAAGTTCCTTTTCTAATTTTTCTCTCTTACGCTAGTGAAAAAGTACCCAAGCATGAAAAGATGTTACAATAACTCCTTATTCGTATTAAAACTCATTGCTCCTTATATGCTCACCATTTTTTTTCATGTTTTCAGTAAGAGATCACTCACGTTCATGAAGGTTTAAAAATACAATCATATATTGTTTGAAACTCTTACAAGGAATAGGTTCTTCAAATCTTTCAAATCTTAGATAAGATGGTTGATTATTTCTTTAAAATTACCCTTTTATGCCTATAGGATCTTTTCATCACTCTCATTCAATAAAGAACAAGTTTATTTATTCGAGCAACAATCAAATATTAACAATCAGAAATACAGTCCACAAGATTTGATGATTTGAGAAGTAAAACGTATCATCCAGTCACATATCATCCATCAACATTAATTTCTGAAGTATTATTCACATTCCAATTGAAAATAGATCATCAAATATAGAAAGGACCACCATTTACTCCCAAGTTCTCAACTAGGTCTGATGATGTTCTAGAGCTAACAAAAAACTAGTCTTCATCTCATGTCTAGCCACCCTTCAGAGCATTCACCAAGCATTTCATTACGTAATATAAATTTATAATATCCAAACAACATATCAGAATTTATAGTTATAACTGTTATGAAAAATAACCGTCTTCATACAGGTAGCTAAGGCTTATTCACTATCTCAAAAGGGTTGTCTTAGAAAACTCAAACTTCTACATGCAAGTACTTCATCAAACCAAGACCAATCACATGCATAGCTCATATGGATTACCCCAATGGTATTCAAGATAAAAAACAATCACTTTATTATGAAATTCATCAAGATTCCATTGAAAATTCATGAATTAGTTTTCATTCATTGCATTCTCATCTGGTAGAGCACACACACCTATATAATCACATTTAATCCAAATGAATAATAAAAATTTGAAAATTCATGACATAAAGAAGATATCCAAAAATCCTTCACCAAACATTTAAGCATGGGTTCCTTTTCATATGTTATTCTACACTAAATTTTCACAAAGGAATATTTTCTTGTGGGGCCCATAGTGTCATAGACTCAAACCCATGAACATGACTATGTGTGAGTTATATACAAAACTATAATCATTTTATTGGCCATACCCATTTCATTTTGGAGGCATAACCAAGTAATTTTCTCCATTACCACTTTCTTAGGTTTTATGTTAGAAATCTAAGGCACAGAAAGGGGGGAAATTGTTGCTTATTAAAACTTTATACAATTGGAATTGCGTTAGTCATCCAATATTTATTTACTTATTTGATAGCATGGCATATTTAATAGGAGAGATAAAAAACCAACCATTCATGAAACACATGTTAGAATACCATATTTATGTTAGCAACCCATAAGGAATGAAACAAACTAAAAACAAGAACTAGACTTAGGAAACACATATCCTGCAATATGTTACCTGATTTTCCTGGTGAGCTTCAAACTCACCAAGGGGATACAAATCCAAAATGTGGTCAAGGTGTTTCTTGACCTTTAACAAGCTTAAATACATGGAAGCTGCAATCCAATAGTTTAACCGTAACAACGATCCTTCTATAAACTAGACTTATAAGGAGGCTTTAACCCCCTATATGATACGATGTAACTTATAATTTTTGAAAAAAATGATGACTTTACTATGTGGTCTCCACAATTGATTATGACCACTTCTTCAACTCAAGTTTCTTTTCCATTTCCTTTCTTAATTTTCCATAGTTTAATACATCCCGCTTTCTTATTTTCTCAAAATCATTGCCCTCATCTTTGCATTCAACAACAACGTATCATTCCTCTCTTTGCAGTGACAATAAAATTTTCCTGTAAAAATTTGATCTTAAAGAAACAATCCAAGACTCCCAGGAATGATCTTTCACCTTTGTGTGTTTTGACTCTCACATGACCATATCATTCAAGATTTCATGTTTTCAAGGTTGGACAAATGGAACTTCATCGATACCCCATGTAACTAAATTAAGATTCTTTATGAGCTCCTTCACTTTGAATAAGATGTTTCATGTTACATGAATTTTAGCTGCTTCATAAACATTAACGATTGAGAGAAATTCTCTCATGAATTTCTCCTTAATTTCAATATGATTAGTGTGATTTATTTTGCAAAAAACCTTTCAATATCCTATGGAATTACTCTAACTTTAGGAGTTTCATTAATTAAAAATAAGTGTGGATTAATTTTTCCATGTTCATACCAAACTCACACAGTCACCCGAAATATGAGCTAAGAAAAATATTCCATGTTTTACATCACCATATTAGACCCTCTTATAACCATCGACTGAATTGCCATAAAAGTGATCCAATGAGAAGGTTCCATGGTTTAATTAGAAAGTCAATTTAATTTGTAAGGAAATCATTAAAATGTTGTGAATCCTAACCAACAAATAGTTCACACACCTTTTTTGTGTCAGTATTTTTTGAGTACAAAGCACAAAACCAATAGGAAGGATCCAAGACTTTGTAATGTGGGCTCGTGATAACCTATATCTTACAATGTGGACACACAATCTAATAGGGAAGGCTCCACATGTCATCCTCTAATGTTTTCTGTGTCTCTTGACGGCGTGGACTCTATTCTGCCTCATAACATATCCAAAATGCCATAAAATTGAATCATTCGAAGACTTCAAAACACCTGGAGCCTTCTCTCAAAAAATATAGAAAAATTTTGACCATATGTCACCTTCGGTTGTAATCATATTCCAGTAATAACGTTACGTGGTTCACTCTCTTACTTCGCTAACAATCTTCTACTCTCCGATTCAAACCCAAAATATTTCGTAAAAAAATATGATTTTGGAGGTTTAAGTCTATAAACACCTGTGGTAGTTTTTCTAATGCGATTCTAATTAATTTTGTTCGCTACTAAAAAATCAAAAAAATAAAAAATGGAGGGGTTTTTTAAGGTACTCAAATGTGTGATGTGGATGAACAGGCATAAATGATGATCCTTGTTGCTACAAGATGATGACATATTAAAACAAGGACATTAAGCGAGAAATGGAATTAGATGATAGATGGGGGGTTACCCGATGAATTTAGCTCCAAGAAGTGTTAACTTCCTTGGCAGATGGTCAACCGCGGCGGTTTTTTGATAAAATAGTATAGAAGTAAAAAATAAATTAATATAAAGCTAAATAATAATAAATAAGAATAATATACAAATCTGAGGCACACAGAATTGAAAATGTAGAAATGTAAGGCCACATTACAAAATCTGAATCTAAATTGAATTGAAATAAGATTACCTGGTAGGGTTGAATGTGACCTATACTCCATAGGGGTAGGTGACAGTGAACCTAGCTATGTGGATTGGAAAAAAAGATAAAATTGAGACATTGCGAGCGGATGCAAAATCAACAAAATAAGCCTTGTAGATGTTGGAAGTGACCTGTAGACAAAGGAATTTGAGGTAGTAAAGAAACTAGATAATGAAGAAAATAGAGGTTTTTCTGGGATGGTTGAACAAATAGGTCTCAAGGCAACGGTTTTGAATGGAGTAGAAAAGAATAGAAATAGAGTTATTAGAGAAACTAGGATGACAACAATGGTGTATTTGGAAGCTACAGCACAAAAAAGATGAAGTAATGGAGACATAGGGAAGAATATGGGGAAAATTAAGTAAGTGACAGAGGGATGGATTGACAGAACCAGGCTAAGAAAGGAAACCTACATGTTATATAAAACTACTAGCTAGATGGGACAAGAAGATGAATGGGTGACCTGCAAGAAAAAACATAATAGAAACAAGCTTATAATGGAAGTCCCAACTATGTTGAACCTGTAGACATAGACTAACAGATAAAATGAATATGGCATAAGATAAACATAGATAATAAAAAGAATCAATTGTAAGCCTCTCAAAATAGATAGTGAGAGAACAAGCTTTCCAAGGACTATAAGAAGGTTAGCACAACTGTTGAGATACTCTTGTTCGAAGATGGATTCACAAAATGTAAGAAAGCCAAGTTTTTTATGTCTGTGTTTGATGTATCTTGTGGAAAGTAAAGAGCTTAGTTTATAGGAGGGGGATAGTGATTGTGTTGGGTTGCAGCCCACTATGGGAAAGGGAAAGGTCCCCAAGGGGTTGATTTTTGTTTTAGTCATGATTTTGGGTTATAAGGATGGGAAAAGTGCTTTAAATCTTGTAGGTGAGAGAAAGGATGTTTAGGGATGTGTCTAGAGTGTTAGGGATCAAGATAGGTAGGATTAAAATCTAGAAAAAACATTGGGATTTAGATTTAGGAGTAAAAAGCATCTTAAAAGGAAAGTCCATTATGACATAATGGATAAGGGGCAAATTAATTAATTAATGAATATCAATTAATCGATGCTAATAAATATAAAGAGATGGGATAATAAAATGGGAATTTAATTAGATGAAGGGGGGTGAATTAAATAAAGGAGGTCTAGTTATGACCATGAAGAAATATGCACACACGGGTAAACAAGGGTAAAGATACTAAATTTAGGTGTCTACATTATTGCCTTTTTTAGTGGTTATGCTAGCAAGCCATGAGGACAAATAATGAGAGAAAAAAGAATAGGATAAAGGATAATGAAGATATGATGAGTCCCCCCTCATAGCGGATCGATAATGCATGGGAAATCGATGACACATTGAAAAGGTACATGATGAAGGGTGGGGGGTGAAGAAAAATGGGTAAAATAATATTGCAAGGCAAGATGCCCCAAGAAAAAAGGATCACAATAATAATAAAAACTATGGTGGTGACTCTGATATCATGTCAGTAGGGTATACAGGGAAGTCTCAATAGAGACAGAGGCAATGCTCTATAGGCTAGTGAGTGGGAGAAAATCATTGCAAAATGGAGAGAATCCAATGGGAAACCTCTCGAATGGATGTAATTTTTAATAACCAATGGGTCATGGGAAACATCAAAAATACACAATTAAATGTGAAAATTAGGTGAAATCCTTTTTACACGAGGAATCAAGAAAAAATAGTATACATCCGCAAGGGATGGGGATGAAAATAATGGCACCCTAACAAAGCGCACAAAAATGGCTAAGAGGCAAAAGTGAAAAATGGTGGTGAAATAATATGCCTCAAGTGGTAGTAAGTATGGCCACAAGGTGGTATTGAGACAATATGAAATGATGAAATGGTGCCCTAAAAGAGAATGAAGATGGCCAAAAGGAAAGATAGGAAAATGCATGATATAATGCTCAAATAAGGCCACAAAAGTAGACCTAGGATGAGATAGGTTTGAAAATATTTGATGAGATAAAAAAGGCATAATCGAATGATATATGAAATAAGATAAGATAAGATGTGATCAAATGGTATGAACTATGCTACGTCATATTGAGGAACACATGGGAAAAATATGCCTCCAACTACATTGGAGGTAAATAAGAAGGAGACCCAGGTGATGCAAGGCGCATGCAACCAAAACATGATGTTAGCATATAACCAACAATGGTTAGTTATACAAAATATCATGAGATTAAAAAGAATGGAATGAACTCATAAAATTGATTTCAACATGAAAAAGTGGTTTGTGATGTAACTTATATGTGGGAAAAAAATTCTCCATGAGTGGTGTTCCCTAAATCTATGCCCCAACTCTGGGAAGGGGAAAGAGAAAATTGATCAATGCAGGAATTTTTCCAAAAGAAATTTGATCAATACAAGAATCCTTCAATGCCATAATACAAAAGAGTAACCATCCTTTGAGGGTATGGTCTACTTTATATATATATATATGATATAGATGGCAAGAATGATATACATTATAGCCATCATTCGAGGGATCGATCTATTTATTTGACTTTATTTGATTTCTTTTTTTTTTCTTTTTTTGAATAGGTGTCCTTTGAGGGATCAGTATGTTTTTAATAGATTTCATTTCAATAGGAGCATCCATGAATTTTTCTTTTAACAAGGGGAAGAGCTAGAGATAGCTAATTAGACCACTTAAGAGGGGACATTGAATGTACAAGAGACACTTGTGAGCCCTTTGCATGGTTTCAATAGGTAAACAAGAGGGTGATGGATGTAATGATCATGGATTTCTCACCAAGAAGGGAGAACCTATCCATAAGGAAAGTGTTATGGGTAGAATGGTGTTGCCCATATTTAAGGTCATGCTAAGGAAAGTTATGGTAGACCACATAGTTCCAAATCATTACAATGATAGATGGAAGAGGCTAATGATGGAAGTATGATCTAAAGATATGACTAAGAGATAAATGGTAATATGATAAACATAGAATGGTTGCAAGTTCAAATTCTTAAGAGGTTCCACTTCCGGTTTACCATCAAGGGAGGCCAAACAATAGGCTCTCAACCCATACTTATGTGTGACAATTTATGGTCCAATCTAGTTGGGGGTAAAATTTCCACATTGGCTCCTTTATAGAGTAGTAATGTTATGA